>OY978217.1:41400856-41403356 GCA_963854785.1 Vaccinium vitis-idaea | reverse complement strand
AAGAAACCAAAAACAAAACAACTGAGATGCATAATACTGCATGATGGGGACAAGATCAGTCAGAGTGAAGAACCTATTTGTTTGACTAAATATTATTAGCACTTAACCTATTTGATTAACCTATTTGTTCTCTTTTATATGACCATAAGCACAGCCGATTTGTTTTCATTTCGGGCACCCCTTTTGTTTTTTGTTTTTTTTTGTTCTAGACCCAAGTTAGTTTTGGGCATTTGTTGGCTGTATGATGTGGAGCTTGCCTTCAATTTTTAACTTATAGTAGGATAAAATCACTTAGATGCAATGAAAGAAAAAGGGTTTCTTTTTGGCCACCCAAAATCAATAAATAGAGATTCAATTCCAAACCCATACCAATTGCGTTTATTTGTGGGGCATTTTCCAAACAGTTGGTGACCAACATTACGAGCTTCCCTTATGATTTTTTCAAAGCTACAAAACGAGACAAATTGGATTCAATGTAAAATCATATGGTCGGTTGCATGTTGAAGATGTTAGATTTTTTCCTAAATATGGTGTCCCACTAGCTTCCACATTTTGCACAAGTTTGTTACTGTTGGGACTCCACTAACAGATAAGCCAATTAATGATAAGGTTCATCGTGATAACTAATTAGAATTATAAATAAAGGAAAACTTTGATAATAAAAGAGTCCTTGATGGATTAAGAGTCTTTTATAATTATCTCTAAGGCCCTCTCCTCTCCTCTATAAAAGAATAGAATACTCACCCCTTACACAGTTTTTCCATCAATTAAAGTTATTGGGTATTCTAGAAAGTTAGAGACAGAGAGGAGAATGTGAGCCAAGAATTAAAGTGATTTTAAAGAAGGGGTTTGTTCTTTCTAATCTCGATGGCCAACAAAGGTACGTCAAATTTATTGTTCTTGAGGTGTATTGAATGCAAGATTTGTGTTATATCTGTTTCCGCATAATAGTTTAAATACAGATATATATTATTTACAGTTGGTATCAGAGCTTTAGGTTTTGTGAATTAATACATCTTGGAATTTAATTGTGTAATGCATACTGTTTTGTAAGATTCTCTACTAACGAATGAGACAAGTTTACGCTACTGGTAAAGTCATGTTTTTTTACTGTTTGATTAATGTTTTGTATTAATCAATTTATAATATGACGCATATTGTCTCGGTTTTGTGTATTGTCGTTTTGCAAATTTTACCACGTAACCTTGACCTTCAAGTTTTCCAGCCACAATTATTATTGTTTATTGGTGGCAGTTTGTATGCTTGTGCTTTCTTTTGATAGGAAAGAATAATTTGATCTTATTTAAGTTGCCATCATTTATTGTCGTTATTGATTCACGTACGGGATTAAAAGTGGATATTATAGCATAAACTATATTATCTGTTTTGTAAATTGCCAATTTCTCGACTAACAGTAGCGTAGTACCATGGTATTTGGGTTTGGCCTTGCATATTGGGTATTTTTTATTCTTAATAATTGAACCCAAAGAGACTCCATGTCTTGTTTGCTTCTGTTGTGTTTCGTTTAATCCGAATACGTGATTAATGGGAATTATGTGGTGTGAAATTATTTAAGTTGTTATTTTTAATTTCAATATTTATTGGCTATTTTTCTGTCGGGTTAATTGTCATTGAATAAAAGTTTCAGTCACATAAAAGATTTTTTGATCGGTTTATATATGTTTTATTTCGATCAGAACTGTGATTGGTTTAAAAAAAAAAAAATGACAGTAGCCTAACTCGAATAAAAGTATAGAGTATATCATTGGTTAGTTTGATGTTCATAGGGATTACTAATTTGGTAGTCACCAAAGTGGCCTAGGTTAGTGAAACTTATGAATATCGAGCTACATTAAAGTTTGTTAAAAGGGTAACAATTAAGTCAATGATATTCTCGATTGCAGTCATAATTGTAAGAATGGGACTAGCCCAAAGGAGAGTCACATTCAAATAATTATGAACTGGGTAGGGTATGCAGTTTGTGCAATTTAATGGGTTAGGATTGGATACCCAAAGGTAACATGAATAATTAGTTAAATTGCATAAATTGCGTAGACCTACTTAGGTGATTATGTTGCACCTAATTAGTGAGTGAACAATAGGTATGCTTAGGTTTCGCCCAAAGGAGAACCTAAGTGATGTCAATAGTTCGTCATTATAAAAGTTTATTGTCTCAAAGCTTTAAATTAAGCATTGTCCTATTTTTCAATTTCAGTTACAGTTCCTATTTCATTACACTCTCATGCATCCAATGTTCCTGTACTTACTGGATCGAACTTTTCGGAATGGTCTGAACATGTTCAATTCACACTGGGTGTATTGGACCTTGATATGGCATTACTTGTTGCAAAACCTGCGGACACTACAGATGAGAGTACCAAGGCACAAGTTAACCATTTTAATAACTGGGAAAGGTCGAACAGGCTCAGTTTAATGTTCATGAAGATGACCATTGCGAATAACATCAAAACCTCCCTACCACAAGAATCCACTGCATTGG
>OY978217.1:41330856-41395856 GCA_963854785.1 Vaccinium vitis-idaea | reverse complement strand
ACTGTTCCAGTCGTCTCGCCAGAACTGGAGCAGCCGATCTTCTTCCTCAGTAGTGCGGTTTCTTCTTCTTCTTATCTCTGCGCTTTGAGGTAGCTGTGTGATGTGGAGAAAAAGGCATGGAAGACGATGTAGATGGAGAGAGGGAGGCGTACAGAATAAGATGGACGGAGAGGGAAACGTATACGCCACCCTCGCTTTATCCTATCACGAATTCACGACAGGTGAGGGCCTAATAGCTGCCCCTCCATGTAGCCCAAATTACAATAGACGCCATCGACGGAAAAGACCTATGTACCCCCTCGATTTGAACAAGAGGCAGGCGATTGAAGGGATGCAATTGGAAAAATCAACCTGAAATCTGTCGTCCCGCTCCCAATTTCTCTAGCCTCTTATTCTTAACGCCCTGTTTGTTAAAGGACTATGTATATGAGGGGAGAAGAGGGATATAATAAGAAGGGGATATAGGGGTGGATATAGTTGGAGGGGTATTATTTTAGAAGGGGGAGATTAAAAGTTATTGTGTTTGGTTTGTTGTTGTCAAGGAGGGATATGAGAGGTGGTGTCCCAATTAAAAAATAGAAAAAAGAGAAAAGTGGTGGGGTCACCTTCCACCAACCTTGCCTCTCTCTCTTTCTCTCTCTCGGCAGCAGCAGTAAAAGGCTGTCAAATGGTGACAGCTTGCATAGGGAGGTTGGAAGTGAGGCTGGATATAATATAACTTGGGGGGAGGGTGCCTATATTTTATCCCTCCCTAGAGGGATATACAAATCCCAGGTTATTATATCCGGGTAACAAAAAACAAAACAAATGGCGGATATAAAACACCCGGATTTCTATATCCGGTCTTTTTCTATATCCCCCTTTTATCTCCCTCAAACAAACAGGCCGTAAAGGTTTTGATTACTACGTCAATGCAGATGTGACCACACATTTGTACACATAAGTAAGTATGGCTCCTTTGACTATAAAAAGAGAAAATTAGTTTTTTGGTTTTTTTCTTTTTGTCTTTATTTAAATTTTTTATTGCATTTGATAGTTTTGCGTAAAATTTTCGTGGTTTATGAATTCGTCTCGACGAGAAAAATCCAATGAGTAAAAAATTATGGTCGAAACTATATTTATTTTTTTTTGAATAAAGTACAAATTAAACCAAACCGAACAAGGCCGAAGTGGCGTTAATAAATTTTGCATAGTACTCCCTCCGTCCCATTCTGTTTGTCAATTTTCGAAGATCGTGTCATTGGTCAAACGCTTATAACTTTTAATTTATAATGTTTTTCATGATTTTGAAAATTTCGTATAATAGAATTCATCGAGAACTATCAAACAAGATCCATATTGAATATTTTTTGATATTCACATTGAGAGATAAACAATTGAAACCAAACAAAATGTGACGGAGGGAGTATTAGGTTAGGTCATGTTCCACTAAAAAAAAAACTAGTTTTGTTTTAACTCAAAAATCATTCTATTCCACTAAGAAAAAACTCCCCCAAAAAACTAGTTTTGTTTTAAGAGACATTTACCATCAGGTCACCCTTGGATCCCATAATTACCATCAGGTCAAGCCCAACTTTGAAAAATTTCCATCAACTCCCCAACCTGTATAAAAATGCCTTTCATAGGGTACCCTATAAAAGTGCCTAACCTAAACCACTAAACCCTATAATAGGAAAGTGCACCCTAAACCTAAACTCTAGGGTACCCTACGACTAGGGTACCCTTATGACTAGGGTACCCTACGACTAAGGTACCCTATGAAAGTGCCTAAAATCTTAGGGTACCCCACGACTAGGATACCCTACGACTAGGCTACCCTATGGAAATGCCTAAAATTCTAGTGTATCCTACGACTAGGGTACCCCATGAAAGTGCCTGAAATCCTAGGGTACTCTATGAAAGTGCCTAAACCACTAAAACCATATAATAGGAAAGTGCACCCTAAAGTTAAACTCTAGGGTACCCTACGACTAAGGTACCCTATGAAAGTGCCTAAAATCCTAGGGTACTCTATGAAAGTGCCTAAACCACTAAAACCCTATAATAGGAAAGTGCACCCTAAACCTAAACTCCAGGGTACCCCTATGACTAGGGTACTTTACGACTAAGGTACCCTATGAAAGTGCCTAAAATCTTAGGGTACTCTATGAAAGTGCCTAAACCACTAAAACCCTATAATAGAAAAGTGCACCCTAAACCTAAACTCCAAAAAAGAGTGACTTACCTTAGTGGTAATTAAAAAAAATGACTTACCTTATTGGTAATTAGACATCTCTTTTCTAGACCTAGAGGTAATAATCCCTTGTTTTAACTCTAAAACTACTCTATTCCACTAACAAAAAAAACTCCCAAAAAAATCAACTACCCTTTACAATAAACTACAACTAAAAAAAAAACACTTTAGTGGAACAAGTTGTAGATTTAAATTACAACTAAAGGTCTAAAAAACTAAAAAACCAAAAAATAAGTTAGTGGAACATGACCTTAGTTTTATTTGGCATTAGTGTGGTGATAGCAAAATTTGGTGTAGCGTCAGCAAGTTCGGTGTTACGACTGTAAAATTTGACTGGTAAGGTACTCAGTAAATAAGGTGGCGCTATAATATAATAAATATGCTGTGAATATAATAATTTGGGTAAATTGAAAAAATTGGTTAGGTTTTTTTGGTTGTCCTTATTATTTTTTTTTTGCATTTGTTAGTTTTCGGTCGATTTTTTGTGATTTCTTGGCTTGTCTCGACGAGAGGAATCTAAAAAGTATAAAATTATTAGTCATACTTAAAATTTTGTGAATAAAGACGAAGGTGACATAAAAAAACCGGTGTTTTGGATTATTTTTCGTCTTTATTAACAAAATTTTAAGTTTGGCTAATAATTTTATACTTTTTAGATTCCTCTCGTCGAGACAAACTAAGAAACCACAAAAAATCGACCGAAAACTAACAAATGCAATTTTTTTTTTGGTGGTTGGTTTTGGGGGGTGCTTTCTTTTTTTTTTTTTTTTTTGTCGTTGTGGTCGTGGTTGCCGTTTTGCCTGCCTGTGGTTCTTTTGGATCTCGGGTTGTTGGAACTTCTTGCTTCCTTCTCCCTTGGTCCGTTTAATTTTGTTCCTCTTTTTAAAGATTAAAAAATTTCTTTTTCCGCGAAAAAAAATATATATTTGTGACAGTAACGAATAACTTAAACATAGCTTGACCACTTGACCCCTTTAACCATTCGTTTAGAATTCATTGGTGATGAATTTACTGGTTTCGGACCCGCTATATATTAGTCCGTATCTCATAATTGAGTTACGTATGAGTGAATTAGGGAGTGTTCCGCTAAGGATGTTTTTAGAATAAACTAGTTTTTACGGTATTTTATGTGATATATTGTGAGAAAATGACATGTCTCGATTTTTAAAAAAATCTATTTTTTGTTAGTAAAACACCCCATTAAAAGTGGGTGTGTCATGGGGTTTGGTCAACATGGATACCCTTTATGGGCTGATCGGATGGGTCTAGGGGCATAAATATGAGGTCTTATTTATGTCTGGACTCAAAACTATGTTATTTATCACTCGGACTAAATATCACTCCTACATAGGTGTTATTTATGGACAGCCCAAGGAGTGTCCATATTTGTGACCCCCTAATACCTCCGAAAAATGACCATTGTACCCCTTTTAATCTCTCCACCCATTGCTTCTGCATGCTTCAGCAAGGTACGGTTGCAGCTGGTTTAATTTTGGTCATATTTTTTTGGCTCTGCAATTTTTTTCAGATAAAAAAATAAAGTACTTTTGCTCATAAATTTTTAGTTTTTTTCATCGAATTAAACTATTAATAGAGATCTTTAATTCCATACAAAAAAATTGGAAAAGTTATAATATTTTTTGCATTTTACATTGTTTGCTTGTTGAGTTATTTTGTAATATCCTTCGGATCAAAAAATAAGTTATTTACAATTTTAGTGTCTATTTATTTATTCGTCCACTCATCTAGCCCGTTGACTCGCCGAATACTGGAATGTAGTTTTTGGTGGGCTATTCCGTTGATGAAATTATGCAAAGGTATAACAAGTCCTAGAGGGGGGGTGAATAGGACTACCAAATTAAAAATTAACTATCCCAATTTTAATCCACTTAATCATTTTCCATGGCGAGACAATTAAAATCACAAAATGAAGAAGTATAGCAATAAGTAAAAGAACACAAACACGAGGATATACGTGGAAACTACTTAGGGTCTAAATACCCTAAGCATAAAACCACGGCCTAATCTACCAATTGCTATAAATCAAAAGGTTAAATCAAGAGTTACAAGATTAGGAATTACCAACTTTCCCCAAGCTACACCTAACTCCACTCCTTGATTTAGCTCCCCGAGCCCCTTCTTGATTCCATAGCCTCCACGAGTCCAACACCCCTCGATCTCCGTATCAAAGACGGCTCCGGATCATCCGGCTACGTAGATATGTAGGCAACATACCACGATGTATGAAAGATATGATTTTTATGAAAATTTTTTAAAAACAAAATCAATCTAGAGTGGATCCATGGAGAGGAAGACCCTAGATTGAAGAAAGATGAAATGAGCTAACTCAAATCATCAAGAACATCAAGTTCCACACAAAGAGAGAAGGGATGAGACTTTCTCTCTCTACAAAGGGGCTGATTTTTTTAGTGAAGAGCATACCCTAAAATGAGAGAAAAAGAGCTTATATAGTGCACAAATTCGGAGCCCCTAAGAAAGCCTCTCAAAACATGACACGTCATCAACACGGGCTACCAGACGCGTGTAAACGCATTGTGAGCGCAGCAGCCAATAAAAGGAACACGGGCTATCAGACGCATGCCAAACGCTTTTCAAACGCTATGAGGGATTAAACAAGATGGAATTCAAATGCCTTTCACAAAATCATGATTTAGGAAGTGAATCAATGCAATTGACTAATTAAAACTCATATGGCCTAAACCATGATGATCAAAACTAATGCAAATATGACATGCACGAGTATACCTTCCCGGATTGAGCTTTGAAACACTTGACAAGGCATTGGCTTGATCATGAAGCTTGCAATCTTCTCGAATGGAGCATCTAGACTCAAGCCCTAAGCACTCTACTTCCCAAAACCCCATAAGCAAATTACGTACACGGAAAGGCTTGACATAACCCTGAAAACGCCAACAAAACTAACAGTTGACATTGCATATCATGTTTGAAGCTAGAAGTTAATATCTACTCTTTACTGAGTTTAAATTGCTGCTACTTATATTGTTGTAATAGTATCGGTATTTTGATGCATTTTTAGTAGTTCGATCACGTAAGAATTTTTTCATCTCTCTAGATCCTCAAATGATTTTATGGAAAAAGAAATTGAGTTTGTCCCCTTAGATCAATGAAAGGGTCCAAGTTCTTTCAAAAAGTACGAAAACAAAATCAATAAACCAACCAAATCATATGCGGCTAGCAATATGGAAAACGCCTTATTAAGTTACTTTTTTGTTCTACGAATTGAATTATTGAAAATAAATAATTTGATTGCATGGATATGCTGTTGTTTTATACTTAAATGTTGGTAACATGTCATTTTCAGAGCATGTTCCAAGGCCATTGACGTAACAATTTTTTGGTCTCGTCTTTATTTAATTTTTTTTGGCGTTTGATAGTTTTGTGTCAAATTTTTGGTGATTATAAGTGGGTCTCGACGAGATGAATCAAAATTACGTAAAATTATGGTTTTTACCCAAATATTTTGTGAAATATCCAAGAAATAAAGCTTAAGCCAAGCTCAGTATTGTTTTATGGATACACATTAAAAACTTAGTAATCCTTATAAAAGAACTTGAAATTTTCAGATAGAAAATTTTGCTCTTGTTTATATGCTTCGACATGCCACTCTATCTTTCTGTACTCATTATTGTTTCCACGATAATTCAACGATTGCCGAACTTATTAGTTTTTTAACTCATGGACACCATATTCAATCAATTTAATCATACGTACCTGAAAAAAATTGGATCCAAATAGTTGAAATTACGTAAACGAAATTTACGGTTACGGGTCGCATAGGCAACAAGCTAAAATTTCAAGCGATTTCAATTCTTGCAGTCCCTTCGAGGACATTGATAGGTGCTGAAAAGCACCCATTTATTCCTCTAATTTACATTTTAATAGTCCAATCATAGAGTCACTTGATGAATTATAATGGTTGAATTGTGTTTGTAGACTTTGGAGAGTGATGAACGATTAAAAGTGCTAATTGGAGCTGATATAAGGCATGGAACACATAGTAGACGTATAGGGTTTCGCAACGGTCCAAGAATCACGTCATTTCGAGTTCGGATGAAGTCGGGGCGAGCCTGCGAAGTTTGGGCGACAATTTGGAATTTCCACCCGGGTGGGAATCAAAGCCGCCCAGGCGGTTTTACCCGAGTCAAACATGGATTAGGGCGTTAACCACGTTTTCTTAGATTTTTTTATAAATAGGTCATTGCTCTGTACGTTTTGGGGGTCCTAGAATAATTTGAGGTAAGTTTAGAAGGAGAAAGCAAGCCAATCCATGGGTTCTTCAAATTCTTCATCAAATCAAGCGTTCATCTCCATCTCCATGGCCAGCTAAACACCTTCTAGGGGGAAGATGAAGCCATGTTCCAAGTAACTCTGTATATGTGTAGGCGTTAGGTTTATTAACTCGAATCGATTGTTTAACTTATAACATGTTTTCATTACATGTGGATGGAATTGTTTTAATTCTTTCTACTGGTTGAGTATTTGTGATTGCAACTCAAATACCTAGTTAAATAATGGTTTTCTACGTTTGTGCTTGGGTAACTGAGATGGATTATGGTCGCAAGACGGATCGTGCCACTGGACAGTCCGTGGAAGAGACGGGTTGTGCCAGCGAGACGGTCCGGGCTATGGGATAGTCTATGCCTGTTAACAACATAATTATTCTCTTGACAAATTGTGATTCGAATACTAAACCTAGCCTACACATAACTTAGTTACGTGGTCGGGGTGGATTCGAAATCCCTAGATTTCTCCTCCGTTCGTTCTTCATCAATTTTATTACTTGTTTCTTAGATTAATCAAACAATCAAATCTCTTTTTCTGAATTAAATTAGAAGTTAAACAAAATTAATGTACTTTAGCCAAATTGTCTCCGCGGATCGACACTCGGACTTAGCCACTATTCTTCTGAGTAAGGGTTAATTCCTTATTTTTATAAATTTAATTTTGATACGGTACGATACGGTCAAATTTTGGCGCTGTTACCAGGGACAATTTGCACGGTTACTTAATTTCAATTAGTTTTTATTTTAATTCTTAGTTTATAATTTTTTTTTATTATTCTTAGTTTAGGACTTTGTAATTTTGTTTGTTAGTGTGATTTTTAGAGTACAAGTTGGAAGGAGTGTGCTGGAGGATAACAGATCAATAACAATATTACAAGGAAAATATGGACTACACCTATGCTCCCCATTATCCTGAATATGTCCAAGAGCAATTTAGTCATGCAGAATGGTTTCCTGAACCAAGTTATGATTGTTACTCCAATAGTTATAATTCGGGATGGGAAAATCATTTTATTTTTTCATGGACACAACACCCTTCAGACTCATATTATGCCGCATCCCCAAGGCCTAACTTTTCTAACATTTCGGATCCATGGGCCTACTACCCTACTTCACCACAATAGTCGTTTGACCAACCACTTCCTCCGTCACCTCAAATATATTCTTCAGATTTTCAGGAGAAGATGTTGCAAGTTCTTGAAGAGTTTAAAGCTAATAGTCAATGTTGTAGCCAAACGCTTCAATCCCAAGCCCAATCTCTCGCAAATATTAAAGCTTACGCAAGCCAGATAGAAATTGCGATTAATCGATGGGATGAGAAAAGTTTATTAAACAATGAGCAGGAAGTGGGCATAGAGCATGATGAGGATGCGTGCAAGGTAGTGGCTATTGAGCAGGTAGAGGACATATATTATGGGGAGAATACAAGGGATGTGAGACAATTAATCACCAACTTTGAAAACTCTAGGGTTGAAGAGGTGGTGTTACCAAAAGGGAGTGTCGATTCCCCTCATCCATTGGGCTTTACTTTTGAGACCATGCCAAGTGACCAAAGCATTGAACCTGTGTTGACCCTTTTCACAACATGCACCTATGTCCATAATTATTGGACCAATAGAAATTCTCGCAGTCCCACATTTGCAAGACAATCACTCCACGAAGGAGAGAGAAGAGAAAATATTGCCTAGTCAAACCGTTTCTAATCTGATGGGTTCATTTGGAGTTGGGAGCTTGCAAGTAAATGAGATTTATTGTGAGCGAAGAATTGAAAATAATAGTCCCAATGAACAAACATGCAATGGAAATTGAGTATGGGGAAGATATGAGTAAGGTGGATGTGATACACTTTAGGTAGTTTTTTTAATTATTATTATTATTTGTTTATCCTTTTTTGTGTGGTATTTATAGTATCTTAATTTTTATTTTTTTTATATTTTATACCAGAATCATTTTTTTTTTTTTTTGAAAAGTCATATATTGCCACTGAAGGAAGGAAAACAATTAAGGGGGAAGATCTTTACAGAGGGTGGAATCAAAACCGGGCGGAATACAACCCGTAGGGAACAAAATTTTCCTTGATAGGCAACGAGATGCAAGCCAATGAGCAGCCTCGTTCGCCTTTCTGCTACACCAAGTGAATATCCAGCGAGATGAAAGAGCCCAAGCCTTGATGTCTTCTAAGATGGGGCGAATTTCCCAGGGGCCTTGGAAACCAGGGTCAGTAAAGCATTTGATGAGGGTGAGGCAATCTGATTCAAAGATGGCGTCGAGCAGGTTGTGTTCCATTGCCATGGTGCAGGCTATACGGAGGGCCCAAGCTTCAATGAGGATGGCTGAGGAAGCAAACACTCTACCAAAACGCCACAACTGAGCGTGACCACTACTATCTCTGACTAGTACGCCAAAGGCAGCCATGCTGCAAGTAGAGGAAAAAGCTCCATCTATATTAAATTTAAGGACCCCAGGAGGGGGTGGGGACCATCTTGTAACCTTGGTTGCATTAGCACTAGGATTCCTCGAGATGGACAAATTAGAATTGGCTTGAATGAAATCATAATTGGCTTTGGATGCACGCAGGATAACCTCTTCTGGATTGGGTATACTTCCGTCAAAAACAAAGGCGTTCCTAGCCTTCCAGATGGCCCAGCATGTTTGGAAAATAACGCCCACCACTTGCTTTGGGGTTTCTTTGGCAAGACTGCCACATAAGAGGTCTTCCATCCACTTATCTGCTACAGTAATGGGGGTATCCAGTGTCCAATAAGATTTCCCGCTTCCAAACCAAACTGCTCTCGTCCATGGGCAGTGAAAGAGGGTATGTTCAATCGTTTCACTTTCAGAATCACAAATGGGGCAAAGGGGATTGGAGCCACATTTCCTACGGTGGAGGTTCTGCACCGCCATGAAATTCGTCCAAAATCTGCCAAAATTTGAAGAAGACTGTTGGGCCTTCGATTTTAGGGTTTCAGAGAGAGAGAGAGAGAGAAAGAGAGAAGCGATGTGGAAGTCTAGGTTGTTGGGCCTTCGATTTTGGGGTTTCTCGCCAATGGCGACAAGGAGAAGGGGAGTAGAGAAGGTGCTGAAGATGCTTTAATCACATAACCAAGGACGAACTCCCATCCCTAGTTGGGCTTGGTAGTTGGTAGTATGTAGACGAGTCCTTCGAATGGTACACCGACAGGGCCCGTACGAATTGGCTGGCCCCAACAAAATCAACATCATGTAAAGGCAGCCTAATCCAACTCCCATCCCCACTTTTACCTCAATTTTTCAAAGGAAAAGCAAGAATAATCATTCATAGATTGGTTAGCAAAACTAATCTTTATTTCCATGCAAATTTGTTAACAATTGTTTCACCTTCGAAACGAATTACAGAGATTTTGCAGAACAGAAGACTCTTGTGAATCCCGTTCCGTACCGGATTTCCTTATAAACGGTACTATCAACCTCTGATTTTGTTTCGGCTATAATACCGGTCAATACCAACCAATCTGGAAAATACCGGCCGAGATTGAGTTACCGTGAATTTCGTCTGGAAAATTGCAGAATAACAACCACCTGCTACTGCGCCTCCATCCTCCTCTCTCACTAATGTCTGTTGATTTACTACCCTACCCGTCGTGATCAATCTTTCTCTACGGCCACCGGCGATCGGCCCTGCTACTTATGTTTCACGAAAACTATCTCCACCGGTACAACAAACCCATATGGTCAGATCCGGACTTGAGAATGGTTAAATCGGCGAGAGAGAGAGAGAGAGAGAGAGAGAGCAGCTACTCTGGTATAACTCTGGCTTTTCTAAACCTAAAGAGTAGAGAAGATAAAGTAAAGATTATAAAGGGTAAGTTCGTTTATAAGTGAAAGCCCTGAAGTCCCAAAATGACCAAATTACCCTCTACAAGCTCACGTCTACTGAGAATGATTGAATACAGAAAGAGAAGGCAGCAGGATTCAATCCATTCCCCTTAAGATCATCATCGTCTTCGAAATCACAGTTCTAGATGAAGTGTGGACTCGCGAGCACTAGCAAGAGCAATGCTCTTGTTTCCAGAGCTCAGAGGCACTTTCTCTCTCTAGAATTTCCGTGCTCTAAGGACGAATCTGAAGATCTCTCTCGGAAATTGTGAATGAATGTCCCATATTTATAGGAATCTGCACCCAATCATTGGGCTGCAGACATTTCCCCAATAATATGATGACACGTGCTCTTTCCGCATACCTAGGCGGCGTGGGTGATGTCACTGGCCGTTAGGAAGATTCCATTAGGTCATTCCAGTGCATCGTTTTCCCTCGCAGCGACCCTTAATCCCTTAAAGCCACCAAGCCACTTGTATCTCCCCTATTCCCGCTGTGCTAGTCGTGGTCGCGAGCCCTTTGGATCACGCCAAGACTTAACTCGAGCTCGTATCGACTTCCCTTCCCCTGCCTTTTGGTCAGGTGCCGTCGCGAGCCTACTTCGCGTGTTCGCATGAGCGTTCGTTCTTCCCCGTCGCGTCAATCATCCTTGCTGAGGGTCTCGCGAGGGGTGAGCTTTTCCTAAAGTAATGTTTCCCCCGTAGAGGGCATCCCTTTCTGAAAGTAATAGCAATTTGGATATGTAATACCGCGAGGGCCGTTCTTCGCGGTGTCTCATTCGCAGGTTCTTAAACCTAACCGACGTCTGACGTGTCTCCTGCAACTTTGCTCGAGCCACGTGGCTATTCATTCATAGGCTGGTCAACCGCCACATCACCCGACGCGCTGACCTTTCCTACATAAGCCCCTCGCGCGAGCGTGAGTTCGCGGCGCGTGGTTGCTAACGTGCCGAATCGCGCGCGTGCGACGTCAGCGAAGTCCGTCATTTTAGCCTTCCCTCCAAAAGGTGGCCGTTCCAAATTTCGAAGTTGCAGGCCGATTGGACTGCTGACACCGTCTCAGCCGTTCGTTCTCGTGATGACAGCCAAGCTGTGTCTATAAATACCTCCTCAGAGAGAGAGAGAACCTTTTACTCTTCCTTTGCCAAGTTTCTTAAGTGTCCAGATTTCCTCAAACTCCTTCTTCTTCGAAACCCTAGTTTTTTCTTCCTCTCTCAAGCGAGTCATGGCTCGATCGCGTAAACATGAGTCTGACACTGAGGCTCTTTTGGCAAAAACGTCCCTTCCTCCTGCTAGTGAATGGAGAAGGGCTCCATATTTGAGGCCTGAAGGCGACATCTTCTGGGCTAACGTCCAGAATTACGTTCCTCTCCGGGGTAATCCCAACGCCCAGCCCCTCTTGCTTTCTGACGAAATTAGTGCTTCGGGGGCGGATATGGTCGACCCATCATCATTGGTGAGGCTGAGGATTGAGAGGGGCGATTACCCTTTCTCGCAGGTCCAATATAGGGCCAATATTCAACCCCCAAGGGATTGGGGCGATTGGGTGTCTACGATCCTTGATAAATCTGAGCACAGAGTGATCCTTGACAAAATGGGTTTGCTGAAGACTGTGCAACTCTCGCAACACCTCGTCGCGAGTCGCCCTCAGCGCGATCTCGATTTCGCGGTGAGCCGCTGGAGCCCCACTAGCCACACCTTCATATTTCCTTTCGGGGAGGCCGCTCCGACTCTTCTGGACACCGAGGTTCTAATGGGCCTTCCCACCCGCGGAGAGTATCATTACGATCCCGCTACCTGTCCTTCTGAGGTCAACACGATGATTGAGTTCATAGAGGGGGAGTTCAAATCGGCCGGCGAGTATGGCTCGCGCTACGACAACGCGGGGAAGATCCGAGCTCCTCCGAAAGCCAACAAGACGACTTGGGGCTCTTGGCAGCGGTATTGGTTTCGTGACATCGCCCCTGTTGAGGTGGATGGGAAGCTCGGGATGACCATGAGTGCTTATCACGGAGGTCCGCTATCCTTGGCGGCTTTCCTCGTTCAGTTCTTGTCTCTCTTCCTCTTCCCTGATTTTCCACACGAGGGGCCCCGCCGCGAGATGATCCCCCTCGCAGCCGTCCTCGCGGCAGAGAAGAAACTTCCGTTGGGTCCCATGTTTTTGGGCCATCTCTATCATCAGTTAGACCGCACCGCTCAGGACTTCGAGCGATCTATGGGGAGGTATGAGATTACTTCTATGATTCACATCTCCTTCTTGCTCGATTTCTTCTACGAGTATTTTCCAGCGGTTGCTCCTTCTCCCCGCGAGCTCCCTCCACTGAAGACTATCCAGGAGAGGAATGCTGCTGGTGATATAATCCGCGATGCCAGGGGTATGCCCATCTTGCGATTGAGCGAGAGGGTGCCTAGGATCATGAGGTGGGCAAAGACCTCCTCCAACAAGCTGTTTGAGGACTGGTGCGACGAAATAACATCTTTTAATCCTCGTCCCTACGAGCAACCCGCTGATGGCACACTAGGCCCTGCCGTCTTTTTGGAAGACACCGCGGTGGATTTTCAGAGCAAAAGCATTCGATCCCATAAGTTGGACCTCCTCGCGTGGGTCACCCCCAGCTATCTTCCCACTCCCTCCGCTGAGGGCCCCATCATGGTGCTGTATAGAGCTGACAGGCTCCAGCTACAATTTGGGTATGACCAAGGCGTCCCCCGCGAGCCTCCTTCTTTGCCCAAAGATTTCTTAACTGGGACTCGTCGCTTTCTGAAGTCGTTCAACCATGAGCTCACCGCGGGCTATGGGGGAGATAGGATCATCCCTAGCTCCAAGCGTAGGGCAGCCTTTACCCCAGAAAACAGGGTATACTGGGCCAGAAATTTACAGTCCTTCGCGAGCTTTGTTCAGACCCCAGCGGTGGTACCACCCGCGGAGCCTATTTCGAAGAAAGACCTAACCCTGCGCACTTTCAAACCAGGGAAGGACCCCGCTTGGCGCGGTCCCCAATCGTGTTGGGTCAAGGGCACTGCGGTTCCTTTCGACGTGGTCAGTGCTATCCCCATTCGGCAAATCCGTCCCGCGGACATGGTAGTTCCCTCGCCGCAGCATATCACCGCGAAGGAGAAGAAGAAGGCTGAGGGTACACCGACCGTTTCCACACCACGACCCCCTACTCCCGCAGATAAGAGGAAGGCTGAGGACCTCTCTCCTCTCCAGATAGGGCGTGCTCCAAAGAGGGCAAGGGTAAGATTATTGTTTTCCCTTTTCTCTTTTCTCGTTTTCTCTTTTACGCTTTTGCTGATTTATAAACGTTTCTCGTCTTTCAGGGTCCCTCGCGGAAGGGTAGAAAGATGAAAGATTCCTCCTCATTCCCCTCGGAGTCCCCACCTCAAGTTGAGCCATCGGCTCAAATCCGTCAAGGCAACGCTCCTAACTGCTGTATATTTAAATTTTTTCAACTGTTTTATTTTGCTTCTGTCCTGCGTACTCATAAGATGTTATGTGCCTTCCCGCAGGCGGAGGGGCTCAATTATTGGAACCTACCACTGATGCTACCGAAGACGTCCCTCTCGCAAACTCTCCCCTCCGTGATGTTGAAAAATCGTCTTCTTCTAAGGACCCTCCCCCGGAGGGGGCTTCGAAAGAGTCTACGTCTGCGAGTCCTGCCAAAGGACAAAGCCTAGCTACCCCTGTCGTCGACGAGTTCAACGCTATGAATGTCGCGAGTCATATCGCGAAGGAAATTGCGCAGGAGGCCGGTGGCTCAGACGACAAACCAGAGGAAGTGGAGAGAGTGGGGGACGTCGCGGGCTCAGAGGGAGCTACCGTGATCACGAACCCCGAGCCTGCAGAGGAGATTGAGTCACCGACGGGCTCTCCAAGGGCTGAACCCTCCCCTCCAAACTTCAGCTCTATCAAGGCTGGCTCCTCGCGAGATGGTACTTCACCACCTCCTCGCGAAGATGACGTAATAAACGTACCTTCTTCCACCGAGAAGAGTACTCTCGGTTCCAAGCCCATCCCTGAATCAAATGTAAGCGAGAGCTCAGACATGAATGGCCTCGGCGAGAGCAGCGAGGAGGGTGAAGAAGCTTCTGGAGGCTCCAAAGGTAAGTGCAGTAGTGATATTTTTGCAGGGATGGACGACATCTTTCATCTTCCTTCTTTTACCCCTTCTAAGTTGCTAATACCGAGCCATACTTATGACTCAGAGCCGCTTCTCGAGGACAAGAGCCAGCACAAACCGCTTCCAAAAATTGAGAACGTTGTAGTGAAGCATGATGGCGACCACGGGATGTCCAGCTTCGTGCTTCCCTCTTATGCTCTCCTTTCTGACACCAAAGGCGATCATCAGTGGAGGATCAGGGCTTGTAGCGCCCCGATCCTTCGGGCTTTGGAACAGCAATATCCCCAAACCTTTGCCCACTGCACCGCTGGTCGTCTGGTTGGTGGTACACTTTTTGACTTGGTTGCTGAGACCGTGGTGTGTTTGCAGCGGATGAAGGTAAAAGACTTCAATGATCAGAAATATGAGGACGTCATGTCCTCTATCAAGGACATGGAGACCTTTGGGATAGACTTGGGGTGGCTTCGCGAGTACTTGGAGAAGGTTTATTCGACACAGACCCTGTTCGCGAGTCTCTTCAAGATCCAAGACAGCGAAGCCAAGATTGCTGAAGCTGAAAAAAAGGTACAATCGTTTGCTCGCTGAGGCCAAAGAACAAATTTCTGCTTTAAAGGCTGGCCACGAGCTACTTGTCAAAGATCATCAGGCTTTGGAAGCAGCCCCAAAAACTACCTTGAGTGGTGATGAGCCCATTCTCCCTCAAGTTGACTCGATAGCCCAGAAGCTCAGCGAGTAGCTTAAGACGGTTTTTTTTTTTTTTTTTTTTTTTTTTTTTACAAATTTTGTATCTATGACTTTAGTATCAATGAAATCCATTAGAACTTTTGTCTATGCTTTACTACCATTACTGCTTGTATATATGACTTCGAACTTAGCCAATCTACTGTTGTATCGTTGCGAGGGTAAAAGACATTCTTCCCTCATGGGCAATCTTATTTATTTCCCTTCTTGTTCACAACATTTCAGAATTCATTACTGAATTCATTCCCTCTAAGGGCCCTGGCATTTAATTGTGCTGGGGCTTCCCTTCACTAAATTGCGAGGGTATTTCCAATTTCAAATTTAGTTCTTCCAAAGAGAGGCTATTCCCTTTTACTTTGGTTCCCGTTCATTTGCGGGGAGTGGCCTGTCGCGAGGGTGTTCCAACATTTAAATTGGCATTCCAAAGGGAGTAACTCCTTCGGTCCTTATTTATTTCGCAACATATCAAGGCCTAAAGCGTATGGCCGTCGCGAGGGTGTTCCAACAGTTACGTTAGTATTCCAAAGTAAAGCATCACTTTTGGCCCCCACTTATTTCGCAACATTTAAAGGCCTTGAGCGTGAGTGAGTACAGTATTTTGTACCCTTTTTTCTCTTCGCGAAGGGTGAATTTTCCTCTTATGCTGACATAGGTTTATGCCGCGAGGTCACCGTTTTTGTTCTACCACACTCCTTTGTTTCTAACATGTTCAGACAAATAATGAAACACAAGATTTATTTATTTTTATTTTTTTTTGAAACAAAGGGATAGTATTTCTCATTCATAATTTCAACCGATATAGTTTTTCCCAAGGGATGTGTCAAATCATCATCCCAGGGTTACATCTGATTGCGAGCAGGTAATTAAAGACAAGAATTTGAAAGACAACTTAATACTTGCACAGGTTAAGGGTAATACTTCTTGATGTACTTCGCGTTGATTGGCCCTGTGAGAAATCCATCACTGACCCTCGCGAGTCTGTAGTGCCTGCTCTCTGCAGCTTTGATCACTTTGTAGGGACCTTCCCACTTTGGTGTGAACTTTGGCAACTTCAGGTTCTGCATGACTCCCGGGACTGACTTCCACACTAGGTCACCCACTTTAAATTCTCTCGCGAGTACGCTCTTGTTATAGTACTTGGCCACAGATTGCCAATACTTCTCTTGATTTTCAGCCGCAACCTCCCTTCTTTCGTCCAAAGCTTCGAGATCCGCCCTTCTCTCCCCTTCAGTTACTTCAGTGGACAACGCGAGACGCGCAGAAGGTACACTTATCTCTGCGGGCAACACAGTTTCCGCCCCGTATACCAAACTGAAGGGGCTCATACGCGTAGACTTTCTCTTAGCTGTTCTATAAGCCCATAGAGCGATTGGGAGGTGCTCAGCCCAAGTTCCTCCCTTCTCATCTAAGTGCTTGCTCAGGATCCTGACGATGGACTTATTGGTAGCTTCTGCTTGCCCATTCCCTTGAGGGTAATGGGGGGTTGAAGTTTTCTGATTAATACCGTAGGACGCGAGAAGCTGCTTCACTTGTCTGTTTATGAAGGGGGTTCCATTATCAGAAAGGATTACCTTTGGGATTCCAAATCTGCAGATTATGTGCTCTTTGATGAATTTGGCAACTACGTCGCCCGTCGCGCGCTTCAGGGGAACTGCCTCTACCCATTTTGTGGTAATCTCTGTTGCCACTAAAATCCATTGATTTCCCCGCGAGGAGGGGTGGATAGGGCCAATCAGGTCCATCGCCCATGTGTGAAAAGGATAGGGTGCTCGAATATGATGGAGCTCAACAGAGGGTGCATTAACTTTATCTCCGTGTTTTTGGCACGCGTGGCATCTGCGGACATGGCTTTTGCAATCCCCTTCCATCCTTGACCAAAAGTAACCCAGATGAGTGATCTGCTCGTACAGTTTTCTTCCCCCGGGGTGCTCCATCTCATGTACCTTATGCAGAACCTCCTCTGCTTCATCGTTTGTCAAGCATTTGAGAGGGATATGATCGAGGGTCCTTCTGTAAAGCTGGTTATCATTGATGAAGAATCTCTTCTCACAGCGCTGCACTTCTCGGATACCTGAGCGATCCATGGGCAGGGCCCCTTCCTTCAGATAGTCAATGTATTTCTGCCTCCAATCTTTTTCTTCACTTGAAAAGTTGCACTCGTGTTCGATTTCGTGCAGTGAACAGTTAGGGCATTCCTTAAGTGTGGTCGCGGCATCGTCTTTCAATGTAGGAAAGGTCAGCGCGTCGGGTGATGTGGCGGTTGACCAGCCTATGAATGAATAGCCACGTGGCTCGAGCAAAGTTGCAGGAGACACGTCAGACGTCGGTTAGGTTTAAGAACCTGCGAATGAGACACCGCGAAGAACGGCCCTCGCGGTATTACATATCCAAATTGCTATTACTTTCAGAAAGGGATGCCCTCTACGGGGGAAACATTACTTTAGGAAAAGCTCACCCCTCGCGAGACCCTCAGCAAGGATGATTGACGCGACGGGGAAGAACGAACGCTCACGCGAACACGCGAAGTAGGCTCGCGACGGCACCTGACCAAAAGGCAGGGGAAGGGAAGTCGATACGAGCTCGAGTTAAGTCTTGGCGCGATCCAAAGGGCTAGCGACCACGACTAGCACAGCGGGAATAGGGGAGATACAAGTGGCTTGGTGGCTTTAAGGGATTAAGGGTCGCTGCGAGGGAAAACGATGCACTGGAATGACCTAATGGAATCTTCCTAACGGCCAGTGACATCACCCACGCCGCCTAGGTATGCGGAAAGAGCACGTGTCATCATATTATTGGGGAAATGTCTGCAGCCCAATGATTGGGTGCAGATTCCTATAAATATGGGACATTCATTCACAATTTCCGAGAGAGATCTTCAGATTCGTCCTTAGAGCCCGGAAATTCTAGAGAGAGAAAGTGCCTCTGAGCTCTGGAAACAAGAGCATTGCTCTTGCTAGTGCTCGCGAGTCCACACTTCATCTAGAACTGTGATTTCGAAGACGATGATGATCTTAAGGGGAATGGATTGAATCCTGCTGCCTTCTCTTTCTGTATTCCTGGCTTAATCCTTCACCCCTACACACACCCTCTCATTTCTGTTCAATCGTCAGCTATTGTTTGCCTCTCCAGGTTGATTTTATCTTCGAGAATCAAACAAAGAACCCTTCCTACATAAGGCGACTCCGATGGGGAGGCTTTCATAGCTGATGGTTGATACCAGAAGCCGTTTACAAACACAACGAAGTGGTTCACAAATACAAGGCTCTTCTTCTCATAATCTTTTAAGTGCCCTTGAGACCCTTCATCAAAGAACAATGGAAAATCAACCACCTGTGTTGGAAGAAGTTCAAGAGATTGACACCGCACAAACCTTAGTTGCTAATGCTGAAACTCTCCAACTCATTAGAGAAGGACAACAGCAAATGCAACAAGGTCAAACTCAGTTGCTTTTGGCAATAGCCCAACTCACACAGGCTGTGGTGGCTGCTACAGCGCGAGCGGCTCCACCAGTGCCCCCACCAAATGTTGTGGAGGGAAACCTGGTGGGCGAGCTCCAACAAGTGGTTAACCCACAAGTGGTAAACCAACCTATTGCACCACCAGCACCACCACAAAATGGCCATAATCCAAACCAAATGGTACCTCCAGTATGCGCACCAGGCATACCAGCTGCAGAGGGCGTGGCCCAGCAGCCGCAACCCCAAGCATTTCTTACTTTGGCTGATGTCCAAGCTTTGCTGCAGTAAGAAAAAGCTAGAGCCACATTACCAACGCTCCCTAGTCCTGAAATACAACCTCCATATCCGGTCGCGATCATGGCTATGCCATACCCAGAGGGGTATATGCCACCCAAGTTCATCAAATTTAATGGTAAAGACGGGAGTGCCCAAGAGCACGTTCATCGTTTCATCGAAACCTTGGGTGTCCATTCACAAGATGACAGTCTTCGTTTGAGGGAATTTTCCAAGTCTCTCACAGCTCGCGCGTACACTTGGTACGTCAATCTCGAGCCCCACTCTGTAAACACCTGGGAAGAAATGGTGAATATGTTTTACACCAAATTTTTCCAGGTGAGAGAAAATAACATCATTAAACCTGGTTAACGAGAAGCAGAAGCTGACTGAGGATATTATCGATTTCATCAAACGATTCCAAGACAAAGCTGTTCAGTGCCACGAGCCAGTACCCGAGAAACGGTTGGTGGAAATCTGCCTCCTCGGCATGATTAAGGAATACAAGAAGCACTTGATCAATGGCAAGTATCAAACGTTCTCAGCCTTGATGGAAGCAGCGTTTAATATCCGCGGTACTGTCGATGTGGAAATACCAAAGCCAATATGGAAAAAGAGTGGGGGGCTAGCTGCTGCGGCCTCCGCGCAAGCCTCGCGGAAGCCACAGGGGGGTGATGGCAACCCTAAGAGAAGGAACGGCAAGCCCTTCAAGGATTACAAGGAGCGAGCAAGATATGCACCGCCATATCCTTGCAGTATAGAGGAAGTTGTGGATCTCGTTAATGCGTGGGTCGCGGACGGATGTCTGAAACTACCAGAGGTTGAAGTTCAACCAACCCCGCATGACCGCGTAAACCCAAGATATTGTATCTTTCACAGGAAGGTCCAACATCCAACGAGTGACTGTTGGACGCTCAAAGAAATTTTCAAGAAGAAGCAAGACAATAACGAGTTAAGGATCGGAGTAAATAGAGACGTACGCGACAGGCCCTACCCCCAGCACGGGGAGGGGGTCGCGATGGCGGAATGCCATAATGGTGGACATTATGATTTTATGTACGAGATGGAGGATGAGGATGAAGAGGTCTACATGACCTCCTTCTACGATCACATCGAAGAGATCGCGAGCTATGATCAACCTACTGTGGAAGTGACCGAGGAAGAAAGGCATAAAATTTTGTCTAAGAGCCACAAATTCAAAACGTTCTTCGATGGATTGGGCTTTTCCCCCAACTCGAGAGTGCAAATGACCAAGGCGATACTGGAGATAGCTGATCAAAGCCAAGAAGCATGTGTGGTGGACGGAGGCTCCGTCGCGAGGACCATTCGCGAAGACTCTAACACAATATCGTTCTCAGATGCAGACAAGAGGGTGCCATTTTCTCACAACAGGCCTCTGTTTGTCACTGCTTACATCAATGGCGTGGAGTTTAAGCGAGCATTCCTCGACGGTGGGGCATCGATCAACATTATGCCCCTCGAAACGCTAAAGAAATTAGAGATCCCAGAGCCGCGAATTATTAAGTCGTTGGTAGGGATAGTTGGTTTTGGTGGAGAAAAGAAGCCTTCCCTGGGGTATATTGTGCTTGATCTCGCTGTTGGGCCCATTCGCGCACCAACAAAGTTCCACATCATTGAAGGGCCAACCAATTACCACGTAATTTTAGGGCGGTCCTGGATGCATAAGTACGCGATGGTCCCGTCAAGCTATCACCAGTGCCTCAAGGGAATCTGGGCTGGAAAGAAGGTAACTGTACCTGCCACCGAGAGACCCTTTGAGGCCTGTGAAGCCCACCTTTCAGACGCTGTATACTTTTCTGAGGTGGAGGAAGCCTGCGAAGCTGTAACCGCAAGGCCCGTTGGGGTAAAAATTCCAAAGTGGGAGGATATCAAAGGTGCATCATCGGAGCCGGCCCCCGCGAAGCGACAGACGGTTTTTGACAGACTGACCCCTCGCAAAATCATAAAGACTAGCGAGGGGGGGAGAACCGTGTATCACTTATGACGGTCTCAGGGGTCAGCAAGCGCGTGTGAGGCTGCTGACCCCCGCGACGAAGAAAGGGATCACACAGGGCTTGAGATGATTGACAAACCTGAGCCAGCCCCAGAATATATGCAAGATGAACCTAAACCCCAGTTGGAGGAGCTCGAGGAAGTAAACCTAAGGAATGGAACAGGAGCCGCGAGGCCTGTATTTGTTAGTAAAACCATGGAGCCCAACGCCCGAGCCAATCTGGTCACGTTGCTTCGCAAATACAGTGATGTATTTGCTTGGCACTACGACGAGATGCCCGGTTTGGACCCAGAGTTGGTGACTCACCACCTCGACGTATTCCCGAACTCCAAACCAGTGAAGCAGCCACAGAGGAAGTACCATCCAGATTTGGAAGAAAAGATCAAAGAAGAGGTGGAGAAACTCAGAAGCGCGGGATTCATTCGCCCAATACAATACCCTACATGGTTATGCAACATTGTGCCCATAAGGAAGAAGAACGGCCAAATCAGGGTCTGCGAGGACTTCCGCGACCTCAACAAAGCTTGTCCGAAGGACGAAATGCCATTGCCTCACATCGATACTTTGGTTGACATCACTACCGGTCATGAAATGTTTTCTTTCATGGACGGATTCAGTGGGTACAATCAAATCAAAATGGCACCAGAGGACGCCGAAAAGACTGCTTTCCGAACCCCTTTGGGAAATTTCTACTACACCGTCATGCCATTTGGTCTTAAAAATGCTGGTGCGACGTATCAGAGAGCAATGACAGCAATTTTCCATGATATGATCCATCACTCAGTGGAAGTCTACGTTGATGACCTCGTTGCGAAATCGAAATACAAAGAAGATCATATACGCGACCTCGAAGGAGTGTTCAAGAGGTGTAGAAGGTTCAATATGCGAATGAATCCCCTCAAGTGTGCTTTTGGGGTCACAGCGGGAAAGTTTTTAGGATTCTTAGTACATAGACATGGCATCGACGCAGATGAATCCAAGATTCGATCTATCTCAAACATGCCCCCTCCCCATTCCCAGCGATCCCTCAAAGGGTTCTTGGGAAAGGTGTCTTACCTCAGAAGGTTTATCCCTGCCCTAGCGGAAATCACTGCACCGTTGGGTGATCTGCTGAAGGGAAAATCCAGATTTGAATGGAAAGGTAAACACCAGCTGGCCTTCGAACAAGTGAAAAACATTTTAGCCTCGCCTCAGACGATGGTCTCCCCACAAAAAGGGAAACCATTGATTTTATATCTCACCTCCACCGCGAGGTCAATCGGAGCACTACTGGCCCAAGAAGTGGGAGGACTTGAAAAGCCTGTGTATTACATTAGTCGAATAGTACAAGGAGCAGAAGAACGTTATACGCCAATTGAACGCCATTGTTTGGCACTTGTTTTTACAACACAGAAGCTTAGGCACTACTTCCTCTCATTCAAAGTTCAGCTCGTAACCAGGAATGACCCTATACGATACCTACTTTCTCGCCCTGTACTTAATGGTAGAGCCGCGAAGTGGCTGCTAGCCCTAGCGGAATTCGATATAGAATGCACCGCGCCGCGAGGGATCAAATGCCAGGCCCTCGCAGATTTGTTGGCCCAGTTTCCTAGTGGAGAGTGCGAACCGTTAAATGAATCATTACCAGGAGATGATTTCGAAGCATTAGCAGCCAGCTCTGAACAAGAGAACTGGACTCTAAGCTTCGATGGGGCAACAGGAGGAAGTTCTGCTGGAGCAGGGATCACGCTGCAGAGTGATAGTGGCACGAAGCAGTACCTGTCTTACAAGTTAGCATTTCAATGCTCCAACAACGAAGCGGAATATGAAGCACTTACTTATCCTAGGACTGCTCGCGGCCAGAGAAAAGGGGGTTAAGAGACTTAGAATCGTGGGGGACTCAAAGCTGATAATCTTGCAAAGCGAAGGTGTCTACGCCCTAAAAGAAGCTAGCCTCGCGCCATACAGGGCAACTGTTCAAAGACTCAAGAAAGATTTTGACGATGTCAGCGTTATTCACAAGCCCAGGTCCGAAAATAGGTTCCCTGACGCGTTGGCTACTTTAGGAGCCAAGACGGAATTCGAAGGAGATGCGGTGGCCATTAAGATCACAAAAATGACTGAACCATCCTTTGTTGAAGAATATAAGAGTCCCAATGGTCAGGACTGGCGCGAACCCATCAAATCGCAGATCGCGACGGGCAGCGGAGGGATCCCCATGATGGCCTTGTCACAATTCACCATTTTGAAGGGGGAGCTGTACTTTCGCGGCTCCCAGGGATGGCTCGCGAGGTGTATTGACAGCGCAGAAGCAAAGGAAGTACTGAGACAGATTCATGAGGAGACATGTGGCGAGAACGACATCGCGCTATACAGGAGGGTCCAACGGCAAGGCTATTATTGGCCTACAATGAAAGACGATGCCGCGACCACACTTAAGGAATGCCCTAACTGTTCACTGCACGAAATCGAACACGAGTGCAACTTTTCAAGTGAAGAAAAAGATTGGAGGCAGAAATACATTGACTATCTGAAGGAAGGGGCCCTGCCCATGGATCGCTTAGGTATCCGAGAAGTGCAGCGCTGTGAGAAGAGATTCTTCATCAAAGATAACCAGCTTTACAGAAGGGCCCTCGATCATATCCCTCTCAAATGCTTGACAAACGATGAAGCAGAGGAGGTTCTGCATAAGGTACATGAGATGGAGCACCCCGGGGGAAGAAAACTGTACGAGCAGATCACTCATCTGGGTTACTTTTGGCCAAGGATGGAAGGGGATTGCAAAAGCCATGTCCGCAGATGCCACGCGTGCCAAAAACACGGAGATAAAGTTAATGCACCCTCTGTTGAGCTCCATCATATTTGAGCACCCTATCCTTTTCACACATGGGCGATGGACCTGATTGGCCCTATCCACCCCTCCTCGCGGGGAAATCAATGGATTTTAGTGGCAACAGAGATTACCACAAAATGGGTAGAGGCAGTTCCCCTGAAGCGCGCGACGGGCGACGTAGTTGCCAAATTCATCAAAGAGCACATAATCTGCAGATTTGGAATCCCAAAGGTAATCCTTTCTGATAATGGAACCCCCTTCATAAACAGACAAGTGAAGCAGTTGCTCGCGTCCTACGGTATTAATCAGAAAACTTCAACCCCCCATTACCCTCAAGGGAATGGGCAAGCAGAAGCTACCAATAAGTCCATCGTCAGGATCCTGAGCAAGCACTTAGATGAGAAGGGAGGAACTTGGGCTGAGCACCTCCCAATCGCTCTATGGGCTTATAGAACAGCTAAGAGAAAGTCTACGCGTATGAGCCCCTTCAGTTTGGTATACGGGGCGGAAACTGTGTTGCCCGCAGAGATAAGTGTACCTTCTGCGCGTCTCGTGTTGTCCACTGAAGTAACTCAAGGGGAGAGAATGGCGGATCTCGAAGCTTTGGACGAAAGAAGGGAGGTTGCGGCTGAAAATCAAGAGAAGTATTGGCAATCTGTGGCCAAGTACTATAACAAGAGCGTACTCGCGAGAGAATTTAAAGTGGGTGACCTAGTGTGGAAGTCAGTCCCGGGAGTCATGCAGAACCTGAAGTTGCCAAAGTTCACACCAAAGTGGGAAGGTCCCTACGAAGTGATCAAAGCTGCAGAGAGCGGGCACTACAGACTCGCGAGGGTCAGTGATGGATTTCTCACAGGGCCAATCAACGCGAAGTACATCAAGAAGTATTACCCTTAACCTGTGCAAGTATTAAGTTGTCTTTCAAATTCTTGTCTTTAATTACCTGCTCGCAATCAGATGTAACCCTGGGATGATGATTTGACACATCCCTTGGGAAAAACTATATCGGTTGAAATTATGAATGAGAAATACTATCCCTTTGTTTCAAAAAATAAATAAATAAAATAAATCTTGTGTTTCATTATTTGTCTGAACATGTTAGAAACAAAGGAGTGTGGTAGAACAAAAACGGTGACCTCGCGGCATAAACCTATGTCAGCATAAGAGGAAAATTCACCCTTCGCGAAGAGAAAAAAGGGTACAAAATACTGTACTCACTCGCGCTCAAGGCCTTTAAATGTTGCGAAATAAGTGGGGGCCAAAAGTGATGCTTTACTTTGGAATACTAACGTAACTGTTGGAACACCCTCGCGACGGCCATACGCTTTAGGCCTTGATATGTTGCGAAATAAATAGGGACCGAAGGAGTTACTCCCTTTGGAATGCCAATTTAAATGTTGGAACACCCTCGCGACAGGCCACTCCCCGCAAATGAACGGGAACCAAAGTAAAAGGGAATAGCCTCTCTTTGGAAGAACTAAATTTGAAATTGGAAATACCCTCGCAATTTAGTGAAGGGAAGCCCCAGCACAATTAAATGCCAGGGCCCTTAGAGGGAATGAATTCAGTAATGAATTCTGAAATGTTGTGAACAAGAAGGGAAATAAATAAGATTGCCCGTGAGGGAAGAATGTCTTTTACCCTCGCAACGATACAACAGTAGATTGGCTAAGTTCGAAGTCATATATACAAGCAGTAATGGTAGTAAAGCATAGACAAAAGTTCTAATGGATTTCATTGATACTAAAGTCATAGATACAAAATTTGTAAAAAAAAAAAAAAAAAAAAAAAAACCGTCTTAAGCTACTCGCTGAGCTTCTGGGCTATCGAGTCAACTTGAGGGAGAATGGGCTCATCACCACTCAAGGTAGTTTTTGGGGCTGCTTCCAAAGCCTGATGATCTTTGACAAGTAGCTCGTGGCCAGCCTTTAAAGCAGAAATTTATTCTTTGGCCTCAGCGAGCAAACGATTGTACCTTTTTTTCAGCTTCAGCAATCTTGGCTTCGCTATCTTGGATCTTGAAGAGACTCGCGAACAGGGTCTGTGTCGAATAAACCTTCTCCAAGTACTCGCGAAGCCACCCCAAGTCTATCCCAAAGGTCTCCATGTCCTTGATAGAGGACATGACGTCCTCATATTTCTGATCATTGAAGTCTTTTACCTTCATCCGCTGCAAACACACCACGGTCTCAGCAACCAAGTCAAAAAGTGTACCACCAACCAGACGACCAGCGGTGCAGTGGGCAAAGGTTTGGGGATATTGCTGTTCCAAAGCCCGAAGGATTGGGGCGCTACAAGCCCTGATCCTCCACTGATGATCGCCTTCGGTGTCAGAAAGGAGAGCATAAGAGGGAAGCACGAAGCTGGACATCCCGTGGTCGCCATCATGCTTCACTACAACGTTCTCAATTTTTGGAAGCGGTTTGTGCTGGCTCTTGTCCTCGAGAAGCGGCTCTGAGTCATAAGTATGGCTCGGTATTAGCAACTTAGAAGGGGTAAAAGAAGGAAGATGAAAGATGTCGTCCATCCCTGCAAAAATATCACTACTTCACTTACCTTTGGAGCCTCCAGAAGCTTCTTCACCCTCCTCGCTGCTCTCGCCGAGGCCATTCATGTCTGAGCTCTCGCTTACATTTGATTCAGGGATGGGCTTGGAACCGAGAGTACTCTTCTCGGTGGAAGAAGATACGTTTATTACGTCATCTTCGCGAGGAGGTGGTGAAGTACCATCTCGCGAGGAGCCAGCCTTGATAGAGCTGAAGTTTGGAGGGGAGGGTTCAGCCCTTGGAGAGCCCGTCGGTGACTCAATCTCCTCTGCAGGCTCGGGGTTCGTGATCACGGTAGCTCCCTCTGAGCCCGCGACGTCCCCCACTCTCTCCACTTCCTCTGGTTTGTCGTCTGAGCCACCGGCCTCCTGCGCAATTTCCTTCGCGATATGACTCGCGACATTCATAGCGTTGAACTCGTCGACGACAGGGGTAGCTAGGCTTTGTCCTTTGGCAGGACTCGCAGACGTAGACTCTTTCGAAGCCCCCTCCGGGGGAGGGTCCTTAGAAGAAGACGATTTTTCAACATCACGGAGGGGAGAGTTTGCGAGAGGGACGTCTTCGGTAGCATCAGTGGTAGGTTCCAATAATTGAGCCCCTCCGCCTGCGGGAAGGCACATAACATCTTATGAGTACGCAGGACAGAAGCAAAATAAAACAGTTGAAAAAATTTAAATATACAGCAGTTAGGAGCGTTGCCTTGACGGATTTGAGCCGATGGCTCAACTTGAGGTGGGGACTCCGAGGGGAATGAGGAGGAATCTTTCATCTTTCTACCCTTCCGCGAGGGACCCTGAAAGACGAGAAACGTTTATAAATCAGCAAAAGCGTAAAAGAGAAAACGAGAAAAGAGAAAAGGGAAAACAATAATCTTACCCTTGCCCTCTTTGGAGCACGCCCTATCTGGAGAGGAGAGAGGTCCTCAGCCTTCCTCTTATCTGCGGGAGTAGGGGGTCGTGGTGTGGAAACGGTCGCTGTACCCTCAGCCTTCTTCTTCTCCTTCGCGGTGATATGCTGCGGCGAGGGAACTACCATGTCCGCGGGACGGATTTGCCGAATGGGGATAGCACTAACCACGTCGAAAGGAACCGCAGTGCCCTTGACCCAACACGATTGGGGACCGCGCCAAGCGGGGTCCTTCCCTGGTTTGAAAGTGCGCAGGGTTAGGTCTTTCTTCGAAATAGGCTCCGCGGGTGGTACCACCGCTGGGGTCTGAACAAAGCTCGCGAAGGACTGTAAATTTCTGGCCCAGTATACCCTGTTTTCTGGGGTAAAGGCTGCCCTACGCTTGGAGCTAGGGATGATCCTATCTCCCCCATAGCCCGCGGTGAGCTCATGGTTGAACGACTTCAGAAAGCGACGAGTCCCAGTTAAGAAATCTTTGGGCAAAGAAGGAGGCTCGCGGGGGACGCCTTGGTCATACCCAAATTGTAGCTGGAGCCTGTCAGCTCTATACAGCACCATGATGGGGCCCTCAGCGGAGGGAGTGGGAAGATAGCTGGGGGTGACCCACGTGAGGAGGTCCAACTTATGGGATCGAATGCTTTTGCTCTGAAAATCCACCGCGGTGTCTTCCAAAAAGACGGCAGGGCCTAGTGCGCCATCAGCGGGTTGCTCGTAGGGACGAGGATTAAAAGATGTTATTTCGTCGTACCAGTCCTCAAACAGCTTGTTGGAGGAGGTCTTTGCCCACCTCATGATCCTAGGCACCCTCTCGCTCAATCGCAAGATGGGCATACCCCTGGCATCGCGGATTATATCACCAACAGCATTCTTCTCCTGGATAGTCTTCAGTGGAGGGAGCTCGCGGGGAGAAGGAGCAACCGCTGGAAAATACTCGTAGAAGAAACCGAGCAAGAAGGAGATGTGAATCATAGAAGTAATCTCATACCTCCCCATAGATCGCTCGAAGTCCTGAGCGGTGCGGTCTAACTGATGATAGAGATGGCCCAAAAACATGGGACCCAACGGAAGTTTCTTCTCTGCCGCGAGGACGGCTGCGAGGGGGATCATCTCGCGGCGGGGCCCCTCGTGTGGAAAATCAGGGAAGAGGAAGAGAGACAAGAACTGAACGAGGAAAGCCGCCAAGGATAGCGGACCTCCGTGATAAGCACTCATGGTCATCCCGAGCTTCCCATCCACCTCAACAGGGGCGATGTCACGAAACCAATACCGCTGCCAAGAGCCCCAAGTCGTCTTGTTGGCTTTCGGAGGAGCTCGGATCTTCCCCGCGTTGTCGTAGCGCGAGCCATACTCGCCGGCCGATTTGAACTCCCCCTCTATGAACTCAATCATCGTGTTGACCTCAGAAGGACAGGTAGCGGGATCGTAATGATACTCTCCGCGGGTGGGAAGGCCCATTAGAACCTCGGTGTCCAGAAGAGTCGGAGCGGCCTCCCCGAAAGGAAATATGAAGGTGTGGCTAGTGGGGCTCCAGCGGCTCACCGCGAAATCGAGATCGCGCTGAGGGCGACTCGCGACGAGGTGTTGCGAGAGTTGCACAGTCTTCAGCAAACCCACTTTGTCAAGGATCACTCTGTGCTCAGATTTATCAAGGATCGTAGACACCCAATCGCCCCAATCCCTTGGGGGTTGAATATTGGCCCTATATTGGACCTGCGAGAAAGGGTAATCGCCCCTCTCAATCCTCAGCCTCACCAATGATGATGGGTCGACCATATCCGCCCCCGAAGCACTAATTTCGTCAGAAAGTAAGAGGGGCTGGGCGTTGGGATTACCCCGGAGAGGAACGTAATTCTGGACGTTAGCCCAGAAGATGTCGCCTTCAGGCCTCAAATATGGAGCCCTTCTCCATTCACTAGCAGGAGGAAGGGACGTTTTTGCCAAAAGAGCCTCAGTGTCAGACTCATGTTTACGCGATCGAGCCATGACTCGCTTGAGAGAGGAAGAAAAAACTAGGGTTTCGAAGAAGAAGGAGTTTGAGGAAATCTGGACACTTAAGAAACTTGGCAAAGGAAGAGTAAAAGGTTCTCTCTCTCTCTGAGGAGGTATTTATAGACACAGTTTGGCTGTCATCACGAGAATGAACGGCTGAGACGGTGTCAGCAGTCCAATCGGCCTGCAACTTCGAAATTTGGAACGGCCACCTTTTGGAGGGAAGGCTAAAATGACGGACTTCGCTGACGTCGCACGCGCGCGATTCGGCACGTTAGCAACCACGCGCCGCGAACTCACGCTCGCGCGAGGGGCTTATGTAGGAAAGGTCAGCGCGTCGGGTGATGTGGCGGTTGACCAGTCTATGAATGAATAGCCACGTGGCTCGAGCAAAGTTGCAGGAGACACGTCAGACGTCGGTTAGGTTTAAGAACCTGCGAATGAGACACCGCGAAGAACGGCCCTCGCGGTATTACATATCCAAATTGCTATTACTTTCAGAAAGGGATGCCCTCTACGGGGGAAACATTACTTTAGGAAAAGCTCACCCCTCGCGAGACCCTCAGCAAGGATGATTGACGCGACGGGGAAGAACGAACGCTCACGCGAACACGCGAAGTAGGCTCGCAACGGCACCTGACCAAAAGGCAGGGGAAGGGAAGTCGATACGAGCTCGAGTTAAGTCTTGGCGCGATCCAAAGGGCTCGCGACCACGACTAGCACAGCGGGAATAGGGGAGATACAAGTGGCTTGGTGGCTTTAAGGGATTAAGGGTCGCTGCGAGGGAAAACGATGCACTGGAATGACCTAATGGAATCTTCCTAACGGCCAATGACATCACCCACGCCGCCTAGGTATGCGGAAAGAGCACGTGTCATCATATTATTGGGGAAATGTCTGCAGCCCAATGATTGGGTGCAGATTCCTATAAATATGGGACATTCATTCACAATTTTCGATAGAGATCTTCAGATTCGTCCTTAGAGCACGGAAATTCTAGAGAGAGAAAGTGCCTCTGAGCTCTGGAAACAAGAGCATTGCTCTTGCTAGTGCTCGCGAGTCCACACTTCATCTAGAACTGTGATTTCAAAGACGATGATGATCTTAAGGGGAATGGATTGAATCCTGCTGCCTTCTCTTTCTGTATTCCTGGCTTAATCCTTCACCCCTACACACACCCTCTCATTTCTGTTCAATCGTCAGCTATTGTTTGCCTCTCCAGGTTGATTTTATCTTCGAGAATCAAACAAAGAACCCTTCCTACATATTTCCCTTGTAGCTTTATTTTTGGACTTCGAAAGTCTCAATTTTTGGTAGCTATGGGAGTATTTTTGTTAGCTATGAGAATGTATATCCATACCGAAGAGACCTCTATATGAGAGGGTTTTTCTAAAATTGGCATGGTCATTTGCCAATTTGGGACAATTTTGTCCTCCAGCGTTGAAGAATGGGTATTGGTTTTCTGGTTATTTATGTGCCATTCAATGGGATTTGTGGTAAATTCATTGTTTTTGGTTGAAAGTCCAAAGTAGGTTCTCTGACCGTACCAAAATTTCCTCTTATATCCCCTTTTCTTTTGTTTTTGGGCTTTCTTTTTGTCGTTGGTTGAGGGGCTTTATTGAATATATGCACACGCGTATGGAGGGTTGAACGGTGGTCAATTTTCGGGTCTTGCACAGTGTATAGATGTACAGGCTTTATTCATAAAATGCAGAACCAGAGAAGATAAAATCATTAGATGATACTCCCTCCGTCCCGCAAAGTTTGTCACTTTCACTATTCCAGCCCTATGAAAAAATTGATTATTTTTTTTAATTTGTAATGTTTTATATAAGCAATATGGATCTCGTTTGATAGATTTCAATTAGATCTTTTGAACAAAATTTTGAAAATCACATAAAACGTTATGAATTAAAAGATATAGGCAATTTAAAAATGACACGCACTCCCGAAAGTGTCAAACTTTGCGGGACGGGGGAGTAGCTGTCATCACTACTATTTGCTTTTACCAAAACCAAGAATATATACATCATTCTACTGCTCTTATTGGAATGTATACGTGAATAGAGATTATTGGAAAAAAAACAGTCAAACGCACGGGCATAATGCTTGAAAGTGTGACTTTGTGAGGGGAAAAAAAATATGGTTTTGGAGAAGGAAAAAAAGAAGCTCAGGAATTGAACTAGGTACCTCTTGGATAGAAAAACTAAACTTTTCCACTAGGCTAGATAAGAGCATCCCTAACAGTCTCCTTAAATTTTTCTCTAAAAAACGTCGTGAACAATGCACATTTTTCATTTTACCAATTCACATTTCCAACAATTCTCTCTATTACCCTCCCTAATTTTGATAAAATATCATATATGGAAAAAAAGTAGGGGAGAGAGAATTAAAAAAAAAGAAGGGAAAGGACATCAGATGGAGGGAGGGAGAGTGAGAGAAAGAATAAAAAAATGGGTAGGTAGTGAATAGTGTCTCCCTAAATGGGGGATTTTAGGGAGGTACTATAGCATTTTGTATTTAGGGAGGGGTTTAGAGAGTCTCTTGGAGCTTAATTTTGGGGATAATTTGGAACTGTATCTATTGTGCAAAACCAGGTCATTGATATTTTCGATACCTAATGTCTTTAGTTTCATGGCTTCGTGCATTGCACGAGTGTGATGCTCGTGTGTTCTTTAGCTTTGGTTTATATGATTTTCTTAGTTTAGTTAGATGTAAAAGAGGCGAAGGCACTTATCAATCTAAATAAATAAGAAATTTCAATGTAGCGTTCACAGACCCATCAGATTGACTCACACCTAATTTATACAGCAAAGAGAAAAAGAAGAGAATTTATACCTGAAACACAATCATATAAACCAAAGTGTATAAACAACTGGACTGATTTCTGCAGAGTACATAGCTTGAGAATTGGATGTCAGGTTGTTTCCTTCATCGATTTGTGGTTTCGTGTACAATATCTGAGCCTCTCGTGTTTTGCTTGTTTATCCTTTGAGCTTAGGTTTTGAGGTGCTACTGTAAACTTCCGTTTTCCTTATTTAAGCCTGTTTTTATCGGATTTAAAATTCTTTAATTATTGTAAAAAAAAAATGCCTATCACACCAAGTAGCGCGACATATTCTACACACGACCTCTCTTGTGATACTTTAAGTAATGGAGTTTTCATTGCTGTTATGTTTTGGAACTAACTATGTGAGTTTTGTTTCCTTCGTTCTGGTGGTGGTTGGAAATACGTATGCACTGTAGAAATTATGTTTAGGTTGCTAGCTAGAGAATATTAGTTTGCTGCTGGCTGGAGAACAGTTGGATTGCCTCTGAAAATACTTTTTCTTGCACACTATTTGGAGAAGTGTGGTAATTACGCATGCCTATGATTGCTGGTTTCAATTTCTATCTGAGAGCATACAAAACGGTTTGTTGAACTACATCAGTTATATTCAGGCTCTACTCGTATTGGACTTTCATTTAATTGCTTAACCAATACCTTGCATTTTATAAGCACCAACAAATTCCTTTCATCCAAACTTAAAACAAATCGTTTTCCAAAGCCCACGGGCATCACACTCGTGCTATGCACGAAGCGTTAAAACTAGTGATAAGATAATGAGAGCGTTTTTTGAGATTCAAATACTAATTTTTTTGATTTATATGTATATATGCGAGTATCGCTAAATCTGAAATGGTATCCGCTAATGACCGGTACCGGTACTGTACCGTACCAATAGAAAAATCAGTACCCAAGCCGGTACGGGATTCAGAAACTTGGCCTGGACTTTCACTACCGAGCCCAACGCTGTATATCGAATTTGTTCAGTTTTGTTTTGGGTCCACTAGTTTTAACTTTACAATTTGTCGAGTATTTCGTTGTACCCAATCAGCCCAAATTAACTGGGCCCAAAACAGGAGAATAGCTCAGCCCATTTCAATCTTCAGAGGAAAAGAAAAGAAAAGAATACAGAGAGATGATTTGAGGACGAAAGAGAAGAAGAGAGGAGCGCGCACAGAGATTGTGAAGATATATAGGATGGATAAGGTCTGAATTTACATCTATACCCCTCCCACACCACCACTTCTCTTCCCATGGCTGGACACACCACCAGCACTTCCCCCTTCAAACCCACTTTCTCACTCCTCTCCACACCCCACAAGCCACTTTCACTTTCTCTCTCCTCATTCAATTCCAATCTCTTTGGACTCCGCCTCCGTTACCGTAACGTCTTCGCCGGTTCCCCCGCCAAATTCTCCATCTCCGCTCGTTACGGCGGCGGAGGAGGAGGTTCGTCTAGGGGTAACTATTGGTCGAAGCAGGAAGCGTCCGAAGACGGTGACGATGATGATGTTCTTGATATTTCCTCCATCAGGTAGTGTTATGTTACAAAAGATTTTAAATTTAAAGGTTTTGTTTGATTGACCTATATAGTGGGGTAGAAGTAGAATGAGTAGTAGTTTTTTTTTTCCCTGAACTAGTTGCGAGGGTATTGAGAGTAGGATACATGGGTATTGCGAGGGAATGGAGAGTAGAATGAGTAGTAGTTTTATTTGTTTGAGTAGGACCCTTCGCTCCTGCTCTCGATCCTTGCTATGCGTTCTCGCTCTTGCAAATTTTAGTAGTTTGAGATTTGTTTCGCGGGCAGATTATGTAACTAAGGATAAGAGCATAATTGAATATGTTAAGAGTACCATTTATTCAATTTTGGTTAAAATTTTTAGGATCGGGATTCATTATGCATCGGATATATAGGCTATGTATCATGCTTACCGATGCTTTGGATCTTGAATGAAGGAAGCAAGGTAAAGAGCAGAGAAATTTATTTGCGTTTCTAGGCCAAAGTAAACTCTATGATGTCAACGACTCCAAGGAGACATCGTCTGATGGGATTAGTATCCCGTTTAAAAAATAGGGATTAGTCTGATGGGATTAGTATGAGAAATTTATTTGCGTTTATAGGCCAAAGCCATTATATTACACCATTACTTAGAGATTGCTTTTGATAGGGAAGTCTGATGGGATTAGTACCCCGTTTGTATTATATATCCCTTCATGATTTATTCCCGTCAGACCATAAGCCCTAATATTTTGTATGAGTTGTTGTCCCTTAGCCTTGTTTTGAAAAATAGGTACCGGTCACCAGAACATTATTGGTTGCAAAGTCGCAGTTTCGCGGTGTAATAGTCGTAGCATATCGGTATCGGTGACCGGAGACGAAAATATTTTAAAATTCCGCACACCATTGGAAAAAGTTACAAATGCCTTAACGGCCATATTTTACCCTTACCGGCCTGTATTTTGCTTGAAATAGCCCGTCACGGTCTGTTACCACATTTACGTGACTGGTGATACCATTATATTACACCATTGCATATGCCATTTTCCTTCACAGTGCAATATCGACCATAACGAGACCCGGTACCTACCGATATCGTTACATATCAGCCGATACCGTTGCGTATCGCCGATATTTTGAACCATGCCCTTAACCTGTAGGTATGAAAGTCATCCATCCATTGTCCCCTTCAAATGCGGGAAATTAATTGTAATCCACTGCCATGTTTAACGGGGCCAATCAAATGGAGAATAATTGAATTGAGAAAGTAGATATGTTTGCTATTTTGAATCCATCTTGAATTTGAGATTGCTATTGAAGCATTTGTCAATGCGGTGTGTTGAAATAGGTCTGCTACGGTGAGACTGATTGATCAGGAGCAGAAAATGGTTAGTACTTATCTTGTTATGTTTTTAGCCATAATTTGGTGTTTTAAGTGACCGATTTGTAGTCCACTTATAATTTCTATGCTGAGTGTTTTTGCAATTGTAGGTGGGAGTGGTATCTAAAAATGAGGCTATTCAAATGGCTGAAGATGCTGAACTTGACCTGGTAATGTTCTCTTACCTCTGGTGGGAAGGAAATTTTGTGTTAGTTTGTTACCCTACTTTTGTACCTGCATAATCTTTTGAGGAACCTACTTCATTTGATGGTTTAAAATTGTCAGTTCAATTGTTTGATTAGTTATATATATCTTTTAACATCCTTGTGGAATGTTGACTTTCTAGTGTAGAAATATGGACGTGAAAAGGAAAAATAACCTTGGTTTGCAAACACACAGTTTATTGTTACAAAGAAGGCCTTCATGAGATTGGACACCCCCAATTTTAATCAAAGTGATACGCACCAAACAATCTTACTATTTTGGCATAATGTTCCACAGATTTGCAAAGAAAATTTGTGAGTTTCAGTTAGCCCAAGAAATGTTCCACAAAAGAACTTCCTTAAATGGTGGTTCATCTGTAACTAAAAGATACACCCCAAGAAATTGAATTTTCAATTCTAAAAGCGAATTTAAAGAAAATAGAAACTGTACAAAAACCTTATAGATTTTTTTTTTTTGGGTAAATAAAAAGTAAAATCATTATGGACTCCTGAATGAGACATTGAATTGTAAGAATCGTTTCTAGAATATATTCGCATGTATGCTATTTATTCAAAGAAGTAAAAGTGGAAGTATTGTGGAGCCATTTAGTTCAAGATCCAACTCATATCGAACTAAATTAAGTTTATTCCACCAAAATGGCAATAATAGAACTGCACAAGGGTGCATGCTATTTTGGCCTAAAAATACTGACATGGATTCATGGAACATGTTGGAAACTATGCACGGTATTATTTGTTTTTATAATAAGCAATAAGCAATCTAAGAAAGCTGTGTTGCATCCCTTAAGCAACAGAAGATGATAATGGGTTGGAAATGGTTGGACCTGAAAATTTCGTGAATCAAATGATTCTCATGTAATACTTAGTGATTTGTACATAGACTCATGAATGAGACATTGAATTGTAAGAATCATTACTAGAATAGATATGTGACGATTTATCCATGAAAGCCTTTCACAAAGCATCCACACCTCATCTTTATAGCTCATGAACATGGTCATGGTGCCATATATGATTATTTTACACTGTGGCGGTTTGCTCCATTTAGTTGTGAACATTTGAAAGTTGTTCAATGTTACCATGTACTAGGCGGAGAGGAGGAGGAAGTTGACAGAGACAGTTTGGCTCCAGTTTCGAGCTATGTACTACTCAGTTGTTTGTTGTCTTGAAGTGATTAGAACTCTGAAATTTTCAGAGCTCGGTGTTTTTGTTTAATACATCATACCGCATATATGGTTGATAAAATTCCGTCTACTCTTCTGCATCCTTTTTAAAATCATTTTGAAATTGTCTTTCTCATTTCCATTAGTGTTTGCCTTTTGAGATTCTCATGACACTATGGTAGCAGTTATTTTGATATTAAACCATTGCTTCAATTGCAGGTAATATTATCACCAGATGCTGTTCCCCCAGTTGTCAAAATAATGAATTACAGGTATGATATGAATTTAGATGTCATTCCTTTTTTATGTTTTTGGTATGGTAGATCCACTATGATGCTTTGATAAGATCCTGCTCCTAGATGACTTTGATTTTAACTGCTCGAGGCATACATACTAAGAGGGGTTGGCCAATCTTCAGAAAATGTTTTTTTTTTTTGGTGAAATCTTCAGAAAATGTTGTTGTGCATTATGTAATGAAGATTATGTTATCTGCACAGTATTGTTGTGAGCTTGTGATTGACTTAACCTCTACTTGATACTACCATTTTGGAGTTTGGACCACTTCTCTTGAGCAAATGCATTGTAAAACGAATATTAAACCTTTGGAATTGTGTGAGACACATTTTTTAAAATTATGGGTATCCAAGTTGATGAACCCTCTCTTCAAAAAAAAAAAAAAAAAGGGAAAAAAACAAAGTTGACGTCCCCCGAATATTGTGTACTTTTTTTAATCTGTTTTGTGAGTGGTGTAATTAAGGTGGATTGATCTCCTCGACTTTTCTTGCAGTAAATATAAATACGAACTGCAAAAGAAGAAAAGAGATGGCCAGAAGAAAAGTACCGGTGAATGTCTCCTTTGTTTCTGGTTTTCTGTTTTTCTCTAATTCATGCATTGATGTTTATTGGAAAAGGTACTGACAAAATTATGCACCTGGATGACAGCTAACCGGATGAATTTGAAGGAGCTGAAGATGGGGTAGTTATCTTGGTCTTTAAATCTCAATTTCTGTTTTAATCTCTTATTAAAATTTTATTTGATCCTGCATGTTAAATTCTCAGTAGCATAATGTCGTCTTGTGTAACTTCAAATTACTGTTTTGTAATTGTGTATTTTTTTTGAAGTACTCGAGAGTCAAGACGAGGGGGATCATACACCTCAACTCTGTATTCTTTAGTACTTATTTGTTACTATTAATCATTTATTTATGATGATACATTACACAATTGACACCACTAGAGGGGATTCTACACCTTACCCTTTTATGCGAATTTCACATGTTTCCATTTATGGGATTTTCACATGTACTGTGCTGAATTCCTTGGCTTCTAAACTGATGAGGTAATGTCCAAATATGTCATAGACCAGTTGAACAAAGTAATAGCAACGTGAAAGGGAACAAAGGAACATGTATTTCTTTTTGTCCTGTTACATGAAAACACCTTTTACAAGAAGACAATAGGAAAGGAAAAGAACATCTATTTGGCAGTTGTTCTGCATGTGTCACACAGTCAGATTGTGGTTATTTCCATTTAATTTCAAAAAATCTCTACCCAATCATTTTTCTTTCTATCGGGCGGCGGGCCTACTCGTTTATAGATTTTTTGTTTCAGTAATCTATCGTTATTTGGGGTATTTACATGTACTAGTTGGAATCCGACAACTTAATTTCAGGATCTGATGGGTAGTATAATATGTTAATCTAGCATAGATTAGTTAAGTTTCATTCTAGTGTTCAGATTGAAGTGCTTGGATTGAACATAAATGCATTCAGTGAACAATGCCAAGCAATGACTTGGTTAACTTATCATTGTTTGGTTCTGATTACTACTTACTGTTCTTTTCTTGTTTTAATCATTTGTATTGATTCTGTTGACAGTTACAACATTGATGTGCATGATTATGCGGTGAGATTAAAAGCTGCAAATAAGTTTCTGAAAGATGGTGACAAGGTTGTCTGTGGTGCCACTATATACCTGTCCATGGAGACAAAATACAGAAGATCATGCATCCATTTTCCTGTGCTGACCTCCAGTTAATTTCTGCAGGTCAAGGTTATAGTGAACTTGAAGGGCCGTCAAAATCAGTTTAGGAATAATGGTATTGAGCTGCTTAGACGTTTTCAGAATGATATTGGGGAGGTACTTGATTCTATTTTGCTTTTATAGTTAAATGGATTCAGTTTAGAAATAAGATCATCCTATTTCATTTTAAAAACGTTTTTTTATCCTTCAACTTAAGTTCTAGAAAATTGAATAGTCTTAGTTGTGAATTAACAGCTGTTGGGTCGTAGGGTAACGGAATTCGAGGATCTGAGTTTACTTTCTTTTTTTCCCCCAATGTGAATCATTAGTCAACAACACTTCTGTTTCAGCTGCATCTCTGATTTAGGATCAATTGGGGTTTCTATTTTTAGCCCTGGCGTTGACGTTTAGTCAGTTACTCTCTTGAAAACCAGTAGAGTATAGATGTTCCATATCATTATTTAGTCTCTCTTTTAACTGCTGCTAAATATCACCCTCTCGTGCTTTCTGAGCATACGTTAGTTGATCACTTGAGGAATATTTCCATATGTACAGAAATAAAAAAAGCTCCACCTTCACCTATCCCCTCTTTCTTTTGTTGCGTTTAGATGTAAAACCACTCCAATTAGATGTAGAGTTTACAAGACTTACTTAGTGGCACCCTCTGATATTTTGATTATGAGATATGAGTAGTATTAGCGGAATAATGTTAAGTGATTACTTCATAGCAAAGCAGTTGTACTACATTTTCTTGCAGGGTGAGTGTAACAACTCATTCAATTTCCAGCTGATGTGTTTTACCTCTTCCCATGGTATTAGAGGCTCACAGTTTGCTTGTCAGCATGACAATTTTATATTTGAAGATTCTCAAATGTGTTGCTGTGGTCAGGTCTAATCTCAATTGGTTATTTGATTTACGGCGAAACTAATAAATCCTGTTTAGTTGCTGCTGTCCGAATCAATTTTCGAGAGCACTACTCAAAAATTGGTTTTTAAAATAAAAACACATCATTTTTTCACAAAATTGTTTTTGAAAGACTCTCAATTCATTTTTGAGCGGAAAGAGTTTTCTAGAGTTTTAGGATATTATTCTATCTTCTCCAACTATTACTAGCAAATATGTTGTTGTTTTTTTTGTGCACATGGTAGAAGAATTTACACCAAATCCAATCCCTTATAAAGTTTAAACCCACAATCACTGCACTTAACAACTACATAACCCGTGGTTTTTGCCTTATGTTTGTTCGTCTATCATCTACGGACTAGGATTAATATACCCTTTTCCATTGAAAAGTGATTACATGGGGTAATGGTCGTAGTTTTGGTGGATTTTCCACGTCTTGTAATGTCTGGTCCTAATGTGTTATTTTTGCCGTAATTTGCAGCTTGCAACCCGGGAGACCATAAGCTTACAAGATACGAATATGTTTATGGTTTTGGTTCCTAATAAGGCTGCTGCACAGAGAGCTCAAGTACTGCAGAAGGAAAAGGAAAAAGCAGTAGCGGAAGAGGTTTCAGCTAGTGTCTGAAAGCAGTTCTCTTCCCTTTCAAAGGTAAAACAATCGGCATATAGAATTAGTTTGTGTTCATCTCCAAACCAGATATCCCAAAATCTTGTATAGCATTAGTGTACCATATAACTTGTACAATTTTTTGTTGGATCAAGATTTTACAATGTAAAAAAACAGAGTTTCAGGTCTAGTTGTCGACATCTGCTAGCCTGCTATGGGTTCCGGTTTCTTATATGAATGAGAATGATGTAGTGATCAACTTGTTGTGACTATTGGTAGAAATCTCTTTTAGTTTCTGCTTTTGCCCCCTTTTATCCTTAAAACCAGCCTGTGTTTGGAGCAAGAATTTGTGGAAAGCGGAAGGATGTACGAAGAGAAAGGCAAATGACAGGGAACCAATGAAGTAAATTTAGCTTATTCACTTCTCTCTGTTTTATTCTCTCGCTTACCTTTCCTTTCTGTAAACCCTCCCCAAATCCAAACACCGCCTTATGTGATGGAAATGTTGGATTGAGTGGAACTGCTTGTGCCTGTGTTATGTACTTATATGTAGTGTATGGTTTGGTGTGCTTGCATTAGACGCTTTATGTGTAACGTACATACATATGGTTAGCTGTTGGGTCGAGAAAGCTGTCCGCAGGTCCGGTGATGGCGCAGCATCCACCTAGAGAGAGAGAGAGAGAGAGAGAGAGAGATGATGGAGAAGTACCACCTTAGTAGGCCAGAAAGTCTTGTATTGCCTGTGTTTGAAGGTTCTTGCATCTCAAGCATTCTGTTGATTGTATCTATCTTCTTGTTGAATGCAGTTCTGAAAGCAAAGGGATTTTTTTTTTGCTTTGTGGAGTATTATATGTGGTTGGTGGGACTTTGAAATCAGCCCTGTTTTGAAGGAAAGCTACAGGTGTTCACTAACTTGGCTTTTTGGGGTTTTTTTTAGTTTATGTAAGGAGCATGACCTGCCTCGAAAGCTTTGAAACGCCAAAAAGGAGTTGGTAAAGTGGTCTTGTCTTGGGATAAGGGGTTTGCTCCACCTAAGGTCTCAGGTTCGATTTTCCTTGCTAGCAAACTCTTGGGGCCATTGGGGTTATGTCGGGTCGTTACCTCTAGGGCCGTGGAATTAGTCGAGTTGCGCGCAAATTGGCCCGGAAATACGGTTATAAAAAGGGGAAAAAAAAGGGCCATTTGTTACATAATCACGTTCCAGCTTTGGTATTCAATTGGGTACCAGGTGCCTATCCAAAACAACGTTGATGTTGTGGAAGAAAAGAAAAAAAAAGAGAGGGTAATATACTGTAAAAGGAAAAAGAAGTCAGAAACTATTTTTTATTTTTTTATTTACTAATGCAAGGTGTCCCGGGCCTGTTTAAATGCCCTCGGACTATTGATTTTTTTTCCCTTTATTCCTTGTTCCACTACTTTTGAAGTACTTAAAGCTTGCTTTCTTGGTAACGAATGCATCCGGAACTCCACATGATTCCCCATTGGGGTCTTTCACAGTACAAACAGACCACGAAAATGGCAAATTGGCAACCAAATGGTTGCTTTGGGCTCCACACCCATAGTCATCAAACAGGGTCGAGTGATATTGGTACTTGTCGCGCATAAGCCTTAAAAAATTGAGCTTTTTGACATGTTCTTGGGACGCTTATCGTGGCTCAGTTTACTAGGCTTAGCCCTTGAAGTTAAGCTATATAAACATTCGTGAAAACTGAAAAGTTATTTCATTCACCAACCAAACAAAGTGAAGAAAATATCGAAAAATAGTTCGAGGAAACGAAGAATGAATGCACGGTAGAAAAAAGAGTGGCATTTCTAAATATAGGATTAGGGATTTGAACATGTAATCATGTTTAAGGTGAATAGGCAAATCAGATAACAAATTTCCCAGAGACCACCCATTCTGATCTCACCTTTGATGATTATAGCTAATTGGGCAAATAAGTAATCATTTGATAGCTAATTGGTGATTAAAAAAAAATTGATAGTATTAAATAGAGGAAAGAAGGTTTAAAACGATAACAATGGCCATCAATATCCTTTTATGGTAAGAAAGACTTCTCGTGTGGTTATCTAATTTTTTTTTTTTGGTCATTCGTCGTTCTTAATCTATTACATGGGGGAGGGGAAATGAAACTTAATCTCGGGATGCGAGCTCTACCACATGAGCTAGTCACTACTTGCGGTTATCTAATTTGTTTAGTGGGTATCTAAGTGTAGGTAACCTGGGCAACATACTGATAATCAATTTGTAATGAACGCCACTATGGGTACGGACAAGACGGTACGCCAAATGTACGCAACCTATCTTAACTGTCCATCTCAAAAATCAGTGGTCCGGATTTTAAACTATTCGCGCGAATAGTTAATTTAAAATCCGGACCATTGATTTCATGCAAGGACAGTTAAGATGCACCGTCCGTGTATATTGCGTACGCACGCCTGCGTACTCGAGGTAATTTTTTATTGGTAATACAAGAGGAGATTTATTTACTAATTTTAGAAGAAGGAAAGAATTGCATCTAATCTATCTATCTATAAATCTATCTATATGATGCAAGTGGTGGCTAGCTCATGCGGTAGAGTTCTTGGATACCTTACACTGCATCTCAGGATCGAGTCCCATTCCCTCCTCCCCATATAATAGATTAGGAATGACGAATGACAGAAAAAATCTATCTATATGATACTATAATATACACAAAGCATGTAAAGTCCACGTGGTGCCTCCTTTTACTTCCTCGTAATAAAAAAAAATTAGAGAAAATATTATCTTTCATTTTCTTTTTGATAACCTGCAGTTTTGCACACTTAGACTAATTCCAAGTCCCTGAGATTAATGGACGGTAAAATCTCCAGTGGCCCCAAGATTTGAAATATTTGCTTCCTATAACCACTCCCTTGGAGTTCATTTATCTTTCATTAATTCGCACCGCAATTCAATTGGTAAAATCTCTTCCGAACTAACCACCTAAAAAAGAAGTCGTCTGCGATTATTCAACATCGCCGGGCAATTTCAACTTGAACCCAGGACTACGAGAAAACTTTCAGTGCCGGTGGGACGGCTGACGTGATATCCTACCGTACATTCTGGCCGTCCATCCGTGTTTTGGACGGCCTAGATCTGGTGGGTTCAAAACACCCCTCAAATTTTAAAATTACCACCGGCACATCCGGGCCATCCAAAACACGGATGGACGGCTTGGATGAGCAAATGAAACCTTAACTAATGTTCCTTTTCACCGAAGTGAAAAAACAAAACAACCAACAGCTAGGGTGGAGTAAGATCCATGTTCCTAACACAGGTTCTTATACATCGATCAAAAAACCAACTACATGTACACAAGGAGAGAGAGAGAGAGAGAGAGAGAGAGAGAGAGAGAGAGAGAGAGAGAGAGAGAGAGAGAGAGATTGCATGGTAGTTGAGACAGACGAAGCTTAACTTCAAGGCAATGGGGACTATGCAACCAACACCACCCGCCCCAACCTCATAACGTGGACACATTAGGTGGGAGAGACTTAAGTAATTACCCTTCATTTTCATTCCTTAAAAAGAACCCTCAAAACTCCCCAACACCACTCTCAGTCCCCATTTTCACCACATCCACCACCGCCACCCCGCCATCGCCTTCTTCATCCCCACTACCATGGAAGCCAGCGCTGGACTTGTCGCCGGATCCCATAACCGCAACGAGCTTGTTGTCATCCAAGGCCATGAAGAGGTAAATGCAACATATATACACATCTTCATATCTATTAATTAACAAAAGCTTTGAAGTTGGCTCACACTTTTATTTTTCAAGTTTGTTCATATTTTAACTGAATATCGAGAGTCGGGGTAAGACATAATTGAAACAGCTAGTTGCATGTTTTTCTTTCTCATCACTTGCACACGCATTGTTTAGGCCACAGGCACAGACCCAGAAAGAAAACATATTTCTTGGACCAATATGTATTGTTTTGTGTTTTGTAGCCTAAGCAATTGAAGGACCTGAATGGTCAAGTTTGTGAGATATGTGGGGATGAAATAGGGCTAACGGTGGACGGAGACTTGTTTGTGGCATGCAATGAGTGTGGTTTTCCGGTGTGCCGGCCGTGCTATGAATACGAGAGAAGAGAAGGGAGCCAACTGTGTCCCCAGTGCAGGACCAGATACAAACGTCTTAAAGGTAGCGTAATGCTAAATAATAGGTGATGTGTAAGGTTTTTCGACACAAAAAATCTGGTGAGAATAGATGAAGAAGTAAAGATTTCACCCATACTAATACTAGAATTTGATTCTTGTTTCCTGGATAAAATGAAGGGAGCCCAAGAGTGGATGGAGACGAAGATGAAGAAGACGTGGACGACATTGAACACGAGTTCAAAATCGAGCATGACGAACAAAACAAGAACAAACATATTGCAGAAGCCATGCTTCATGGCAAAATGAGCTATGGAAGAGGCCCAGAAGATGATGAAAATGCCCAATACCCACCCGTTATATCCGGTGGCCGTTCTCGTCCGGTAAGTGAGAACAGCAATGAGATATATCACCGACAAATGAACTCTCAGCCACACGATTATGTTTTGAGACATCTATAATAACAACAGTAACACTAACAGAACCCATCTAGAGGGACTGTATGTTTCGAGACATCTGCTTATTAATATTTCACCACATCGTGTGGTTTGAAGTCTATTAGGACCTTTGGGAAGCAAAAACTGTGTTTCATACAATCCAACTCTTTCATGCTTTAATTTGGATCTAATAGAAATTCATTGAATGCATGCAGGTTAGTGGTGAGTTTCCGATATCAACTCATGCTCATGGAGATCAGCATTCTTCGCTGCATAAACGCGTGCATCCGTACCCAGTCTCGGAACCTGGTATGTTTCCACATCACAATCTCAGTTGATTTAGTGATTTCGGGTTACAATTTCATCTACGAAAAATATATGTATATCTGTAAATGCATTTCTTTTTTTTGGTTGTGCATGGCATGACTACAAATTAGGAAGTGCAACATGGGATGAAAGGAAGGAGGGAGGGTGGAAAGAGAGGATGGACGATTGGAAACTTCAGCAAGGCAATCTGGGGCAGGAAATCGAAGACTTGGCTGATCCTGACATGGCCATGTATGTATCAATGTTCATCAATGCCTTAAACTTGCTATACATTATTAGACTCGTTTCCTAATGGAACTCTGTTTGGAACCATTTATGCTTTCTTCCTCTCGGGTTTCATTTTCCGTGTTTTTGAAAAACAAACAAAAAATCCCCAAAGTTTGAAAGCACTAGTCTATTTCATGCAGGTTTCAAAGTTCAAAACAATATTTTTGGTGATCCAGAAAAGTGGATTATAGGAAATTTTACTGGAAACAATTTTTGAACATAACTCTTCGTTGTTTCAAAACAGAAAAATGAAAAAAAGGAAATTCATAAAAACACCATATAGGCTTGCTTCGGAGACACCTGCTACTTAATTTACATGTGCATGAAACAAATGCAGTGTAGATGAAGCAAGGCAGCCACTCTCAAGGAAAGTACCAATTGCATCCAGCAAAATCAACCCTTACCGGATGGTGATAGTGACTCGACTATTAGTTCTGGCTGTTTTTCTCCGGTACAGAATCTTGAACCCCGTGCACGATGCCTTCGGCCTCTGGCTTACTTCTGTCATCTGTGAGATCTGGTTTGCTTTTTCATGGATTCTTGATCAATTTCCCAAATGGTTCCCAATTGACCGCGAGACCTATCTTGACCGGCTTTCTCTCAGGTAAAAAAATTCTGCACTAAACAAACCATTCGTAAACATTTGCTCAAAGCAACAATTTGATTTTTGTATAGCTACAAGCGAGAACCAAAACTTCACTTCCTGATATGTTTTGGTTAGCATGGAAAAGGAAACTATTCAAAAACCTATTGTAAATGTAGCTGGAACAAATGGAAATGTCAAAATAAATTGTGGATGTATAAACATGTCGATTTCGGTGAATTTCAACAAGTTTCCATGATTTTCGCGGTATGTGTTGGTAGAAACATTGGAGTTCAGAGATTGAACTAATGTTTTTTTGTGTCTCCTAGGAAACTGAGTATTTCAGCCGTTGATGGAAATAAGATGTACTTTGTTTCTCTGCTATGTGGTCTCAAAACATAACAATAAAACCGATTTAATCCAAGAAAAGAATTGAATTTCGTGATCTTCCAACTAAATAATAGAGCATATATGTGAAATGCAGGTATGAGAGGGAAGGGGAACCGAATTTACTTTCTCCAGTAGATATCTTTGTCAGTACAGTGGATCCCATGAAAGAACCTCCTCTTGTTACTGCAAATACAATTCTATCAATCTTAGCAGTGGATTACCCAGTCGATAAAATCTCTTGCTACATCTCTGATGATGGTGCTTCAATGCTTACTTTTGAAGCACTGTCTGAAACTGCAGAATTTGCCCGAAAATGGGTCCCCTTCTGTAAGAAATTTGAAATAGAGCCCCGAGCTCCAGAGATGTACTTCTCTCTGAAAATCGATTATCTCAAGGATAAAGTCCAGCCTACATTTGTCAAAGAGAGGAGAGCAATGAAGGTCTGAATCTTGAGATTCTGTGAAATTGTTATCATTTCTTCTTTTTTCCATTTTTGCTGTCCAAGTTTTCAACAATGGAAAAATGAAACTTCACAACCACAAAATCATGTATACATTTTTACGAATTCAAAAAATCATTTTGGTCTTGCATGAACACTGAGCTGCTTTCAGAAAATATTTTCCTCAAATCATTATCGAATTAAATTGGTGAACAAGATTTCCATTATTTTCAGAAAACTAGAGCTACACCACACATCTGTTATCATCTTAATTTTTCAGTTTATAAACTGGCAACTGTTGAAATAATAGCTCAATTCCTTGCTATGCTTGACAGAGAGAGTATGAAGAATTTAAGGTTCGAGTTAACGCACTTGTTGCAAAAGCAGTAAAGGTTCCTGCTGAAGGGTGGATCATGCAAGATGGTACACCATGGCCAGGAAATAATACCAAGGATCATCCGGGTATGATTCAAGTGTTTTTAGGGCACAGTGGGGGACTCGATGCAGAAGGAAACGAGCTTCCGCGACTTGTCTATGTTTCTCGTGAGAAGAGGCCCGGTTTCCAACATCACAAGAAAGCTGGTGCCATGAATGCCCTGGTAAAGATGACTTCTTATTCACAAACTGCAAATTCAAAGTACTTTCCTTCCCTCGTTTGGAACCATAAAGAAAGAGAGAAGGAAGAAATAAAAAACAACTATTCAGCAATGTGCAACTTTCTCTATTCTTTTTCTTGTAATTAATTTCAATTATTTTCTCCTTTTTGTCAATGTGTTCCAAACAAAGTGTCACTCGAATTCCGAATTCACCTAAAAAGGAAAAATTCAACTAAAAGCATGGAATCTGATACCTCAGTATAACAATTCGTACCTGCAGATTCGTGTCTCTGGAGTGCTCACCAATGCTCCATTCATGCTGAACTTGGATTGTGACCATTACATAAATAACAGCAAGGCAGTGAGAGAGGCAATGTGTTTCTTGATGGACGCACAACTTGGGAAAAAGGTCTGCTATGTTCAATTCCCTCAACGGTTTGATGGCATAGATAGGAATGATCGATATGCCAACAGAAACACAGTCTTCTTTGATGTAAGTTCCTGCAACAAATGCCACTTATCAAACGTCACTTTTCTCAGATTTAGGGTAAAACATGGAATATATTTTTTAATTTTCTGTTTCATTGCTCACGTAATTACTTCTTTTGTGGCAGATTAACATGAAAGGTTTAGATGGAATTCAGGGTCCTGTTTATGTGGGCACTGGATGTGTCTTCAGAAGACAGGCATTATATGGTTATGAGCCTCCAAAGGGTCCAAAACGCCCAAAAATGGTAAGCTGCGATTGCTGCCCATGTTTTGGAAGCCGAAAGAACCTTCCAAAATACTCTAAACGTGGAGCAAACGAAGACGGTGCAAGCATTCAAGGTTTTTGACATTTTTGTACTATGATAGTATCTGTACTGGATTGCTGCTTAAAGTAAATTCTTTCGCCTCATCAATAATATTTACATGCGTCTTGTGATCAGGATTTGATGACGACAAAGAGCTATTCATGTCCCAGATGAATTTTGAAAAGAAGTTCGGACAGTCAGCTATTTTCGTGACTTCTACCTTAATGGTGGAAGGTGGTGTCCCTCCTTCCTCCAGCCCGGCAGCCCTGCTGAAAGAAGCCATTCATGTGATTAGCTGTGGATATGAAGACAAAACTGAATGGGGTTTGGAGGTAATATTGATATCTATTCTAATATATAAAGGGTGAACACATCTTTGGTGTCCTCTTTTATTGAGATTGAGTATACTTTTGCTATTCCAATACTGATATCTATTCTAAAATATATAAAGGGTGAACACATCTTTGTGCCAATAGAGAAAAGGGGAGTGCCAATATCAATTCCCTTTTTTCATCTGCAACAATGGGTTTTTTTTTTTTATGAAAAAAAATTACATGGAAGATGATTTCCAAAGATTATTCCGAAGCCGAAGTGGTAGATAAAATAGTTGTCGTTTCTTTCATTTTCTACAACAATAAATTTGTTTTAGTTCTTTCTTACAATGTCTTGGGGCTAAAGAAATTTTGATCCTCATTTTTTTGCGACATATTGTTAGTTAACAAATTCGTATTCTTTTGCTCATTTTTTGCCAAATTGAGGAATGAGGATATGTCTTTGATTAACTTTCACTACTATCTCATATTACTGGTTCAATTTCTATTTAAGAGTTTTGAGATCTATTATTTATGGGTTCCTACCATTGTATTAGGAGTTTCGAGAAATTACTAAACTTTATGGGTTCCTACCATTGTATTAGGAGTTTTGAGAAATTACTAAACTTTTTAATGAAAAAATACAAGTGTTGTGTCTTTTACAAATATTAAAATGCATCAGGGAGAGAAGATAGTGTGGCCTACTGAAGGTGAGTTCCTTAATTTCTCCCTTTAGGTTATGGTTTTTGTTAAGTATTCTTTTATTTACCTTTCAGCATTATGTTGTTGTTTCCATTATCTCCTTACTCAAGCCAAAACACCTTTTCACCACACAAAAAGTGTCTTTGTAATGGTTTCGCAAGAAAAAGCAATAACGACTCAAAACAGTTAGTCTACCAAAAATGAAATTCAAAAAGTTAATTTCTCACTTGAGCAAAAACCATTACTTAAAAAAAAAAGATGGTAAATATTAAAAAAAAAAAAGAATGAAAGAAATCTGTGTGCGTGTGTGTCGGAGTGTTAATGTGGCATATTATTCTACTTTGGGAAATTTGAGTTAATCATTGAGGGGGAAAAAAAAAACAGATTTAATCATTAAGAGTTTGCCTAACTTTGGTGACGCCCACAAAAAAAACCCCTGTTTTCAAAAGGAGAGAAACCACCATGTTCGGACTACAATCACATGACTAACCCAAAAGCACCAATACACAATACCGGTTATTTGGGCTTCTATGTTTGTCCTTAATTGAGAAAAATCAACTTGCACAAGCATCGCGTTTGCCCTTCCTCTAGTATTCATAACCAGAATACCGGGTACTTGACATAATTCCAATGACTGGATTTTCCCAAAGCTTCCGATTCTACCTCTGAGGACAAGAAAGAGAAAGGGAGAGAAAATAACATCTTCCACTCTTCTTTGTTTGGCTTCTACTTTGGAAAGAAGAGAAAATACCCAGTAAAAGCGATGAAAAACAATGATCCTTCTAACTTCTATTTCCTGTTTTTCCTCTTTGTTTCCTCATTTTTCTGTTATGTTACGCAATTATTTTCTACCTTCCTTTCTTCAACACCAACAAAGGGAATGATACTCTCCGTCACTTTTTTTTTTAAAAAAAAACCACATAACTTCATGTTCTTTACAATCCTTCTTTTCTCTTTTTTTCCACAATTTCCGAATACAGCCTAGTTATATGAGCAACATCCAATGAGTTGACATTACTCATTTAGTCCGTGTCAGTATAATTCTCTATGATATAACAACTCTCCAAACAAAAACATAAGCATTTAACCTTCACCTCGGTACCATTTGCCAGACCATTAATACATATTTCTGAATGTGCAGTTGGGTTGGATTTACGGCTCAATTACAGAGGATATCCTAACAGGTTTCAAGATGCACTGCCGTGGTTGGAGGTCCATATACTGCATGCCAAAGCTGCCTGCATTTAAGGGGTCTGCTCCTATCAATCTCTCAGATCGTCTTAACCAGGTGCTTCGTTGGGCTCTGGGTTCAGTTGAGATCTTCTTCAGCCGTCATAGCCCAGTTTGGTATGGCTACAAGGGAGGGAAACTTAAATGGCTTGAGCGCTTTGCGTATGTCAACACAACCGTCTATCCTTTCACCTCCATACCTCTACTTGCATACTGTACGCTCCCTGCCATCTGCTTGCTCACTGACAAATTCATAATGCCAGAGGTAATGATATGATCCTTGCTTTTCACTAGAAGGAAAGAACACATTAACTGGGAAACTTCTACACTTAGGGCACATGAACACTATCAAGTACTTCCTTTTCTGTCCCTTTAGCCCAGTACAAAACCCAAGGGGCGTCCGGACCTGGTGGAAAGTGCAGTCATAAGACCCCATTGAGTTGGGAAAACCTCTTAGACAAAATATACTATGTAGTCATATTTAGCACAATTAACCCCATAGAATTGTCCCAAGGAAAAATAAACCACTATAATGGGTCTAAATGTTTGACCACACTGTCCAGTGCCCCCAAGTCCTGGCTCAACACCCTCTATATTGTATCATTACCAAACTAGAACTAAGACCAAAAGTTTGACCCTAACATACAATAAACGTGTCTTTCAAGTCTCCAAATCCAATGTAGCAAAAGAGATGCTTACATGTTAGTATTTTTTTCCCTGCAAGTACGCATAGATTCTCACATGCTTTCCAAATTTTCCCGTAATTTTCTGCTCCTTCGTTGCTAGAGGTTTAATCACTACTCATTTTCTCTATATAGATAAGCACCTTCGCAAGTCTTTTCTTCATCTCTCTGTTCGTCTCAATCTTTGCAACCGGCATTCTTGAGTTAAGGTGGAGTGGAGTAAGCATAGAGGAATGGTGGAGAAACGAGCAATTTTGGGTAATTGGTGGTGTGTCTGCACACCTGTTTGCTGTAGTACAGGGTTTGCTCAAGATTTTAGCAGGTATTGACACAAACTTTACGGTCACTTCCAAGGCGTCCGATGATGAGGACTTTGGAGAGCTATATGCTTTTAAATGGACTACCTTACTTATACCTCCAACCACAATCTTAATCATCAACCTTGTTGGGGTTGTGGCCGGAATCTCAGATGCCATCAACAATGGGTACCAATCCTGGGGTCCCCTATTTGGAAAGCTCTTCTTTGCCTTTTGGGTCATTGTGCATCTCTACCCATTCCTAAAAGGTCTCATGGGAAGGCAAAACAGGACACCAACCATCGTTGTTATATGGTCAGTGCTTTTGGCTTCTATCTTCTCCTTGCTTTGGGTCCGTATTGATCCATTTGTGTTCAAAACAAAAGGGCCTGATGTCAAGCAATGTGGCATCAATTGCTGAGACATTTTCTTTGTTTCTTTTCGAGATTTTTATGCTTCTCCAGATAAGTACTTGTATATTTTGGCATGTTATGGGTATTGTGTACGTACCAACAAAAGAAGGAATAAATCCAGAGGGGAGAGTTTGCTTAGTTTAATGAATTGTACTCAGTTTTGCATCCAATGAAAGAAAACTGCTACTCAAGATTTAGTCAATTTGTAATATATGCAGATCAACTCGACAGTGTATTCACCAGAAGCTCCATTTTTTTGTTCTGACTACTCCACCATTGACAATCAACTTATAAACCAAGGCAGTTAAATCCATTGACATGATACCTGAATAGTGGAATGGTAGATGAACAAGTACAGAGCAACATGGAAAAATAAAAAAATGGAAGTAGAAAAATAAATAGAAGCTGAAAGGAAAACCATAGAATGGACTAACAGAAACAATTCAAAAGTTTGGAACATAACTTGGTGACATTGGCTCAAAGCCCAATAAATTGATCAGAAACCAAAGCAGATTCAAGTGAGAACAAGGTACCTCAACTGCTCAACTGGACAGAGAACTTGTCTACAATCAACAGAAGTACATTCAAAATAAGAACGACTTCCTCTGCAGTCTGCAGCACAAAACAGGACTTTTCAACTCATTAGATATGCGCAGAAGTACTGAGTAACTAAAGTAAGTACTTGATACAAGCTCCGTTCAGCTCCTCCTAAGAGAACGGTTAGGAAAGAAGGAGATACCATCACATTTTGAAATTAAGAGGAAACAGTTAAACCACTTTTGAAGGTGTATCCAACAACATAGCATGATGGTGCCAGTGTATGAAGCAATCTTACTGCTGGTGTGGACTGATATTTACATTAGTTTCCCCTTGAAATTTCTTTTCTGAAAAATTTAGAAAACTGGTACAATAGCCTACAAGCTACTGATTTACTTTAACAATGTACAGAAACCAAACCAATAAACAGAACTGCATAAAAAACGGAAACAAAACAGTGAAATTGTTGTTAATCTTGTATGAAGCCTAGCTTTGATCTGCTACATATCAGCCTAGAAACAAAGCTCTCGAGATGGTTCAGTGACCAATATTTGTAATATAATACACGTAAAGAGCACACTGATTAATAAATTTAGAATTAAAAACAAAGGGCAAAAAAGCTCAAGAAGCCTGCTGAATTCATCTTCATAGCACAAAAACATGATACGCATTCATCTCCACAGACACTTGTATGAATTTATTAAAGTCGAACAACACCACTTTGGTAGATAAACAAGCTTTACTATAAGTATTTAGGACACTGCAATAGCTTTACTATAAGTATTTAGGACACTACAATCAGTTTAAAGCATTGAAAGAATATTTGAAAGCACCTATTTGAGCAGTCAGGCACCTCAAACTGCCATTTTCCACTTCTCAGTTCTCACTGTCAACAGATATATCAGTTACATTTTCTCCAGCCATATAATAAGCATGTAGGGAAAATTTATCCAATCTGCTGCTTCTGATCCCATGGTCAAAGTAAAAGCTTGCAGATTTAATGTGGAAAAACAACTTGAGAGATACAGAACATCATACTAAAGGGGCTTGTCGGCAGCAATTCATAAGAAGATCCAGTTAGATTGTAACTGGAATTCATTGACTTTGGTTGGTTTAGTTACACAGAGACATCATGATGTCCTACATGTCACAGCTCTTTATGCTAGCATGAGAAACTATGCTATTTTATTCCGTGAGGTAAAATCTGGTGCATTTTTTGTTATTACATTCTGTTCTGATTCTTCCCAAACATAAATAATTAGAATGGTATAGTTAGGATGTGGATATACCCTTGATGAAAAGACAAATTACATGATGATATTGTGATCTGCCACTGGCACAACTCTGCACAGCAACTTCCACATAGATAGAACCTGACAATGAAATTAAGAACACTTCAAGTAGTGCGGGATAAAACTAGGGACATGGATATCATCTGATCAATTTGAATGTTGAGAATGGATAGGTGAATACCACCTCCTCTTCCTGGAATAACTTTGGTTGTAGTCCACTTAACCATGAAAACCCATTGCTCTTAATATTCAACAGAGAAGCCACATGGGTGAGATTTTGAATTCCAAATGTTATTGCTATGACATTCTTTACCAATAATCTCCACAAGAACACACACCATCTTTGAAATGATGAAACCTATTAGCATCCCTTACAACAATAGCCCGCTTTGAGATCTTGGATACAAATTTAGTAAAATTATGGCAGTCCAAACACACCCGAAGGTTCTTGATGATCCTGATCTCCGTTCCTGGTTCAGAAGCTACGAGCCCAAATGCAATGGCCAACTTCTCACTGTGAACCTTCACCATGAGCTCCTTCTCTTCCTCCTCCACATCGTGGAATGCTGTGATAGTCTCTGTCTGAAATCCAGCTTCCCTCATCTCTCCCATCAACTTCTCCAGCATTGAGTATATTGCCTCTCTTTGTGGGTGAGACCGGTCATTGGATGTAAAGACATGTGGGGTCTCATTAATCTCTATTAGAGTACACCCAGGAGTCTTTTCCAGATTTCTTCTCTTAACCACCTGCCGTACTGAAGCAGCTTGAGAATAGTTCCGATCAGCTGAGTATATATTAGAGAGAAGGACATAGTATCCTACATTCTCTGGGTCCAGTTCAAACAACTTATCAGAAGCCAACTGTGCCATATTTTTGTCCTTATGAATCATGCAACCACCAAGTAATGCACCCCACACAGCAGTACCTGGCAAAACAGGCATTTTTTTAATAAATTCCAAGGCCTTGTCTAATTTTCCAGCTCGGCCAAGAAGGTCAACCATGCATGCATAATGCTCTGCCAAGGGCTCAAAGCCATGATCATGGACCATAGAATAGAAAACCTCCTCTCCTTCACTCACCAAGCCAGAATGACTGCAAGCATACAAGACCGAAAGGAAAGTAACTCCAGTTAGGGAAATTCTTGACTCCACCATTTCAGTGAATAGGTTTACAGCTTCACGTCCATGACCATGGAGGCCATAGCCAGAAATCATGGCATTCCATGTGACCACGTTTTTCTCCTGTATGTTGTCAAATAATTGCCGTGCCTCTGCAATGCTTCCACACTTTGCATACATGTCAATCAAAGCAGTTGACACATAAATGTTGGACTCAAAACTCTCGTTTTTTATCAAATTATGTACCCATTTCCCTAAACTCAGAGCTCCAAGTTGAGCGCATGCTGATAAAATACTGGTAATGGTGACAGGATTCGGACAGATTTCAAGCCCCTGCATTTCTCGGAACAGAGATATTGCCATTTCTGTTTGCCCACTTTGAGCATATCCTGAAATCATAGCATTCCAAGAAGCCAAGGTTTTATCTGGGGATCCATCAAAAAGCTGCCTTGCCGATTCTATTTCACAGAGTCGAGTATAAACAGTTGTCAAAGCAGTTGATACTGAGGGATTTGAAACCATGCCAGACTTCAAGCAGAAAGAATGAATTGACCGTGTTAGATCCAGCCAACCAAATGGAGAAAAAACAGGAATCAAACCTACAATGGTGCTCGAATTGGCTCTCTCCCCTAAAACGAGCAACTCTTTGAAGAGCCTCACTGAACACTCAGTCTCACTGTTACATGAAAACCCAGATATCATCGCATTATAAGATATTAAATCCGGCCACCCAATCTGCTTAAACAAACACTTCGCTATGGAAATTTCCCCACATTTCGAGTACAACGAAATCAAACCCGTGAGAATATAGTCATGAGAATGAAACCCAACCTTCACTGCCAAACAATGCAACATCATCCCAACTCTCAACTCCTGCAGCTCTGCTGGGGCCGGAAGCACTGCAGTCAATGTAGTGGAATCAAATCGGGTCCCACCAGCGACAACCATGTCCTTAAAAACTCTCAAGGACTCTTCGAAGAAACAATTCTTCACCAACCCAGAAATCATAGTGTTCCACAAAACCGTATCCGGTTCAGGAATTTCATCAAACACTTTACACGCATACCCAACCTTCGAAAATCTAAAATACATGTCAGCAAGAGCAGACCCAACAAACAAATCCGACCCGAACCCATCAACAATCAAATGGGCATGAATCAAAATACCAACTTTCTCACTCAAACACGATGATGCGGACACAACGAAAGCATAAGTGAAGTTATCTGGCAAAAGGGTAGTCTTTTTTCGCAAATCAAGATATAAAGAGAGAGCCTTGTGAGGTAGTTTGTTATTCGACAGGCCTCTGATGAGTACATTGTAGAGGAATAAATCAGGGTTGGGGAAATTGGAACAGAGGAGAGTGGCGTGGTCGATGGCGTTGAGGTCTGAGAGCTTGTGGGTTAGCTTTGTGACGGTTGCAAGGTCGTCGTGGAGACCGTTGAGGATGATTTGGGCGTGGGTTTGGGTGAGGAGAGAGAGAGTAGTGGCCTTGTTGTTGATGAGGTTTAGAAAGAAGTTGCGGCCGTGCAGTACAGAGGTTTTAAGGTTTCTGCAAGTCATTTGCTTTGGGTTGAGAGAGGTGTGTAGGTTTCAACTGTTATAACGAACCACACAAAAACAAGAAAATTGGCGGCAAAATGATTTGAAGATATATGTGTCGTGCGAAATTGTTAGAATTTGTCGAAAAGTAAAGTAAAATGCCATACTCGGTGTGGAGAAAACTATGGTACACCATACGTGTAAGCAAATCAAATATTTGATATTTTTTGTTGTTAGGAATCATGACTCATTTGCAACGAATAGGCATATGTAAATAATTTTACATTGTCTGGCGAAAATTTTCTACAACAAAAGTATCACAATTTTACATTGTCGGGCGACGCATCCTTATTCTTATAGAGAAGAATGTTCACATGGGCTATACTTGAATGTACATGTCATCCTAAAATTGAAAAACGGCGAAGCATCCTTATCCTTATAGAGAAGAATGTTCTTATGGATTATACCTGAATGTACATGTCGTCCTAAAATTGAACCTTGCTATATTTTTCTCTCTTTTTTATTGCAGAATTGATAATACAAGAAATATTTAGTTCATCTCAAACTGGAAAAGAAGCAAAAAGGACCGAAGCAATTGCGGTTTAGGTTGAGTTTCCCGATTCTCATTTGCTAAAAGCAGTAGGGTGATTTTATGAACTTGCTTAAAAGGAATAAGAGAGAGAAAATTGACTTTTAGTTACTTACCTTTTACGTAATGAAAAACAAAAGTGATTTTAGTAACCAAGCTGAACTTAATTTTTATGGAATTTCCCATTTTAACAAATGGGAAGCAAACCTGATAATAAAAGATATTTCCACTTCTAGTGCATGTGAAATTAAGCTAGTATTGTAAAAGACAATAATAGAAATACTCCTATTACTTAGACTACAATCTTCAGGGCCGGCCCTGAGATTCCTAGGTCTAAGACAAACTTGTAAATTTGGGCCCTATGTTTTCTTAAAAAAAAAAAGAAAGAATAAAACTAACCTCAAAATAATAGTTACTTGGTCCTATATATATATTTTTCCACGATTCGTTTCGAATAAAACTAGTGTTTTGTCACAATTATTTTTTACACCAATCAAAAAAATATCCCTTTGGAACTGAATTTGTGAGAGGGGAAAAAATATTGTTATGCAGAAGGAAAAGAGATGCCTAGAAATTAAACCGTGTACCTATTGGATATAATAACTAGGCTTTTCCACTAGTGTTTTGTCATAATTATTTTTTACACCAATAAAAAATTATTGTAAATGCGATAGATTAAATATATATTATGTACTTGGGTGCACCTATCCGAGCCCCTAATTTTGGGCCAAAATTTGGCGCTTAAGACAGCCGCCTTACTCGACTTAGCTCAGGGCCGGCCCTGACAATCTTCAATGGCATTTTATATGTATTGCTATAACTAGCATGAAGCTCCAAATGTACTTCAATGGGGAGGTAACCACATGCTATATTAATCTATATAGCTCTATGTAGCGCAATGTAAAGCTATTGTTGATATTTATCAGACCTCTTTGTTTCTACCTCTCTCGTCATTGGAGCCAAAAATTACAATTCAAATTGAAATTTTGTACAAAAAATAGAAGAAATGCCATGTGCTCTATTAGAGCAACATTGCTATAACTATAAGATAGCAATTTGACATTGTTTATTACTATACATTAGCAATAGCTATGCAAATATCAACTCCACCCATTGGAAAGGAAATGAGAAGTAGACAAAAGAAAAGGAAGAGTACATCGAAGAACTTTCACAGTAGTATTATAAAGTAAACTCCCAACATTTGACAATTGATTATCCGAATCATTGATTTCACTTTCAGGGTAGTTTTCTCAGGGTACTTACCATTTTCCTTAACTTGGTTATCATTCAATTCACCAAATCAGAGAAAAAAAACAATGTCGATCTGCTGTACGTTTTAAACAACTTACATATAAGAAAGAGACAACAAACTTCAGGGGAAAAAAGGAAAAGCAAAAAAAAAAGCCACTTATTTTTTCCAGGCCACATGATCGGCTCTAGGATGATGAATTGCTCATGTGAAGTCCTACCAAGGAAGCATAGAAACCATCTTTAATGTTAATAAGAGTGTCATGCCGTCCCTTCTCCGCTATCACACCATTCTTGAACACCGCAATCACATCTGCATGCTTGATTGTGGATAATCTATGTGCCACCACCACCGTGGTTCGATTCACCATAACCCGGTCTAGTGCATCTTGAACAACTCTCTCCGACTCTGCATCTAGCGCACTTGTAGCCTCATCTAGTAGTAGTATTTTTGGACTCTTGACTATGGCACGGGCTATGGCCACCCGTTGCTTTTGCCCCCCTGACAACTGCACTCCTCGCTCTCCTACTATGGTGTCGTATCCCTGCGATTTAAATTTTAAAAAAGAAATATGCATGGTTGGTTGCAATTCAATCACCACATCAACAAAAGTTGTATATGCCAATATGTGTAAGATGAGGAAAGTATTCTCACATGTTGTAGTCCGCTAATGAAGCTGTGGGCATTTGCTAACTCTGAGGCCGCAAGAATTTCTGCCTCCGTTGCGTTTCCTTCTTTTCCATATGCAATGTTAGCACGTATTGTATCGTTGAACAAGACTGGCTCTTGGCTAACCAGACCCATCTGTTGTCTCAACCACTTCAATTGGAACTTCTGGATTTCAATCCCATCAAGTATAATATGACCTGACTCAGGGTCATAAAATCTTTGCAGTAATGCTATCACTGTTGATTTTCCGCTTCCACTTTCTCCAACCAGAGCTACCGTCTGAAAGTTGATATTCACACAGTCAAATTGGAGAGAAAATTGTTTGGTGGCAAATACACACTCCATTCTTAAAAAAAAAACAGAAAAAAGAGAATTCTTTTCTACCTTGCCACTTTGAATGTTCAAATTGAGGTCCCGAAAAATCTGAACATCTGGCCTTGTGGGGTACTTGAAGCTTATATGAGAGAGCTCAATCTCTCCCTTCACACTCTCTAGAGTCATCCCAGACTCGTCACTGGGGTCTATCTTCGACTTCCTATCTAAAATGGCGAATATGGAAGCAGTAGCACCATTTCCTTTCGAAGAATTAGAGGCTCCGCCATCTGATGAAATTGCCAAGCCTGCCATGGTTAGAGCAAGGAAAACCTGCGAGGCCAAAATTTGTTTCTCATATAAATGTAAACCCTGCTACATACACAGGAAAAATAACAAAAGAAAAAAAAAAAAGAATTGCTTGATGTTTAGCTATGGATTCTTACACGAAAGACACCACCAAAATTTGTTTTTCCGGCCTCAACTAGCTTCGCTCCAGCGTAGAAACTACAAGCATAAACCAAAAATAGCAAAGCAAAAGACACCCCTAAACTTGTCCCACTAATAACTCCTTGCCTGATGCCAGTTTTCATAGGTCCATGGCATTTGCTTTTGTACAGGTCCATCACTTTATCTTCCGCACAGAAAGAAGCGATTGTTCTTATGCTTCCGACAGCATCATTTGCAACTTGGCTTGCCTCCTCATACATTAGCTGCACCAATTTATGTCAAGATCTTAAAAAAGAGGTATGGGAGAAAACCAACAACGTATGAAAACTTTTAACGGTACTCCTGAATCAAATATTGTTGTGTTAATCTTTTTCTTTCAAGTCAATAGATATTGCAGAATGTTGCAACCAGGAAAAATATAGTATTAGCAAGAAAAAAAAAAGCAAACCTTTGCATTCGTATTGAACCCTTGCATGAACTTCATTTGAAAATAAGCATTCAATCCTATGAGAGGTATTAAAGCAAGGATGATAAAAGCCAGTTCCCAACATGCTGTGAAAGCAATAAACAATCCTACAATTGCTGTAGCAGAGTCTTGCACAAGCTGACCAAGGGCATCTCCCACTAAAGTACGAAGATTAGCTGCATTCGCAGAGAGCCTAGCTCCGATTGCTCCACTCGAGTTCTCGGGCTCATCAAACCAACTGACCTCCATCTGAACCACTTTTTCAAAACACATTGATCGAACCCTTTTTATCAGTCTACAACCAGCAACAGAAAATAAGTATGTTCGTGCTGGAAATGCAAATAACGATGCTACTCCCAGGAGTGCAAACATTAGGGCCCAAAATGAAGTATCTTTCTTTAGTTCATGCGGTGGCTTGAAAAATGCTTTAATCGCCTCTGAAATCAGAAGACCAAAAGCGGGAAGTATTGAGCCATTAACGACTGCAGCGAGAACTCCTGCTATCAAAAGCGGAACCTCTGGCTTGTTGAGACGAGCAAGTCGGTGTAGTGGGACTTTTGGAGCATTTTCTAAGGATTGGTCATGGCTGTCTCCTACTTCTGCCAATCCAGTATCAGGAGCATCAAGTCCAGTACGTAGACTAAATGAAAGGCTGAGGTAGCGGTTACTATTTCTTGACCCAAAAGATCCACGAGATCCACGACTTGTGGAACGAATGGATAACATTCGTCGACTTCTCTGTCTCCCTGATTCGCTAATAGAATCATAGTTTTCTAGGTCTACTGCTGGTTGTTCAGAATCTTTTTTCACTTCTTGCAATCTTATAAGCTGGGAGTATGCTCCTTCTGGGTCCTCAAGTAGTTCCGAAGGTGAGCCTGATCCATCAACACATGAGACGGTAAAAAATACAATACAAGTATTCTTCTACCATAGCAAAGTTGTGTTCATATGTCTATATATATGTATGCACGTATACGTTGATGTTGTTTTCTGTGCTTATTAACCTGTTACCTAGGTACCAAGTTGTTCATAAGATACCTTTCTCGACGATCTTTCCTTGATGAATCACTGCAATCATGTCGGCATTCTTTACAGTGCTCAGGCGATGGGCAACAATAACAGTTGTTCTACTGATCATTATCTTGTCTAATGCCTCTTGAACAATCCTCTCTGACTCTGCATCGAGCGCACTTGTTGCTTCATCTAAGAGCAAAATCCGTGGGTCTTTCAAAATTGCCCTGGCAATGGCAATTCTCTGCTTCTGTCCACCAGACAGCTGAGTTCCATGTTCACCAACCATGGTGTCTAACCCCTAAAATAAAAAATTGTGATATGGTAAAACAAAGAATCTAACCAACCATGCTTGAACATGAACGTAAAATAAGTACTACTTTACATAATTTCAATCTAAAAGGGACAATAAGTTAACCTTAGGTAGTAAATCAATGAATTTAGTAGCATTAGCTAGCTTAATTGCTGCTTTAATTTCTTTGAGGGTCGCCCCATCCTTCCCATATGCAATATTATCCTTGATGCTGCATGCAAACAAAACAGGCTCTTGGCTAACAAGACCTATTTTTTCCCTAACCCACTTCAGCTGGAAATCTTTGAGATTAATGCCATCGATGAGGACTTGACCAGATTGTGGATCATAAAATCTCTGAATAAGACTGATAATTGTTGACTTTCCGCTACCACTCTGTCCAACCATAGCTGCTGTGATTCCACTTGGGATAGAAAGTGAGAATCCATTGAATATTTGATCATCTGGTCTCGTAGGATAACTGAAGTAAACGTCCCTCATCTCTATATCACCACGGATATCATCTAACTTTTTGCCTTCGATGTCATATACGTCTATCTTAGGCCTCCTATTGATTGTCTCGAACATCTTGAATGCTGCTGCTTGACCCGCAGAAAATGCAGTCATGCACGAAGCTCCCTGCCCAAGAGACCTGAAACAACCATATTAAACCAAAAGTTATCAAAATACTTGGACATAATTTCCATTTGCGAGATGAACAAATGCAATCATGACTTTAGGGATCCAAAGGTCTTAATTTTCCGATTGCGCAAACATAGTATCAGATCGAAGCCAATTCGAAAAAAGGTTTAAAAGTGAAACTTACATGGAACCAGTTAGCACAGCAACAATTACATTAATCACGTCACCTCCGGTGTATCCGTGATTCAGTATCATCTTTGCACCAAACCATACAGCAAAAGAATAAGTGCAGAATAGGACACACAGAATTGCTCCTGCACCCAATCCAGAAGCTAAGCCTTCTTGAATACCTGACTTGTAGGCATCTATGAGAGACTTGTTATATTTAGTTACAGCGTGCTTCTCCCCTGTAAATGATGCAACCTACAATCAACAGTAAGTATAAAGATGAACATATGTGAGTAAAAGAGCAAAAATATAAAGAATTAAATAATTAAACACCATGTCAAGTTTAATCAAATCCAGAGTCATCGGATTGCTTTTGGATTCCGTTTAAAAGAAGAAGAAGAATTGCATTTTGGATCCATGACATACTGTTCTAATTGAGCCAATAGTCTGTTCAACCACAATGGCTGCTTCAGCATAAGCATTTTGCCCGGTGGATGACACTTTGGATAGGACCACGGCACTGATTGCACCAGATATTGCAAGTAGAGGAATACATGATAACAAGGCAAGCGTAAGGAGCCACCCTTTGATGAATGCTATCGCAAAGCCTCCAAAAAATGTTGCGGCTAGCTGTATAAATTTCCCAAACTGCATTGAAACACAATACGAAGATGGACATTGGTAAATGCAAGAACATATGGCCTTTTTTTATGTGTACAGGGAACAGAGAATACCTTCTCACTCATAGCGTCTTGAATTAGAATAGTGTCACCTGACATACGATTCATAACTTCACCTGTATTTGTTTCTTTGTCAAAGAAAGCTATATCTTGTCTCATTATAGCTTTTAAATAAAGACTCCTTATTCTCCCTGCTTGTCGCTCTCCTGTTACTATCCAGCAAGATACCTCTACCAAACCAACATAAAGAAAGAGAGGAAAAAATCACTTGTTATTCACAATACCAATTAGTTTGGATGTTTTATTTTCTCTGACTTTTTTTTTTTTGTTTGTTTGCGCGATTGTGTTTGTGTGTATGTTGGATGCACTTACGAAAGAATGCTGCTGCCCCCGCTCCCAAAGCCAAATAGACAAATTGCAATGATACCTAAGACATAATCAAGCAAATAGTTAGTGAAAATATTTCGTCCCAACGTATCACAACAAAAAGAAGTAGAATATTTACAAAACTAATGAACTAGAATATTACTAAATTCAACAATATTACTAGTTTTTCTTGTGCTGAAGAGTACTCAGCGCAAGAAAAACTGTAATTTGTTTACATATCTTTGTATATGGAGAGGTTAGGGACACATGGTGCCCTGCACCCAACCCCGAGCTGTCCAAACATGTTTTGGACGGCCTAGATATGAGGGTGGAAATATTGTAAATTTTGGAGGCAAATTTACCCCAACAAATCTGAACCGTCCAAAACATGTTTGGATGGCTCGGACTGGGTGCCGGGCACCACGTGTACCTACCCTGCAAAATTTTCTCCTCGTATGAACAAAAGTCCAAGTAAGAATATGCTAACTGAAGGACAGTTTATTTATTTACCTTAGAAACTGCATGAACCACGTCTTTGTTGTTCTGATTTAATCCGAAAGAATTAATCACTTCACCAATAAGTAGAGTCATAAGAGGCACGCATATCCCATTTCCGACAGCACCGATTGTACCAACAATCATCAAGGCAACATCTACAGAGTCTGCAAATGAGAACAACTTGTACAATGGAACGGTATTCGTACTGCTCTCCTCTTTTTCGCTATTCTTTTTATCTATGTCAGGTTGGCCCCCATTTGTGGAGGAATTTGTTGCAGCTGCCTCTATTTCAAGTGCAGTGTTTGTTGATGTCGCGGCCTCCTCTTGCGTATTTTGATCTCTAACTGAGAACAACTTGTACAATGGAACTGAAGTCTTACTGCTCTCCTCTTCTTCACTCTTCTTCTGCTGTATGTCAAATTGAGCCCAATTTTTGAAGGAACTTGTCGTGGCCTCCTCTTGCATATTTTGACCGTCACCACCCGGTCCATTATCGTCTGCCATAGTTTACCGACAATTCAAGCTAGGGTAGTAGTACTGTTATAAATCCAATTCACCTCCTCTTCCCAGTCGGTTGTTGATGTACCTTGTTCAAGATCTCCCACAACTATGAGCCTGTAAGCTGAAAATATAATCCAACCAAGGGGCTGCTATCAGCAACTACTATAACAGCATGTCAACATATACTATATACACACTAATAATGTCGAAATTATTTTTGTTAATACCAAAATTCAAGCGCATAAAAAACTTGTACAATGCGAAGGGTACATGACTCTTATGTACTATAGTTCTGACATTAACAAAAACAGTTTTGACATTATATATGGAGAAAATCTATGTCACGCCCCTTTACGTATGATTTTAGTACTTACGGTTTGTAACAAGTGCCAAAACCATTCCATGATTAATAGTGATGTGAATAGTGAATTTTTTATACGTTTCGTAATTTAACCAAATCGATATAAACGCAACAGGTACCAATATAATATGTAACGGGGCATATCGCATGTCCTTTTCCAAGGGGTACTGTAATAAGCGCGAGCACTATTAATTTCAAAGAATGTATTTACGACGAGCATTTAGTAAATAACTTGGGATCCATGGCAATGGATGTAATTGAAGTTCTTAAACATTATAGGAGCATATGGCAATTTGATTGAGCTGGCAGCTCCGTTTCTTGCGTTGAATTGGAATATGCACAACCGTTGACAAAAATCAATAAGAGACATGAATAAACGTTGTCCCAACAATCCATCCAATGGAGTACACTTGTCACCAATAAGTGATCAAGCCATCAAGAAGCATACTTGTCACCTTGTATCATAGATGGAATTATCATCGTAGGGGCGGTTCTAGGATTTTAATTCATCGGTGACAAAAATACTTATAAAATTTTTCCGTACAAAACACTACATAAAGTAAAAGGCAGATACTTTGGCTGTAAATTTATTTCACTTGGTTTATTTTATTTTGTTGAGCTATATGGTCTATCTACTCACAAATGTAATTGAATTTTTAGTTTTTTTTTTCTTTTCACAATGACCCAGTGCAGACAATATTAAAAATAAATAAATTATATGAACAAAATATGGAATTTTAACTACTACTATAATAGCACTGTAGAGTACTAGA
>OY978217.1:40939775-41330656 GCA_963854785.1 Vaccinium vitis-idaea | reverse complement strand
TTTGTGTTGCAAATGTTTTTTGGAAAATCCGAGCCGTCCAATGTGTTCAGAAGGTGTTTTCAAGGGTCCATGCGAAAAATCTTCAAAAAAAAATACCGGGAAGGGCTTGATCCAAGCAGTTTTTCGCAAAAACTGTATTTATATATTTTTGCGAAAACTGCTTGGATCAAGCCCTTCCCGGTATTTTTTTTTGAAGATTTTCCGCCTGGACCCTTGAAAACACCTTCTGAACACATTGGACGGATCGGATCGTCAAAAAAATGTTCGGATCATGGAGGTCCGGAAACGGGATTCCCGCACTAGAACCGGAACCTATATATATATATATATACCATCCGGTTCTAGTGCGGGAATCCCGTTTCCGGACCTCCATGATCCGAACATTTTTTTGACGATCCGATCCGTCCAATGTGTTCAGAAGGTGTTTTCAAGGGTCCACGCGGAAAATCTTCAAAAAAAAATACTGGGAAGGGCTTGATCCAAGCAGTTTTCGCAAAAATATATAAATACAGTTTTTGCGAAAAACTGCTTGGATCAAGCCCTTCCCGGTATTTTTTTTTGAATATTTTCCGCGTGGACCCTTGAAAACACCTTCTGAACACATTGGACGGCTCGGATTTTCCAAAAAACATTTGCAACACAAAAAAACATCATTTTTTCTTATTAACGGGAGGTGTGGACTTGAACCCCACGGTATATATATATATATATATATATATATATATATATATATATATATATATATGATTTGTGGTGGACGCAGATTTTTGAGATTGCGGAATCAAACCACATGTATTTAATTCTATGGTTTAAATAATAGTTATATTCCATCTTTATATATTGCTGCTTGGTAGGTCAAAGTTTGTGTGTATATATACGTATGTCGTCATTTTATCTTACAGTTACTATCAGAAAATTGTTGATAGCTTAGAATTGTAGGGAGCTTTTTTTACACATATATCCTTATTTTCAGAATTTACTCATCCATGGAACTTATAGAAGCCAATCTTATAGTATTTTTTAAAATTATCTTGAAAATAAATAGTACAATTAAAAAGAGAATTTAGATTTATGAAGGGGCCCTGGCACCCCTTTTTGTTTGCGCCCAGAGGCTGCTCCACCCTTTGATAAGGGTGGTCACTTGAACATCCTCAAAAAAAAAAAAAAAGTTAAAAATACATGTAAAAATTTTAGTTTTAATTTAGTATAACCATTGTTGAACGCCCTACTCACAAATATTTGAACACCTTACTAAAAAATATTTGAACACTTTGCTCAACAAATCAACCCACAAATCAATTTTAGGTAAACAACCAATTAAAGTCTAAAGTCTACCCGTAAATGGTCAATGTACTCTAAAGCCTTTTATATTTTATGTTACATATGATAAATTTATATCGCGTTTTGTTTAAACATTTATACTATTAACACTCACCAATCCTGGTAATTCACAATAGAATCTTTAATACACCAGTTAAAAATAAAATGCACAAAAAATTAGGAAAATCAAGGAAAAAAAAAGTATCTATTGTATTGATATCATCCATTGACTTCTTTCTGAGGAGCAATCAATTCTCTCTATAAAAAATAAATATCCGTGCAAACCAATTCGGCACACAAGTTTCTGCAATAAATATATATTAGTGTATTTATCCTCCGATTTAATTTTACTTGACCCAATAAAATAAAATTCGCCAAGAAAAATTGTGACATCTTATGTATTTTCATATCATTTGGCCTCATTATTCACAATTTCACACTAGTACTAGTTAGTAGAGCTAGTAGAGTTAAGGTAAATGTTGAACACCCTGTTCAAAATTTCTGAAGCCGCCACTGTTCGTGCCTGGATATAATTTCTATAACAAGATTGTTAAGAGTAACGATCTTGCTGAGCCTAACCTTCTTGGGATGGACCTATAGGAGGTACCTTAATTAAGCGTGTAGTCATGGGACAAACTCTGGAAATGGTTCCGAACAAGATATATATTTTTTTTCCCGGAAAGATAAAGAATTTTATTGCAAAAGAGAGCGGTCCAAAGACCGAACATCATCATGGGCGAGACTAGCGAGATATTGAGGGACAGGACCACCCGAACACTCCAATCTAGCACCTAATAGGGCTTTCTTAGCCAAAGAATGAGAAACCCTATTACAAGAACGCTTAACATGAATAAAGAGCAAGATTTGAGCGGGATTATCCCCTTTGAAAATTACAATTATTCTAAATCCGGCGGAGAAATGCATTGGAGTATCAATGTGTATCATGCACCTGAATTTATAAATGTTAACCTCTTACCAAAAACAAATTATATATCGACAAATTCATGTGGAGCCTAAAAGAAAGGAAAAAAAGAAAAAGGGTAAATGGATCCAATTTCACCTCTATCGAATTTGAATATCATAATAATGAGTGTAATTTTGTTCACCCTCGTGAGGGTGAACGTTATTCTCAATGTGATTTGTGAAAAAAATATGGGGCCCACCACAAATTTTTTAATTATTACCAAAAAATGTATTCATTCTGGGGCCTTGAGGAAGCTTATGCATTTGGAGCTGGAGGAGCAAAGACTTCAAACTCACAATCTCTGATTGTGCTGTGAGTGGTTTTGGGTGGGTATGGGTCTGAGTGGGGGCTTTGTCTTGTTTGTTTGGCTTATTGTTTTTCCCTGTTGGTCTGCTTAGTTGGTGCTTAGTTGGCTGCTCATGCTGTTTCATTATGGAGTTGTGTGGTGTTTTGTTGCTTTTTAGCGGGCTTTGTTTTGGTTGGGTTTTAGGCGTTGTGGTGTGGTCTTCGGGGTAGTCGTGATGGTTTCTTGCCATCTTTAGGTTTTTCTCTTCTCCTCTCTTTGTTATATTTTGTTGCAATCAATGAAATATTTCTTCTTTGCCGAGCAAAAAAAAAAAATGTATTCATTCTGTGGGCCTCACATTTTTTCCACTAATTAAAATGAGGGTAACGTAAATAAGAGTGAACACAATCACACTCCATAATTCTCCTCACACTTTGAATATCATCATGCTATTTGGTTGTGTAGTGTGGGTGGTGTCCAAGGTGTTTACCTTAACCCTCTTCGTTTGTTAATTAATTAAAGACAATATCTGATGTCTTTTCTCATCAAATTGTTTGTGGATTTTTTAGTTTTTTTTTTTCCTTTTCTTCGGTTTGGTCTTTAGATTCATGGTACATATGTCATGTCTTCTAGGATCTTTCCGCTTTACTCACTCGATGTATTCATCGTCGAGTTTCTTTGATAATCCTTTTTGCCTTTTCAAAAAAATAAAAAATAAAATAATTGATAAATCATTATTCGATGGGTCTGGCTATTATTTGAATACTCCTGATAATTATGGTTTCTTTTTTATGATTTTGAACATTGTTACTTCCTCCGTCCCTTTTTTAGTGTTGACATTTTTATTTTGTGCTATCCCTTAATAAATGTGTGTTTTGAAAAGTTAACAGGTAAAAGTTTTCACAATTATCATTTTGCTCTTTTGAAAAGTTAGTGAGTAAAGATTTAAAGGGTAAAAGTTAGTGGTAATTTTGAAAGTGGGGGTAAAAGTTTATGTGAAAAGTGTAAAGTGGAAGTAAAAGGTTAATATGAAAAATGTAATAATGATGTTTCTTTAATAAGTTGTATTTACGAAGCAAAACACTTAAAAAGGAGCCATGTGAATAGTGTACCAAACGGATCTCATCCGTCAGATGTGTTTTCATGTTCTCTTTCATGTTCCAAACAGTTTCTCCTTAAAATGGAATGGATGAAAAGGGACGAATGAAGTAATAATTTCCTTCTTATTAGATATTGATGATTATCTAGCACACTTATGCTTGTATTGGTCAGTCATTGTATGGACACTTTGTCAATAGTGGAACTAATAGTGATAGCTGAATATTGACAAGAAGCATGCGAGTCCTCTGACAAACCTACGAAGACTGAATTAGCCATTACGTTGGATATATCATTCAATTATTTCGGTTTAGTTTTTTTTTTCTTTCATGTTTGTGTTTTGTTATTTTAGTTGTATTGGCTTGTACTTGGTAGCATTCGTTTAATGAGTTTTCTCTCATTATCCAAAAAAATAAAATGGTGCGGCCTAATATTTTGATATTACTACCATATACTCCCTCCGTTTCTAAAAAATAGTCCACAATGTTTTTACGTGTAATTTTCGAACCAAAATATAAGATACTTTCATCCATAGTTTTTAAAATTTTCTTGACACCAAATTTTTTGAGACCATTAATTTGGTGTCAAAATTTTTTAAAAATTATAGACGAGTGTGGCCTAATATTTTGGTTCAAAAATTAAATGTAAAAATATGATGGACTATCATTTAAGAATGGAATAAGAAGAATGATATTGCAGGGTCAAAGTTCTGTTTTGTTTTTTAATGGAGAGGAGTTTAAATGGTACGCTAGATTTGAATATTACTGTGGGTACCAACGAAGATGGATGGTTGGATAATTTTAAACAAATGATCTGACCCACTCATTAGTTCTAAAATGATTTTTCAAGGGGTCCCTCAGGAAAAAGGCTCAGTTAGATAATTGCAAGTACCTAATCTAAACTTTCAATTTTTTATTCAAAATTTACGATTCTAAACCCTAACAAACTTTGAAGAAATGGAAGTCATTTCTTCAAACACTTACATATATTTGATTGAGTTGATTTTGGCGGCGCAACTTGAAAAGTTGTTTTATAATAATCAGTGAACAACTCGAATCATACGTCACAGTAGACTCCGTACATCTATTAGTACCCAATGGCGGATCTATTAAGGGGCAGGGTGGGGCCAAGACCCCCCCCCCCCGGCCACTTGTAATTTTTTTTTTTTAAGTTTCAAAAGAAAAGCCCCATAACTTTTGTCAAGTATTTTTTTAAGGTAAATGTTAATAATGATCCTTTGAGTTGTGAATAAGGGAGGAAGAAGAAAAAAAAAAAAAACAGTTTCCGATGCTCCTTTAACATTTTTCAAAACATTTTAAAACATTAGAAACTGTGTTTTATTTTATTTTTTATATCCTTCCTCTATTATTCACAATCCAATGTCTTGTTACTATCATTTTCCTTCTAGTTGATAAACAGTTACTTTAAATTTTTCAATTCAAAACAAAAGCACTTTTTGTACTCCCTGTGTTTCCTTTTTTTTTTTTTGCACGGCAAAAAATATTTTATTAATCATTGAAGGAGATACAATGACTAAAAGGAGTAAGGAGACAACATCAAATACAAAGATTCAATGCTAAATCCGAGACCCAATCCTCGATTGGCAAGGAACCAACCAAAGAACCCCAAGAGCCGAAGCCCAAACCTATTGGGTCAAAGCCCACACCCTATGGGCTAAACATCACCCCAAATTATACAATGGAAGCACAAAAGCCGCACAAAACCAGTAAAAAGACGAACGTAACCAACCAACGCCGGAACCCGGGGAACATGCCCCTGTTGCTGCTCCATAGGTCGGTACGACCACCCCAACTGCCAGCATACCACAGGCCAACGTATCCAATGAAAACAATAGCAACCTGAAATATGCATTTGGCCTGGGCCCACTTATACCACGCCTACACTTTTATGTCTGCACCTGGAACCCCACAAACCATTCACCTAAACCAAGAAGGCAACCAAAATCTGTCGCCCATGCCAAACCAAAAACCCCTACGTACAAATGCACTGCCCGAGAATTGGCATGAGTTCCCCATGTACTGCCCTACCTAAACCCCTGCTATTGTGATCCCCATGCACTGGCCCCAAGCCCAGTGCACTGCCCCCAAGCCCAGTGCACTGCCCAAAAAAAAGGATAGACAACCTCAACGAGCAACTACTCCGCCTCTTCGCCGCTGCTGCGCCACCGGAACACCAATCCAGCCCACAACCACCACCTCCCCTCGTTGCCCCTAGCCACCATCACCGCAGCTTTCTGCCCCTAAACCACCCAAACCCCTAAATTGAACACCTTAGCCGAGAACACCCGAGAGCCTCCACCAAACGGCCCCGCCCCTCAAAACGAGACACCCTGAAAACACCCGAGGAACCCACCACGAGGCCACCCGCACATGAAAACCACCTAGAACCGCCTCTGCCTAGTCCTAAAACCCGAAGCTCCTAATGAAACCACTGCGACCCACCTGAAAAAGCCAAAAACAGATCAATCATACAACCTGAACCCTACTCCAACAACCCAGCAGCCACCTCCATCAACCAAAACACGCCAAAAACGACGAGATCCCAACGCTATTGCCGCAGCCAAAACCCAGAACCCCACCACAAACCAAGACGATAGCCAGAGCTATCGCACCCCAGTAGCCATCCACACTAGCCCATAGGCCCGAAACCGGCACCATCCAACAATGAAGCTGGCGTGGGAGACGAAAGATCCGGCATGTCGTTAGGCAAGAACAACTGCTCCCAACAGAGCAGCCAAGGCCGGGACCCATTCAAAAGCAAGGGGGAGGGAGGAGAAAAAGACTAGGTTGAAGAAACAACAAAACGGAGGGAAGGAGAGAGGGAGAGGGAGGGATGAGGAGGAGAGGGAAAGGAGGAAAAGGGCCCGGGGGGAGGAGACGGAAGCCGCTCCCCCCCAGGCGGCTGAGATCCCTAAAGCTTCAAAGTTCAAAGGTAGAGAGAGAGAGAGATGATACGAAATGAAATTAACTTTCCTTACGCAGCCCTTCTCTTAACTATGCAAAACCATTAAACGTTCGATCGGATGTCGTTTGACAAGCTGTTTGTCTTTCTTCGGTTAGATGTTAGGTTTTCTTGATTTACAACTCATGTTTCATATAGTACTACAATGGCCTAGGTTTGAGCACTACAAGAAAAAATGCCTACAGTGAGGAAAGTTAATTTTGTAGCCAAATGGTTGCCCTTTAGCAAGGAAATATTCATTTCCTTGCCAAATCTTTGCTTTTTGGCAAGAAAATATAATTTCGTCGACATAAAGTACTCTTTGCTGACGAAATCAATTTCCTCGCCATAGAGACCCATTTGGCGAGGAAATTTGAATTTCCTCACCACATTTCGTCGCCATAGGTAATTTTTCTTGTAGTGGAGTCTAACTCAAACTTGTTCACGAGTCTTAACAAATTAAAAATATTAGATATTTATGCTCTCATACAAGTCTAGAACTTAACTAAAATCTTTATTTTACATAAATAATTTTATACATGTATGAAAATATAAAAACAAATTAAAATTTAAGTTTATCATACTTTTAAAAGTTTATTTATGCACAAATTATAAATTTTCATTGTATACCTGTAAAAGTTTATGCATATTCAATGTTATGTGAAATTTTAATGAGCCTAGTCGAGCCGAATACGGTCGCACTAGGTTCAGCTTATTTATTAAACGATCATAAAATTGAGATTTAGGTTAAGTTCGTATAATGTCTTTATCAAACTAGAATAAACCCTTATCAAATTGAGGCTAGCTCGAACAATTCATGAACTACTCGGTACATTTACAGCCTATTGGGCGCAGCCAATAAATTCCAGCAGGTAGGTAGGGATTTCGAATATTTGGACAGGAAATATTCGAGAGAGAGAACATGGGGCAGCCTGTACATTCCAGTTGGTACTTGGTAGGCTAGGTGTCTGTTTTTATTTTATTCTTTTGAGAAGAATTTTTTATTTTATTTGTAGTGGAAGGAATTGTTGCTTGGTAGTCGCTCTTAGAAGGGGGTCATTATCAGCTCACCCATTTTTTTTATAATCAAGTGTTTGGATTAATTTGCGCACATCTCAACTAATTATGAGAGTACAGTTTTAAATACTGGTTGTTATATAACGCGCGGTTTTTGGATTCTCTGATACTGGTATACGAGAGTGTAAATCACATACGTATCGGCTGGTTTCCGTTACGTATCAGTCCATGTCCTATTAACGAACTAGTTCACGGCCGATACTCGACCGTTACGGATTATTTAAGCAATTTAAAACTATTTTCTGACCAAAAAAGATTTTTTAAAAATTCATGACATTAACACCCGATTCATGTTATGTAACTTTCGATACTACCGAAACCCTAACACTCAAATTGTTCCATTACGCATCGCAAAACTGTTACTACCTCCGTCCGGATTTGTTGGTCCGTTTTGGGGATTCCAACTTTTTTTCCATTACTTTTTGTCCACTACTTTTTGTGTAACTTTTCCATATTTTAGCTTTTAACTTTTGAAAATGGACAAACATTTTCGGACTTGAAAAAGTATGTTTGTGGACCAACAAATCCGGACGGAGGGAGTATTTAAAACCTTTCTGGGAGATCATTCCAGTATCGTTTACTTACAGAGACCCCATTTAAAAGCATAGCAGAGCTGCTTTCAGACTAGCAAAAGAAAGAGTTGATAACATTCAAGAGGTTTCGAACCTAATATACTTTAGGAGGGAGCAAACTCTTGAGTTCCAAACCTTGACCGCAGGCCAACCCCTTGGAGTTTATCAGCTCACCCCTATTGTTTGTTTTTATTTCATAGGTCACATTTGGTGGAGAGATTATACAATGCCCCTTGGACACCACATGGTTTTGCCCTTGGCTTCCTTTTTCATCACACATTGAGGCGAGCCTACATATTTTGTCTTGGGAGTAACACCAACAAATTTTTTTTTGGGCCTAATTTTTTTTCCTCAAAATTGAAAACATGGGAAAAAAAGAGACTGAACTCCCAAATTATTTCTTAAAGCATGAATAATTTCGATATTTGGGTCTTAAACGGTCCCAGAAAAATCTCCAACAAGACCGGTTGTGAGACTAAAGAAACTCCGTTTTTTTCTTTGTCAAATGGTAGGACAATACAAATATGAATAAGATCAAGCTAGAAACACTCACACACAGATGGAGAGATTCAAAACAAAGTTCACAATCACTATAACACCAACCCAACTAATAAACTCATCAAGGGGAGAAATAACCCAATAAATTCAAGAAGAATAACACCAACACATAGGTGAAAAAATACAGGAGTCTTGGCCAACTGAACTAGCCTCATTCGATTTCAAAAAAAAAAAAAAAAAACAACTAACTGTTGAAACAGTTTAGGAACCGACAAGAACAATTGCCCCTAATCACAATTTAGTAGAAATCCCCGCAAGTCATATTTCTTTTGTTACTCAGAAAAAAAAAAGATTTTATTAATCAATGATTGAACGGATGTATAAAAGATTCGGTAGACTTCCCCGTAAGTCGGTACTCAACAATTCTTATACATCTATTTGGGGCATTTTAGGGGGGGGGGGGGGGGGGTGTTGGTGAGTTTGTTTTATATCTATTTTGGATACATTGTAACAGATTGGGTGCATTAGTTATTGCCACAAATCTAAGTCGACTTACCCACAAGCCCATAAGTCATTACTTAACGATTCATATTATTCTCCATGGATATTATACATATATTTGGGGAATTTTAGGGGCTGTTTGGCGTGAGTGTTTGTTTATCTCTTTTCCATGTATTTAGATAAACGGGGTTGAATTAACTAATGCATGGTTCACACATGAGTGGGTGATTGTTGGGAACATGTGTGAAAGATGAGTCCCATATCAGATAAATAGAAAAAAAAAAGTTTGACCTTAATATACAATTGGATGGCTTACTACATACAATGCTTACCATTTTAAGTGGATATGAGTCATTCAATGTATATTGGATCCATGTGATGGGTGGACTCCGTGGATAGTACTCCCCAATAGATTGATCCTACGCGCACATGGAAAGAATCTCAGGTGGATCAGACTCCCAACAGTTTGGTTGTTGTTTCTCACTAATTTTTTTTAATAGAAGTATGGTTATATAGAAGCGTACAACTTATGTTTGGTTAATTTTTTTTTCCATTAATTTTTTTAATTAAATGTCAAATGGCTATGTTTTTGGTGGTCCTAATAGTGTTGGTGGTGGTTCCATGCAGCAAGACACCTAACAATTGTTATACGTAATTGATAATGGTATGGAGGTCCAATAATGCATATGTATGTGTAAACGTAAACAATTACACACAAAATATAGAATACAAAACAGTAAAGAGATAAACACACGAATTTACATGGTTCCTCAAAACCAGATACCTCCACAGAGCGAGATCGAGTCTTTTCTATTTGATTAAGTCATCCAGGGTTATACAATAGAAAGTATTTAATCCGTGATTGGCCAGATGCATCGTTCCGCTTTGCATCTGGCCTTGTCTAGAACTTCTTGATAGCTCTCCATATGAGCCACAAGTTCTAACAGCACACAAAGAGCTGAACTTAAAATAATGATAAATAAAAGTAGGATTTCTGGTGAGCTGTTTTAAAATATCGTTGTTCAAGCTTTTTTCTTATCTACTGTGGTATTTTCTTGGTATTAGAAGCATGAAAATTCAAGAACTATCACCAGAAACTGATGGAGATATCCCAACTACTTGAATAATGTGGGTTCTGAGGACTTGGTCTCGGAGGAATATTAGAATTTAGAGGAGGTAGCTAGCGGAACATAACGTTGGTATGTCTTTTGATTTAGAAGATAATGCCCTTGACTATTATAGTAGATATGTGCAAGTGCAAGGTTTTGTTATGTTGAAAAGAACTTCTAACAAGCGTAAGAATGGAAAAAGGACAACGAATTAACATACTTTTCTCATAGGGATGGAAAGTTGAGGACACAGGCACTCGACCCACTAAAAGCTCATCTAACATAAAAAACATAATGCAAAGCATCAAATATTCGTTGTACTTTACTTGTTTTCCTGGGCTCGGTTGAGCTCTCTTCAACCTCGCTCTTTTCAGGTCGAGTGGCATATGATTGTCAAGCGTGTAGGGTGCCAACCTCGTTGGGATGTTACACTCTTGTTGTGATGCCGTTTTCTCTCGTCCTTTTAATCCCTTGTATCTTTACATGTGATTAATAAAATCCTTTTGCCGTTCAAAAAAAATAAAAATAAAAAATAACAAGTGGGATTTGAATAAGCATAACCATGAAATGTGTCCGAACAAAGCTCGGTATCTCAAATCCATTTGGGTTATGACACGACCTGCGAACAGGACAATTGAATAGAATTGCTCGGCTTGAATAAGAATAAATAAGACAATTAGCTCATGTGGGATTGAGGGAGGGGGCCTGACAATCTGATGTTTACTCAAAGACCCAAGGAATATACATTGGTAAAGTGAGATTTTTTTTTTTTTTGCTAAGCAAAGAATTTATTAATCTTTGAAAACAAATTACAAATATTAAAGGGACCCGACACTGAAAACGCCAAGGGATAAAAGGGGAATAACAAGATACAAGAAGGGTGCTAAGATACCAACCAGAACCTGAACCACAAACTACAAAAAAGTTCTCCTGATACACCCCCAAAACTACAACAATATAAGGATACAACCTAAGAGCCTCCTTCCCCTAAGCCAACCAAGAGAAAGCAAAGCCAGAAGCATCAAAATTAACCGGTGAAGCTAAAAAAAACCCCAAACAACAAAACCTCCAACTTCCAAAATACGGGATCAGTGCCAGAATAACTTCCATCAACAGACAAGTGGCAGATCAGAACTCCATTGAAATAGAGGCATCTCCCTCCAATATGTCAAGAGCTTTAATTTCTACTTTAATTTCCTGTTCTGAAATTTCGACTCCCTTCAATTCTAAAAGCTTCATAATATTAAAGCTCTCCCTTCCAAGAAATTTTACACCAAATCGAACACCCATCTTCATGTTCTCCCGGGCTTCCTTGACTAAAATTGAATTCCTCTTATGAATGTCGCTACTAACCTCCTCTTGATTCGAATGAGTGAGTCCATCGAGACTTCCATCGAAACTTCCTTTCTTCGATCCCATCCTTGTAACGTTCCTTAAACTGTCCTGGCTAACCGTCCTAGAACACTTTGATGTTTTCAATGGATTTTTGCTCCAAAATTTTTTCCCTCGATTAACTTTCTTGGCCTTGTGTGACTTCTTATTGTGCATGTGTTCCATATACTTAGGGGGTGTTCCACTAAGGTGGTTTTTTGAAAAAACTAGTCTTTCACGGTTTTTTATGTGATGTATTGTGAGAGAATGACATGTCTCGGTTTTTGGAAAAAACAGTTTTTTGTTAGTGGAACACCCCCTTAATAAGAGGTTCGTTCGAGATAAGATCTGTCATTAAAATCAGCACCCCCTGAAACCTCCTTAACTATCGAAAATGACTCATCCGGATTGACATGTAAAAGGTTCACATGACTTCTCGACTTCTCCACTAGCTCAACATCACGGGCCTCACGAAAAAGAGATTGAAGGCCCATAGAGTCCTCCACAAACGATTCCAAACCTTGAGTGGATATCAGCCTCCAAACGAAGTTGATAAGGTACCAATTAGACAAACGAGACTATAAAAACAACCATACACCATAACAGATGAAAACACCAAACCACAATACAAAAAAGTAATAAATCTGTTTTTTAGTTTATTCGTTGTGTCTTTATTCAAAAAAAATTTACATTTGTTTGTATTGCGTCAAGTTTTCATGGATTATTGATTTGTCTCGACGAAGGTAATCCAAAAAGTATGAAATTAAAAAAATAAAAGAAAATAGTTTTGACTATAATTTTATACTTTTTGGATTACTTTTGTCGAGACAAATCAATAATTTACGAAAACTTGACGTAAAACTAACAAATGTAATTTTTTTGAACCAAGACAAAACGAAAACACCAAAAAATTAACCAATAATTGCCTCGATCAATCGGAAAATTAACCGAGCAGAAAGCTATAGTCAAAATACAAAAGCTGTGCAACTTGAGTCCAAATTTTGGAAGGAACCAAAGAATAATTTTAGAACTAATGGACGGCTTGAATCATTTGTGTGGGTCTTCGAAGTTGGCCCCACAAACCCATCTCACACAAGGCATGCACTAGAGTAATATTTCTTGAAATGTAGATGAGTTAGAAAATAGAGGACCTGACATTGGGGCCCACGGGAATAAAGTGATCCGGTTTTGAGAACCCAAACTGAACATGGTCTTGATTTTTCCTTCTAAATTGGATAGGTACTGATCCCTTGCATGATTGCGAGTATACATCCAGGACTTACGTAGTTCTTTCTTTATTTCCCACTTAGACTTCCAAATTGCACCTCAGTCCATCTTTGTGTCCGTAAATCTCCAAATTAAAGTCTAATTTATTGTAACAGCTCCAATAACTGATAATCACAAATTAGCCCAAAGTAAGTCGAGTATCTTCGTATTTAGAGCTCAACAAATATAAATGAGAGGACATTCTTTACACCGCCGGTATAAAACCCCCATTTTCCACCACCACTTTTTGGGGCCTTATCGTTAATTAAATGTTGATACGAACCGTTCATCTTGTAGGCCCCGCAAAGTACTTCTTCCCTGTAAAAAATCATCTTGATCGGACATCAACATGCATATCAAAATTTGAATTTTGTTTTGTAAAATGGGTGGTTATAGATTTTAAAGTTAAGTTGTCCTTGACCGTCCATTTTGCCAAACAAAATTAAAAATTTAATATATCTATTGATGTCCGGTCAAAATGATTTTTTGCATGGAGACAATACTCTATGGGCCCTACAAGATGAACGGTTCAAATTAAAACAATAAACTCGTGGTGGGACTCACATATGGCGGTGGTGGAAAAGGGGGGGTTTTACACTGACGGTGTAAAAAATGATTTCTCAATATAAATTACGGGACTTTAATGTATGCATTTCCGCACCTATCAGCTAGTGTGCACAACCAAAAGAATGGAATGATCGGGTTGGTCTGTTCTAGGGCCCAAAAAGTTTCTAATTTTTAGGAGTATTTTAGCCCTTGGCTAAATAAGTCGCTTCGCTTAATTATTTTTGTCTTTATTCAATTTTTTCTGAATTTGTTAGTTTCGCGTAAAACTTTATAGATTATTTGTTTTTATTGACGAGAGAAACCCATGGAAAAGTAAAAAATTAACATTCGAACTTAAATCAACATAGATGATCCCTACTCCAATAGTGACTTCCCTATTGATTAAACAATGAGACAATGTACCCACTACTTGATTGACTTCCCTTTGAATATTAACCATTACCGCCCACGATCTCTTTAAGTGCTATGGCATCGACAATACTTTAAAAAAGGAATTCAAGACTACTACCAAGGAGGTCACTGGGGACGGTCGCCCTGTAAGGGGAAAAAAACTCTATTACTATATAGAAAAAATAAATTTTCATATAAATTATATAGGCTCCCCCATTCATAGCAAAAATCCTGACTTCATCCCTATCTGTAACAACCGGTTCTCGTTGGCTTTACGTTAGTCCATTACCTCTATTTATAACCTTGATCACACTCCTAGTACGTTATCCTTTGCCCGTATAGAGCACCTAATCCAAACACAACCAAGCAACCACATCCATCATCTCTTTTTCCTCAGACACACCAAGATTATCAAATGGTTAAGGTGGAATTCATATCCAAAGAGACCATCAAACCTTCGTCTCCGACCCCTGATAACCTCAGAACCTTTCGGCTTTCTTTCTTAGATCAAATTCTTCCTTCTTTCATATATTCCTCACATATTCAATGCTACTCAAACGATAAAAATACTAGCAACATCAACCAAGAGGAGATTTCTTCCCTCCTAAAAAGATCCTCTCAGATGCCTTAGTACTTCACTATCCATTAGCGGGAAGGTTCAATAGCGACAGCTCAGTCGATTGCACTGATCAAGGAGTTGATTTCTCTGAAGTTCTGGTTGAGGCCAACATGTCAGATATAATCGAAGCGCCACAAATGGAAGTATTGACTCACCTTGCTCCAAGAAAAAGTGAAGAGAACGCTGATGTGCTATTATGCATTCAGTTGAACTACTTCAACTGTGGGGCTATAATTATTGGTATAACCATGAGCCATAAAATTGCTGACGGATGTGCTTCGAGCATGTTTGTCAAGACTTGGGCAGCCATTGCTCGTGGCGAAACTGATACGGTGGCTCCGAGTTTCGTGGGGCCCTCTCGCTTCCCACCCAAAGAAACAATTCCGGACGACAACGGCCCCACACCCCCAGCCCCCGAATATATGAGTGAGAAACTTGACTGTCGATGGTTCAGCTTCAGTAGCTCAAAAATAGCTGCTCTAAGAGCTGAAGTACTAGAAACCACTAATGTGGTTAAACCTAGCCGCATTGAGTTGGTAACTGCAGCGGTTTTGAAGTGGGTTGTCTCTAAAAAAGGGCGATTGTCGGTGGCGAGTCAAGCAGTGAATATAAGGCGGAGAATGGACCCGCCTCTATCGGAATCTGCCTTCGGGAACTTCATCCAGCTGGGAGTCTGTCCATTGGGTACCGCAGAGATGGATTTGGGTGAACTGATAACTAAGATGAGGGAAGCAACTGGGAAAATCGACAGTGAGTTTCTGAAAGAGTTGCAGGGGGAAAATGGATTTGATGTGCATGTGACAAATTTTAAGAAAATGGAGAAGTACCTCTTTGACAATGAAGTGGATTGTGTCATGTTTTCTAGTTGGTGTGGGCTTCCTTTTTATGGGTGGGATTTTGGTTGGGGTAAGCTTGCTTGGGTGAGTCCTGCATGGGCTGGTTGTCCCAACAATATTACATTGATAGATTCCCTGAGTGATGTTGGTGGAATTGAAGCCTGGATCACAATGGATGGAGTGGATACCACTAAACTTGAGCAGGAATTGTTGGACTGTCTGGCGCGGTAACTGGAGAGGATCCAAACCTGTGAGGGGAGTTTGCTGATAATTATTTCTGATTTTCATGTTTTTTCCTTTTCTCTCGTTAAAATAAAGAGCAGTGATTTTGGCATTCTCAATATTACTAGCCACACTTCTGAAGAGGAATGACAAAATCAAGTCACTCTTATTTTATAATGCAGTTAGTAATCTGGGGAGTGCCAAATTATTGTTATTAATTTATGTCTGAATTGATGTAAATTTATTATTTCTGTCTTCCTAAGTGTCCTTGATCGGTGGCCAGTGTGTATTTTTCTTTTCATGACGTGGATTACAATGATCATATGTTACAATTCAGTCCTCGTGCTGTGGTAGTAAAAATCTTGTTCCATTTTCAATAACAATGATACTTCATCAAGATGTCCAAATATATGTATCCTAAATTCATAATCGCAACCTCCAGTCAGCATGTTTTAATCTCGGAAAAATCTATTGTGGTACGATATATGTATCCGGTAATCACAACATCCAGTCAGCATCATTCATTTTTGGAGAAATCTATGGTAGGCTCCCTTCAAAAGGGGTGTACTGTATGCCCATTACTTATGTTTTCAATATTTGTTACGTATTTTTTGATACTTGTTATGCATGTTTTGGGAGGTTACCATGAATAGTAATGTGAATAGTAATTTTTTTTCCTTAACACCCATGACAAACCAAAATTATACTGTATGTAACAAAGTTTTGATGTGATGAGTAAATTTTAAAAAATCATAACGGTTCGTAACAAGTATCAAACCATACATAACAAATATCAAAATCATACATAACAAGTACCCAAAAATTAATATGTATTACCCCATTTAGAGGGGGCGTAGATCGTAGTAAGCTAGAGTTCTCACATCTATTCAGACATGTTACGGCACCAAATAAAGGGTTCCCCACTCCATTGATCTCAGGGGAGAGACTTGACCTAGGGATTCGAATACGCGATCTCATGGTTAAGCGCTTAACACTTTCTCATGTCCACTTTACCAACTCCTTGGAATTCATTATTTCCCCAGAGTTGAGCTTCTAGTAAAGCCGTCAACCCAAAAATAACTAGTTATAATAGGCACCAAGGAGCTAACTGAAATAGATTTCGGTTTATAAGTGTGTTTTTAAATTAAGCACTCGTCTTAGTTAGTAAAACCGAGGGCAAGAAAAGAAAGAAATAAAGAAGATGGACCGTCGGGTCCCGGATCAGGGTCAGGAACCTGAGCGCTCAAGTCTCCTTCCCAAGCGCTCAGGATTTTTTTGATGGGTCAATGATTTTTCTCGCCAAGAATGTCGAATGTCATATATCCTGCCTCGTCCAATCATACGTATCCGTGGTAGCCTAGCTGGCGTACCCACCTTTGATTTGTTATCATCAGCGGCAGTCGTAGCTCGACGCAATCTGTTATCTCGTGAGAGGCCTAGCTGGCCCGAGTTATTGTATCCGTGGTAGCCTAGCTTGGCACACCCACCTTCGATTTAGTAGAATAACACACCCCTTTTTATGCATTGGCCTAGCTGGCCCCCACAAAGACCTCATCCCCAGCGGTCTGGCTGACCAAATGCACTTGTTTTTCTAACTTGCCTTTGGTCAAAATTCAAGCCTTGTTAAGTCTAGTGCTTGCATGCTTATCAGATGTGAGCTTTGTTTCCATAGCATGCATAGTTTTAAATAGTGGTATCGGATATCAATGTATCGGTATCGGGACGTATCAGCGATACGTTGCGGGAATCGGCCATCTCGGCCGTGAATTTTTTAAAATCATTAACAACTCATACAAAACCTTATGATACAGGGTTTTTTTTTTTCCCCTCATTAGCGTAATTTGGCATGTTTTAGATGATCTTAGAATATGTAAATGATTATTATTTTCCTTAGTCTATGTAAATAAAATACATATATACTTAAAAATTTTGTGTAAAAAAAGTTATTTATAGTATTTACAGTGAATAATTTTCCTCTTACCCAGTCTTTGCCCACTTGCATATTTTCTTCTCTTTTTTTAAATTTGTTATCAAAGTAGGGTGTTTTCCCAAGAGAAGGCCAGGTTACGTGTTTCAATTGAGACCAAGCACTCCTTTCAATACACTTTCAGAACTGTTCTCTCTGTCCCCGATATACATGTGTTTTACAGTTAACAAAACTCTCCTCTCTCCGTCTATCTCTTCTCTCTCTCTAAAATCCTCAACGTGTTTTATAGTGAACAAAACCCTCCTCTCTCCGTCTCTATCTCCTCTCTCTCTCTCACTAAAATCCTCAACGTCATTCACTCCTTGCATCGGAGGTTCGACGTGGAATCAAAGATCGACGTTGGGTTCTCATCTCTCTCTCTCAAAATCTTCAACGCTATTCACTCCTTGCAGTGGAGAAGTTGGATGTAGAATCAGAGATTGACGTTGGGTTCCTTGTCTCGCCCCTCTTTCTTCCCAAAATCTCCATGGAACCCATCAAATTAGCCATCATCCATCGCCCTCTTTCTTCTCTGCATTCCATGGATGTCTCGGCCAATACGTCTAAATCGGATGTCGTCTCGGCCGATACATATAAATCGGATGTCGTCTCGGCCGATACACCGATATGTATCGGGAATCGGCCGGTTCATATGCAATTTTTAAGTCACACCGCTATATCGGTGTGTATCCGTATCGGAGGCTCAAAATTTCGGTACGAACCGACCGATACAATACGTACCGGCCGAGATTTAAAAGTATTAGCATATCTGCTGCATGCATTTACCCCGACGAACTACGCAGGTTTGATCCCTACTACAAAGTACGTAAGAACCTTGAAGAGCGTGACCTCATGTATTGAATACTTGCTTGCTTGCTTGTATATTTTTTGTTGGTTTAAAGCTTTCGGGATGACTAATTGGGCTATCTCAATCTTTGATGTCACTCGTATCTGGCAATGGTACCCGAGCTCCATCAAAGAGGGGCAACTGTAGACATCCCAATTCGGACCCCCTAAACATCTTTAAGTAGTGGCTGGTAGGCTCTTCAATGATGACAAAAATTGAAACATACTTTTGAAGCTTGGAACGATGCTCTTTGTGCCCAAAAACCAAAAGGAAAACATTTTCAAAATTCCTTACACAGTGATCAAAAAACCTTCACAGTTGATCGTGTCAAAATCAAAATAATTATAACTCGTAAAATGCGTAAAATGGATTTAGTAGTAAAATGGGCGTACGGGTGTCGAACCACAGGGACTAAGTGTTACTTTCAATTTTAAAACTGATTTTCAAAGTGACTTAAAAGTGAAGATTTTTGTGATTTTAATTTAGAGCTAATTAAATAAAAAGAGAAATTAGATTTTCTGTTTTTTTAGTGAATGAGAGGAAGCTTAGGATATCGGTTTCACCACTAACTTTGCATTCAATGGTTTACAAACTTTGTAACAATCTCGTGACTACACCAATTAATGTGGTAGTGATGTACTCCCAGCTACAAGCCGAAGTACTATCGTCCAGAAATTCAAATATAAGTGAGCTAAAAATACACCATCTTAGATGGGCACGGCCTGTCTACGCTAAACTAGGGTCATAGGCATTTTTTTATTATTATTTTTTTTAACCCATCTCATCTCAAGCAAAGCATAATTTTAACTCACTTAATATTTGGTAGCTTGAAAACAATTGCATAACTGTTGTATTTATAATCACAGAAAATAAATACAACATACACTGAATGTTACAATGAAGTTTACTTGAAACAAAGTCTGGATTATACAATCACCACATCTTATTGGTCTAACCACAAAATATAATTACAAAAGAAAATAGACCATGGTTACAAAATTAGGGCTTACCAATACCCTAAACAAGGATTTAGCCGGCCATGGAGCTACTGATCAGGGCCATGAAAAATGGCAGAGAAGTTTCTGGTTTTCTGCTTTCAATTCTCTCTGTCGTTCGCTCTCTCTGTTTCTGAATATCTCCCTTGTTTTCCAAAAGGATGCAACATCAACACTATATGGTCAGTGCAAAGGAGGAAACAAACAAGAGCATTGAATGCCCTCTTCCGCGTGACCGTTCCCGTATCTCACAAATCCACAATTGGAAAGCAAAAGTCAACAATAGTTGCTGGGCAATTAAGCAAAGTCCCCCACTGGGATTTCTTTGTGGAAAAACAACATCAGTTGATGGGATTCTTTTTGGAAAACCAACGTGGGCTACTCCTCTACTGGGTCTGCGATCACTTCGACTAATTTTCGAAACGGAGTCTAATCGGGGCTCAGGAACAGTCAAACTTCTTATTTTAATGCCCGGAATAAAATGGTACGGTGCATGTAATTTATGCATTTGGCATGCGAATCGTAGGGCAGAATCTGATGTCAAAAGGACTCCACAAGAATCCCATTTATAATTCAATTCCCAAGCCACCTTCCACGCTTTCTTCTCTAATTGGCTACTGACATTGATTTATTAAATCAATGGGTTGTCCACCCTCATCCAAATTGGCAGAGTTCGGTCGGGCGGTGGTAATCCGGAAGGTGAGCTGGAAAAAATGATCCAGTGCTACATGCTCACGTGACACGCAATTATCTTAATTTAAGGCTAAATGTGGTATCCTGTCCTTGGAACCTATAATTACAAAAATACAACAAAGACATTAAATAATAATAATAAAGGACATAACAAATGTATTTTAGGCGGCCTAAATGTAAACATTTCGGCACTTATCACACCCCCCAACTTACATTTTGCTAGTCCTCGAGCAAAACAAAATGAAAAACAAGACAAACTACACTAATATATATCCTGTGTCGGAGGATCAACGATTGCATTTAGCATATGCAACAAGCCTTTTAAACCCCTAGGCAGCCCTAGTAGGACGAGTGAAGTCTCGTGAGGGTTTTCAGCAGTGATTACCCACAAAACACAACGGAATCGGATACTTAAAATGCAAGTCATATCCAACCGGCAACCTCTCATAGTACCACAATATCGGCCGAGCAAGTCAAAGGCAAGATACTTCATTCATACAAAGAGTTAAACAAGTGAACTCCTTATCCAGATTTAGCACAAAAAATCAATCCTCTTACCTACGGTCGGATAGAGAATTCTCACATGGCATGCGTGTAAGTGGAAACCACACATAAACATTCACTAATCTTGAAAACAGTTCACACACCACTTATAGCTCGGTATTTCTTTAAGCACACCCCTTTCCTTTATTCAAATGAGTCATTTTTTTTCTTCTTTTTCATTTTTTTTTTCATGTGGTTGTGCAATGCCCGGACCTCTCGGGCTTTCTAATTGACCTTTTTAGCGAGCGTTAGGTCGGCCATCCCCAAACCAATTGGCCCTAGGGTGGCAGGTTTTGAGAGACCCCTCGGACTTAATTACTCGAGTCATAAAGGCTTTATGTTGAGATCCAAGCTAACCACTTTCAACAATGCCTTCACAAGATCTATCCATCTTTTGACGCGAACAATACGGTGGGAGCAAACCCCGATTGCCCGGTTACTCAATGAACGCCCGGATAAACATTAACAATACAACACGGCATTATCCTTTTATTACTTTTTTTTTTAAACAAAGAAAGGGGCTTCAAGAATTCCACAAACAAGTCAATTTACACCGAGGTACGTATCAATGACACGTGAACCAAATTCAAAGCCAGTGAATGCTCAAGTGGAATAGTGCGCGTGCATAAGCATGAATTCAAGTGAGCATACGCTATCCAACTATAGGTAATACGGCTTAACCAAGTGCTTCCCTTTAATGTCATGTTCACAAGCTTAAGTCTATCCATGAAATCGTATCGAGACTCCGTCTCACACAACAAACATCATAGCAGTAATCAGGAGCCATCACTTAAAGTAAGCACACACAAGTATCCAAATTCCTTAACCAATTTTTTTTTAATTTTTCCAATTTTTCTCAATTTTTTTCTTTTTGTTTTTTTTGAAATTTCAAGATTCTTAATATAAACAAAACACGAAGTAAACTCTCCCCCCAACTTGAATGACATTGTCCTCAATGGCATATGTAAAAGATAATTTGGAAGTGAAAATGGATAGGGAAGGAGAGATATCACCTCAGAAGGCCAAAACTGAAAAAGAAAATGCTAATCCGCCAAACCGTTGACCGGCGATACCTGCAAAAGGACTATATATACAAAAGAAAAAGGTAGAATCACAAAAGTGTATTTTTTTTTTTCACTTTTTTTTTTTTTAGCTTGAATAACAAAATAACGAAAATCAACCTTGTGGAATGTCAACCACCTTATGCCTCGACCAAGTTTGAGGATTTTCCGTCACTGACTCCTTTCGTCATTGGAACAGCTTCCAAGGTTCACTCCTTCGGTCTCCCTCTTGTAACCACAGCTAGTCACACAGGATCATAGTCAAGATTTTATTGGCTTTACAACCGTCACACGTAATGACACCCATGCTTAGGGCTCCTGAATGCCTCACTTACCCCAACGACAAACCCAAACTACCAAGGCTGGTGTGGTAGCATTCTTACCTTGCAAAAAGACTTAAGCACCAGCTACCTACTAAGAGTCAAATGACCATTGTTACCCATATCTACAAAAAATAAACAATGCCCTTACTGACCGAAGCTGGGAATTTTTTAAACTTGAGCAAATTAATGCCCAATCTTCACGCGAAAATCACGGGTACTACTTTTCTTCCTAGCCAAAGACTATGTTCGACCAGGTGGCTATACCAGACCTTCAACCCCACAAATCAGACTCGGGCTCCGGCGCTCGCAACTACAGGTTGTCAATACAGTTAAGTGGCAACAACCAGGTCCGGCTACCAAAAACATTGTTCAAGCACAAGGGTAGACTGGATCTAGCAACTGAACAGACTCAATTATCTCCCCATTGGATATGCCATCAACATACGGTTTCAAACGCTGACCATTAACTTTGAACATGCTGCCACACTACAAGAAATCTGAGATACTCCAGCGCTTTTCCTACCAGCACCTCTAAAAAACGCTGGAATTGAAGGTATATAGCAGCGCCTTGGAAAACTGTTTCTAGAAACGGGTCATTACCAGCGGGTACTATGAACCGCTGGCATATTCTTCAATTTCCCAGCGGCCCACTTTAAGGCGCTGGCATAGACCTCAATTTCTCAGCGGTCCTATAAGGCGTTGGCACAGACCTCAATTTCCCAGCGGTCCTATAAGGCGTTGGCACAGACCTCAATTTCCCAGCGGCCAGACCTCAATTTCCCAGCAGTTCAAAAATACATTTTTATAAAATAAATTTTATTTTATTTAAAAATTGAGGGAAAATAAAAAATAAATTTTTGAATAATACAAAATTTTAAATTAATAGTTCAAAATTGAATTTATGAATAGCATAATAAAGAGGGAAATTGAAAATGAGCCATACTGAGGGGAAAAAAAAGGAGGGAAATTTAAAATGCTATAATAAGGAAAAAAAAAAAAAAAGAGCCAAAATGCCATAATAAATTAATGAGGGAAATTTAAAATGAATTTATGAATAACAAAAATGAAAAAAATTAGGGGGGAAAATAAAAATTAAATTTTGATAACAAAAAATATAAATTTTGAAATTTTGACTTATGGCCCATAGGCCATAGTCCATACCGCCATAATAAGTCAAAAATACATTTTCATAAAATAAAAAAAAATTTAATAAAGTGGCACGGGCACGACATGGTAATTGGCCTGGCACGACACGGAAGTGTGAAGGGCACGACACGGGCACGAAACGGAAGTGGCACGGGCATCAAGTGGAAAATAGGGAATAAATTAGATAACAACGTGTTAAAACTACCCTATTTAGGCACTTATATCTACGATACTGCGTGCCTATCAGTGGTTCCCTCAAGATTGAGGTACGTCCACGGGCGAGGAGAGAGAGAGTTCACTATCAATGGTGAAGAAGAGATACAAAGAGCCAGCTATGATCCGTAACTCTGGAGAGGCCACAATATGAGAGATAGCCAAAGGATCCCTAAAAACCTCTATTTATAAGAAGCACAATCAATAGGAAATCCTAAACACAATAGGAAATCCTAAACGCAATAGGAAATCCTAAATGCAATAGGAAATCCTAAACACAATAGGAAATCCTAAACACAATTGGAATTCTCCCAAAAAAGGAAAATTCAAGGAACAATTCCAACATTTGACATTTTTTAGCAGATTGGTGAATCACTACTTTCCTAGGAGAATAATGTTGTGCTTCTAGTAAATTTACCTGGAAAGGATTGCATTTAGATACGAGAATTGGTGGTACTACTATAAAACATCATCTTTTGGTTTTTGTGGATTGGTGTACTTATGCAGATATGTCAGGATTATTTATTGTTGGGAACACTAAGCTTTGGCGCTCTTGGTTGAGGCCATGTGCTGATAAACCCTTGACGTTCTGAAGTCACCACATTAACTCCTAGTAGTATGTAGAGAAATTGCAGGATTGGCTTTTCTTGATAGATTCTATCTTGTAAGCGACTCCAATTCTCACAGATTTACTTCCCCTCTCCTGTGATTGACATCAACTCTTACTCCAACTCCATGAACTTGTAGAAACCTTCTGTTTACGTGATGTTTGAGCTGCTTGTATGGTTTACTATGGATAGCTTCATTAAGCATCCGAACATATTGCAAACTGCATAGTTGGAAAAGACTGTCCTATAACAGGTCAGTAACTCATAGTTGTCTTATTTTTTTCTTGAATTTATACGACGGTACTTATAATGGTTCATTTTGGAGACAATTTATAGATTCTGGTTCGAATTCTAGCTAGCCAATGTCTTTCTTGTTTATGCTTCACTTCTATGTGGGGCTGTTTAATTAGCCTTTTACTTGAATTTTTGTTTTCTTATAGATGTGCATTTGGGGCTCTGTTGCAATTTCGGTTCAATTCCATATGAATCTGCTCTGCTCATAATGGCTGAAAGTGCACCTTTGTTACTTGCAGGTTTTATGAAGGTGTTATTAGTTCATTTGATTCCGTTAAAAAGAAGCACAAGGTTAGTATGCTTGTCTGCGATGGGAGTTTGGAAGTGAGTTTAAGCCAGACGGGGTGGGTTAAATTGGTTTGTCCATTTTGTTGTTCCTTTACTTTGCTCTATCTTCTGAATTTATGTTTATATATTTGTCGGCTGGAACAAGCAACTGAATGCCAAAGTCCTGATCCTTCCTCTGAAATGTAAGTGTTGTTGTTTGGCGATTGTGCTTTTTTAGCTATGAAAATGTCACACTATTCTTCCTCATGAAAACAAATGTTGTCTGGTCATTCTTAAACTTGGATATTCTGAAACCAAATCTTTAAAGTTGACAAGATGGATGGATGTATAACAAAATCAGGAATTGAGATGCAACTTTGGCCATTCTTCTTGTGACGAAGGTAGCCCTTTTATGCCATCTCAATGCCAATCCAGTTTTGGACATTTTTTAGATGCTTGGTTGAGCTGACTGGCAATTCAGTCTTAGATGAACAGGTTCTGGCATGTACTTTGTATCATCATTTTTTAGATGGATGTTCAAGTCTGTTCTTTGTATCATCATAATAAAGATTCTAAACCAAGGATAAACGAAAAGTAAATTAACTTGGTTCTTATTCTTTATGATTTCCATTGCAGGCAATAGGATGGTCTAGCCAAAAGCGTGATTTCAACCCGTCATTTTGAAAGCTCCTTCATGAAGATCAAGGATGGCATCGTGAATTTTTGATAGTTTTTTTGTTCCACTTAGTTTAGCCTACGGACTTTTGGATTATGGTATTTCCGTACCATAATGAACATTTGATCTACTTTTGTATGTTGACAACGTTATGGAACATGACTTCGATCTAGTTGTGGTAATTTGTATGGATTATTAGTTTTTCCAATGAGAAATGAATTTTGTTACTTTTTCATATTTTTTAGTTCTTGGTAAAAAAAAAATATTGAACACGTGTGGGCAAGTGAATAAGGTAATTATTAATCAGTTTTTTTTTTTAAAAAAAAAAAAAAAAGCCTTGTAGCAGCGTTTTTAGCCACCTACACCAGCGGCTAAAAGTGTTGGTGAAATTGAGTCTACTACAGCGTTTTTAAAGCATTGGTAAAACTTAGTCTACACCAGCGGTTGCAAAAGCCCTGGTAAAATAAATGTTGTACCTACGCTTGCTAAAAAGCGCTGGTAAAGGGATACAGCAGCGCCCAGACGCCAGCTGTTTTTTCAAGCGCGGGTATAGACCTCACAGGTCTATAGCAGTGCTTTTAGGCACCTTTACCAATGCTTTTGGCCGCTGGGTATCTCAAATTTCTTGTAGTGCCAGTAGTTGGGTTCTGAATCTCAATTGCTCCGTGAGGGAACACCTGTGTAACGATGAATGGACCATCCCACCTAGACCTTAACTTACCAGGAAAAAGACGCAACTTGGAGTTGAAAAGCCAAACCTTTTGGTTAGGCTCAAAGGACTTCCGGCGGATATGTTTATCATGAAAAGCTTTCATCCTAGCCTTGTAGGTTTTGGCATTGTCATAAGAATGATTGCGAATTTCTTCAAGCTCATTAAGTTGCAGTCTACGATAAGAACCAGCAGCACCCATATCAAAGTTAAACCTTCTTACAGCCCAAAATGCTCGATATTCTAGTTCAACAGGTAGATGACAAGCTTTGCCAAACATTAACCGGTAAGGGGACATCCCAATGGGTGTTTTGTAGGCCGTGCGATAGGCCCATAGAGCATCATCTAGTCTCAGAGACCAATCCTTTCGGTCAGGTCTCACTGTTTTCTCCAAAATACTCTTCACTTCCCGGTTTGACACTTCTACTTGGCCACTAGTTTGAGGATGATATGGAGTGGCGACTTTGTGGGTGATTGAGTATTTACGAACAAGAGCTGCAAAATGCCTATTCACGAAATGGGTTCCATTATCACTGATGATAGCCCGAGGAAAGCCAAACCGACTAAAAATGTTGCTTTGAAGAAATTGGACCACAACCTTGTGGTCATTAGTCTTTGTGGCTACCGCTTCAACCCATTTGGAGACATAGTCTACAGCCAAAAGGATATACTCAAACCCGAATGAAGGTGGAAAGGGACCCATGAAGTCAATACCCCACACATCAAAAACCTCGACAATAAGAATGGGGGTAAGTGGCATCATGTCACGACGTGCCAAATTTCCGGTTTGTTGACATCGCAAGCAAGCTTGACAAAATGCATGTGCATCTTTAAAGATGGTTGGCCAATAAAAGCCACTTTGCAAGATCTTGGCGGCAGTCTTTTTACCACTGAAATGACCACCACAGGCAAGAGAGTGACAAAAGGTAAGAATGCCATGAAATTCACTCTCAGGGACACACCGACGAATGATTTGGTCAGGGCAGTACTTGAACAATTCTGGATCCTCCCAAAAGTAGGATTTGACTTGTGAAAAGAATCGGTCCTTTTCTTGTTTGGACCAATGACGAGGAATGTGCCCTGTGGCAAGATAGTTCACTATGTGAGCAAACCACGCAGGATTGGTTTGTGCGACCCCAAAAAGTTGTTCGTCAGGAAACAAATCTTTCAATGGAATGAGGTCATCCAAATGCTCAACAAGGATCCTTGACAGATGATCTGCTACTGAATTTTCAAAACCCTTTTTGTCCCGAATTTCATAATCAAACTCTTGGAGCAGAAGAACCCACCTAATCAACCTAGGCTTGGTCTCTTTCTTTGAAAGCAAATACCCCAAGGCGGCATGGTCAGTGTACACCAAGACTTTCGAGCCTAAGAGATAGGATCGGAATTTATCCAAGGAAAACACTACTGCTAGCAACTCTTTCTCAGTTGTGTAATTCAGCTGAGCTTCTGAGAGTGTCTTACTAGCGTAGTAAATCACATGAGGGACTTTATTCACACGCTGGCCCAGGACTGCACCAACTGCATAGTCGGATGCGTCACACATGATCTCAAATGGTAGAGACCAATCTGGAGATTGCAAGATGGGGGCTGACGTGAGCAGTGAGCGAAGCTTTTCGAAAGCGTGCATGCACGCCTTATCAAAGACGAATGGTGCATCTTTGGCAAGAAGAGAACACAAGGGTCTGGAAATCTTACTGAAATCCTTTATGAAGCGTCTATAGAAGCCCGCATGACCGAGGAATGAACGGATTTGCTTGACAGAATTTGGAGGTGGAAGTTTAGAAATGAGATCAACTTTTGCCTTATCAACTTCTATGCCTCTCTTAGACACAATGTGACCTAAGACAATTCCTTCTTGTACCATGAAATGACTCTTTTCCCAACTCAACACTAGATTTGTCTCCATACAACGTTGAAGCACTTTTGTAAGATTTCGGAGACAATCATCAAAAGTAGAGCCAAATACAGAAAAATCATCCATGAAGACCTCAAGGAAATTCTCAACCATGTTTGAGAATATTGCCATCATACACCTTTGAAAAGTTGCAGGTGCATTACATAAGCCAAACGGCATACGCCGATATGCAAATGTGCCAAAGGGACAAGTGAAGGTGGTCTTTTCTTGATCCTCGGGATAAACATGAACTTGGTTGTATCCAGAATACCCATCTAGGAAACAATAATAGCTCTGACTAGCCAATCTTTCAAGGATTTGATCAATGAATGACAAAGGGAAGTGATCTTTTCTGGTCCTGGAATTCAACTTCCTATAGTCAATACATAATCTCCAACTAGGTCACACGGGTAGGGACTAACTCGCCCTTGTCATTTTCAACCACTGTAATGCCAGACTTCTTTGGCACCACTTGAATAGGACTCACCCATTGGCTATCTGAGATGGGGTAAATGATACCCGCATCAAGCAACTTGACCACTTATTTCATCACAACCTCTTTCATGTTTGGATTTAATCTTCGTTGCATCTCCCGACTGAGTTTTGCATTTTCCTCACAATAAATGCGATGCATGCATACTGAGGGAGCTATGCCTTTCAAATCAGCTATGGACCATCCAATTGCTCTTTTGTGCTCACAAAGCACCTGTAAGAGTTGACTCTCTTGGTCAGTGGTCAAGCTAGAGGAAATTATTACTGGAAGGTTTTCTTCTGGGCCTAGGAAGGCATACTTAAGTGTAGCTGGGAGTGGCTTTAACTCAAGTTTGGGTGCAGACTCAATTGAGGGCAGTGCAGGCTCACTAGATAGTTCGGGTAATGGTTCAAATGGAACTCTCCATGGTGGAAAGTCTACAAAGGATGCTGATTCTAGTAACGAATTGACCTCTTCAATGGACTGATCAACATCAAAACTGTTAGAGTCAAAGTAGGCAAGACAAGTCGCTAGAGGATCATCGGCTAGAGTGTAAGGAAGTGCCTCAGCAACCAAGTCTTCAATTTCATCGACTGCAAAACAGTCTTCTTCCCTTTGAGGTTGTTGAGAGGCACTAAACACATTTAACCGCAACTTCATGTTACCAAAGGAAACATCCATTACCCCAGTCCGACATTGAATGCTAGCATTAGTCGTAGCTAAGAAAGGTCGACCAAGGATGACAGTAGTTTGCTTCCTAGGGTTGTGCATAGGTTCCATGTCAAGAACTAGAAAATCCACTGGAAAGTAGAATTTCTCGATCTGAACAAAGACATCCTCAATAATGCCACGGGGCCATTTGATGGATCTATCAGCTAACTGGAGGGTGACCGACGTGGGTTTCAACTCACCAAGTCCAAATTGTTCATACACTGAATAAGGGAGTATGTTCACACTCGCTCCCAAGTCCAAGAGTGCTCTATCTATAGAATGATTGCCAATGATGCAAGAGATAGTAGGAGCACCAGGATCCTTGAATTTGGGAGGGGCGTTGTGCTGCAGAATTGAGCTCACCTGTTCAGTAACAAGAATGGGCTTTGAAACGTAAGCTCGAGATTTGCGCTTTTGGGTGCACAGATCTTTCAAAAACTTGGCATAGGATGGGACTTGCTTGATAGCATCAAGAAGAGGAAGATTGATTTTAACTTGTTTGAACACTTTTAAGATTTCTTCCATTTTGGCACTTTTCTTAGCAAAGGGTGAAGGTGCATCAAGACAAGTGGGAAAAGGTGCTTTTGGAATGTATGGTGGTGGAGTAGGGGAATCATCTTCCTTAGTCACAGTAGCATCAGGGACAGATGGAGACTCTTTCTCAATTATCTTTTCTTTCTCAGGACGAGTCTCTATCTCTCTCTTGTTTCTAAGGGTGACTACAAGTTTCGCTTGCTCATGGTAAGAACCACTTGCATGCGAATTTTCGACCACATACTGTCCCTTAGGATTGCTTTCTGGCTGACTTGGTAACTTTCCCTCAGCACGTTTACTGAGTGCATTAGCAAGTTGGCCCACCTGGGCCTCAAGTTTTGAAATGGACTGGGTGTGGGAATGGAGCAGCTGGGTGTTAGTCTGTAGCCCTTGAAGAGCTTGTAACACTTTATCCTCAAAAGATGAGTTTCTTTGAGGTGGAGGGGCAGAAGGCTGTTGCTGCTGAACAGAACTGTAGGCCGAAGGATTAGGAAAATTTTGCCTTTACGGTTGGGGAAAAGAATTACCCTGACCCTGTTGTCTCCAGGAAAGATTGGGGTGATTTCTCCATCCTGGGTTGTAAGTGTTGGAAAATGGATCATTTCCTGGTCTAGGGAATCCCTGAGCCAAATTGACTTGCTCTTGAACATACTCTGGATACTGGGAAACAATGGGACAATCACTCACTGAGTGATTCTGACTAGAGCATAAGGCACATGCCTCTTGGAAAGCATTAGGCTGAGAAGAAGAAGAAGGGACTTGACCAACTGAGAGTAGCTGGTCAAGTTTACGAGTCAAGACGGCCACTTGATCAGAAAGATCATTGGATTGTTTAATCTCATAGACTCCCCTTTGTGAACTAGATGAAGGTCTCTCAGTCCTAGAGGCAGAAGCATGGTGTTGGGAATTTTCACTGAGGTTGTCAAACAATTCCCATGCTTCGTTTTCATTTTTCAGCATGAATGTGCCACTACAAGAGGCGTCAACCATCTGACGGTTACGTTCACTTAAGCCATCATAAAAACATTGGACAAGTTGCCACTTTGGCACTGCATGATGGGGACACCGACGAATGATGTCTCGAAACCTTTCCCAGGTTTCATGGAATTGCTCAGTATCCTGTTGAGAGAAAGTGGTGATATCTCTCCTGATTTTATTTGTTTTTCCTATGGGAAAGTACTTTTTGAGAAACTCTTGTTGCATTTGTGCCCATGTAGAGATAGTGCCTGGTTCCAAGGAATTGAACCAATGTTTGGCTTTATCCTTAAGTGAAAAAGGAAAAAACCTCAGCCTAAGAGCATCATCAGTGAAGTTTGGGATTCTGAATGTGGAGCAGATTTCTAGGAATTCATCCAAGTGCTTGTATGGGTCCTCGTTATTAAGTCCATAAAATGATGGAAGCATCTGAATAATGCTAGACTTAATCTCATATTGAGTTGCCTGGACATCGGGCAAACGGATGCAAGAGGGTGATGTGTAAACTGAGGGAATAAAATACTCCCTCAATTGTTTAGTGAGTGGCGGGTCATTAGGATCTCCTTCTAAGGCCATTGGTTCAGGTGGTTCTACGAGATCCCTAATGTGATTTTTGGCTCGACTCTTCCTAGCAGTTCTCTCTAACTCAGAGTCAATGGGAACTAACTCAGGAGTAACAGATCGACGCCCGTGCATAAAACATAAAACACACACACAAACTCTAAAGACTCCTAATTTGTTTTTTTGTTTTTTTTTGCGAAGGAACGAGTGATGAAATCCCGAGCCCTTTTTTTTAGAGCACCTGCGAGCGCTGCAATAACAAACGTTAATAAAACAAATAGTTAATAGGCGGTTGAACCTGCCGTAAAAGAAATAAGAGGGACATTTGAAGTACCGACCTCTACAAAAAGGAAAAAGAAAGAAAAAAAGGTGAGAGGGATTAACCTCCACACAAAAGAAAAATATATATATACACTATAGATAATGACAGTAAGTAAAAGGAGGGATTAACCTCCAAAGTTAGGAATTAGAGGTTAGTAAAAGAAAATAAAGAAGAGAGGCGGTAAAACCAACCCCTGTAGTCAGAAATTAGTAGTCCAATTGTCCAAAGTCCAAAGTTCAATGTTCAATTGTCCAATACAAAGTTATGTTACACGGTTGGGATGAGAAGATCTACTGATTGAGAATTTTTTTACAATTATATTTTGTTTTTTTTTTTTTTAAGAAGAAAACAAATCAATTTTGAAATTCAAAGTAACTATCACAGTCCCCGGCAACGGCGCCAAAAACTTGATCGTGTCAAAATCAAAATAATTATAACCCGTAAAATGCGTAAAATGGATTTAGTAGTAAAATGGGCGTACGGGTGTCGAACCACAGGGACTAAGTGTTACTTTCAATTTTAAAATTGATTTTCAAAGTGACTTAAAAGTGAAGATTTTTGTGATTTTAATTTAGAGCTAATTAAATAAAAAGAGAATTTAGATTTTCTGTTTTTTTAGTGAATGAGAGGAAGCTTAGGATATCGGTTTCACCACTAACTTTGCATTCAATGGTTTACAAACTTTGTAACAATCTCGTGACTACACCAATTAATGTGGTAGTGATGTACTCCCAGCTACAAGCCGAAGTACTATCATCCCGAAATTCAAATATAAGTGAGCTAAAAATACACCATCTTAGATGGGCACGGCCTGTCTACGCTAAACTAGGGTCATAGGCACAACCCGTCTCATCTCAAGCAAAGCATAATTTTAATTCACTTAATATTTGGTAGCTTGAAAACAATTGCATAACCGTTGTATTTATAATCACAGAAAATAAATACAACATACATTGAATTTTACAATGAAGTTTACTTGAAACAAAGTCTGGATTATACAATCACCACATCTTATTGGTCTAGCCACAAAATATAATTACAAAAGAAAATAGACCATGGTTACAAAGTTAGGGCTTACCAATACCCTAAACAAGGATTTAGCCGGCCATGGAGCTACTGATCAGGGCCATGAAAAATGGCAGAGAAGTTTCTGGTTTTCTGCTTTCAATTCTCTCTGTCGTTCGCTCTCTCTGTTTCTGAATATCTCCCTTGTTTTCCAAAAGGATGCAACATCAACACTATATAGTCAGTGCAAAGGAGGAAACAAACAAGAGCATTGAATGCCCTCTTCCGCGTGACCCTTCCCATATCTCACAAATCCACAATTGGAATGCAAAAGTCAACAATAGTTGCTGGGCAATTAAGCAAAGTCCCCCACTGGGATTTCTTTGTGGAAAAACAACATCAGTTGATGGGATTCTTTTTGGAAAACCAACGTGGGCTACTCCTCTACTGGGTCTGCGATCACTTAGACTAATTTTCGAAACGAAGTCTGATCGGGGCTCAGGAACAGTCAAACTTCTTATTTTAATGCCCGGAATAAAATGGTACGGTGCATGTAATTTATGCATTTGGCATGCGAATCGTAGGGCAGAATCTGATGTCAAAAGGACTCCACAAGAATCCCATTTATAATTCAATTCCCCAGCCACCTTCCACGCTTTCTTCTCTAATTGGCTACTGACATTGATTTATTAAATCAATGGGTTGTCCACCCTCATCCAAATCGGCAGAGTTCGGTCGAGCAGTGGTAATCCGGAAGGTGAGCTGGAAAAATGATCCAGTGCTACATGCTCACGTGACACGCAATTCTCTTAATTTAAGGCCAAATGTGGTATCCTGTCCTTGGTACCTATAATTACAAAAATACAACAAAGACATTAAATAATAATAATAAAGGACATAACAAATGTATTTTAGGCGGCCTAAATGTAAACATTTCGGCACTTATCAACAGTGCTCAGGAGTGTTGTTGACTTGAGCTCTCAAGTCGAAGCTGGACCTGAGCGCTCAAGAAAAACCTGAGCACTCAGGTCGTCTGCACGCACCAGACTTTTCAGAGCATCTATCAGTCAACAGTGATGAGTCAAAGATCCTCTCTTGAGACAGACACTAAAAATCCTCTATAAATACTTCCCCTTCTCCCCACTTGAGATATACACTACATTACTAATATACATATCATTACACAAAAATGTATATACCTATGAAACTTAGTCCTTTATTCTGAAAACCACTACAAAAATCTAAAAATCTTCGAAAAAAAAATCTTAAAAATCCTTCAAAACTTACAAGTCTAATTAGCTCATATGCTCGGTAAATTCAACTCCCCAACCTCAAATACAAGCCTAAACTACTTTTTTTTAGACTTCAACCAAACAAGAGACATTGTTCAAGCTTAAAAATGTAGAAACTGCCCTTTTTTTTACACGACTAGAAACTACCTTTTTATGCAAAGTTTTGTTTTATGGATAAGCCCTGAACATTCTAAGTTTAGAATAGGTCTGTTTTGAAACTATGTAGAGCTCGCACTGGAGCTCTCAAAACCAGTTATTGGGTGCTCAAAAGTGTAGCTGGGTGCCCGAATATGTTTTCCAGTATTTTGCCCTATTTTCTTTATTTTTAATAGGTCAGTTTTGGATGAGCAATGGCCCCTTTCCCAAAACATAGATTTGATAATTTAGGAGCCACTAGGAGGCAGAACCAGAGCACTCAAGACAGGTTGCAATAGGCAGTCCCTTGTTTTGTTGTATATATATTTTAACATTTCATTTCATCTCATCCATGTATAATCATAAATTGTCACCATGCACATGCATCCACTTATCGCGTTTACCATTTTTAAATCTCCCGTTTATTGTTCCCCTCCCCTTTATGTCAATAAAATTAAGAAATAAAATGTTTTCGAAATCCCACAAACATTTAGTAGAGACCGACCCTCGGAGTGGGTGAGAGGGGTGCCATAGAACACCCCTCTCGAAACTTGGCTCCCGAACCTAAGATATTATAGTTTTTTTTATGGATAATTAAGATATTATAGTTATGACGGACAAATAACAAAAGCCTTTCCAAAAATAAAGCATGGATGTCATTCAAGTTTGGTTCCACGGGTGGCGAATCTCAAAACCGGGTGGCAACTCCGAATTGAACACCTCCTCCCGGAGGGGTGGGCTCCCACACCTGTTCTACAAGGCGAGGCCTGTTTGAATTGTTGATGATTAATCATCTTGTGCACATCGGCATTATCAACTTGCTTTGATAAAAAAAGGGTTGGGCAAAATCCGATGTCAACGAGGTTGTGGTGGGATAAATCCGCACAAGGTTACGGGTAGGATCGTTGAGAGGAGACCTATAGTGGGTTGAGCCCTCATGGGTTAGAGTATCGGGCCAGTGGTCCAAGACGAGTACAAGATATAGACCAGAAGGCCCACATAGCGGTTTGGGCCGAGAGCTATGTGGACCAAGTCGTTAGGAAGGAAGGAAGTTAAGCCTTACCTCATGTGGCACGGGCCGACGTGATGAGGTGATGTCACCCTTACGTGTCTAAGTGATTGCGTGATTCACTAAGGGCCACGGGCCAAGTGTAATAAGGGATGATGTCATTACACGTGTGTGAGCATGTTTAGCTTGGAGAGCAAGCACATGAGAGGCTATAAATACCAAGGGAAGGACCCTAGAGGTATGGACACTCTTCTAGATCTAAATTACTCTCTCTATTGGCTTTCTCTTCCGGTGGCTGACAGCGTCGGAGTGCTCGTGGCAAGAGGCCGGTGGGGCTCTAACGGGTTGCTACGTGTGCAGGTCGAAGCGAGGAGGAAGGTGGCTCACCCAAGGAGATCCATCGGTGAATTCACCCCTTACAATTGGTTTGGCTGCTAGGATCTAAGTTTGTGGTGGATTTCGGGTGGCAATGGAGGATTGTCAGATCTGTTGGGTGGTTTTCTAGCGGAAGGTTGCAGAAGAAGGGGACAGTTTGGCTGGGTTGAGATCTAGATCATTCAAGGACATGATCAAACCAGCAAGGGTGGTGCGCCTCGTTGAGATGAGTCCACAGACGGGTAGCTCGTCAGTTTTCGCAGCGGGACGACGCCGAAAATGCAATTTTAAGGGTGGCAAACGGTGGCGGTGCGACTGTGGTCTAGCGATCGTACATGGAGTGATCAAGGAAGATATTTGGACATGAAGGTTGGGGTCAAACTAGATCAGAAATGAGATTCAACCATAGGGTTTTGTTCTCCGCGAGAAGACGATCACGGGGATGTGGAGAACGACGCAGAAGGATGCTAGAAGAAGGTTCACTCGCCGGTTGAAGGTGGCGCATGAGTGGCGAGTTAGATCTACTCGCCGTGGAGGTCTGTTTTTCCTTTGGGTAGTGAATGAAAACTCAATTGGATCAGTAAGGGTTGTGCGCCACACAGCCTATTGGTGGTGACATGGTGGTGTTTCGACATCGGACGTCGCCGGAAACACAGTTTGAATGCCGGAGAAGAACACCAAATGCCTTTTTGGGTTTTGTTCCAGTAAAAATTTGATCGAAAACAAATTTTGAGTACTGGGCTTTTTTCATCTCGATGAGACGATCTCGGATTTGTGTAGCACGTCACCGGAAAGTGAGTGGGTGTTCCTCACGCGCCGGTCAAACGGAGGCGCGTGGGGTCTTCTCAGTGCGACTTTGTCTCATGCCCATCTCAGGAGGAAGAAGGTCAGACGGGTCAGCGTTAGGTCAAAAAGGGTCACGCATGTGTCAAACGGCCCAAGGAAGGGGGCCAGCGGCTCCGAAAAGGGTCAGAATGGATTTTTTAAGGGTCGAAATGCCATTTGGAGGGTTTTTTAAGGTCCAAGGGGGTATTTTGACCAGTTCAAACAACTTTTCGAAGGCTTGGAGACTTGTTCTTTACTAATTTCCGCGTTCTGGATTCAACCACAGGCTCCGTTTCATATTATTCAACACGGAATTTATTGGATTTAAAGGCCATTTAGAGGGATATTTGAGGTTCAAAAATATTTCTGGACCAATGGAGACCATTTTTGGAGGGTTCAAGACTTGTTCCTAACTAATTTCCGCATTCCGGATACAACTGCGGGCTCCATCTATGATGGTTTATGAGGTCCAAATGAGCATTTTGATGGTTTACACTTTTCCGGATGGGCTTAGGAGCGGTACGTGACTAATTCTTGCATTCTGGATTCAATTGCAGCCTCTGTTTGAGGTGATTCGACGCCGAAATTATTGGTACGTTTTATTTTGTGGCTCTAAAATATTATTTAGTATGTTGAATTAATATTTGGGAGTTCTTGGAACAATTTTTTAATAATTATCTTGGTGTTAAGATGTTGGGTATGCACATGAATTTCATGGCCATGTTGATGGCATAGTGAGGGGCTTGTGTTGAGCTTCGGTATTATTTGTCGTGTTCATTATTTGTTGTGATCCTTTTATTTGTGGTTGCTACTTCGATTCACTACCATAAAGCTAGAAATTACTTTGCGTTGATGGGGTAGCGAGGGGCTTGCATTGAGCTTCGGTTTTATTTGTTGAGTTTACTTGTTTTGTGTTGACTTCCTCGATTCTTTACCAAGAAGTTAAGAATGCGTACTGTTAACCATTTAAAAGTTAAATGTTCATTATTTTGATGGTTTTAAAAAACCGAGAAGGGGACGGTTTGAAAGATAAGTGTGAATTCCGTTATTGTTTTTTATGCTAAATACCGCGGTCCTATATATGAGACATTAGTTGTTGTGTTTATTTATTTGTGGATACTTCTTCGGTTGTTTACCAAGAAGAATAAAAGTTATTTACTGTTGATTGTTTAAAAGCCGGATATTTGTTGTTTTGATGGCTTGAAAGGTATGTGTTCATTGTTTTGATGGCTTTAAAGCAAAACCAAGTATTCATGGCGCACCGGCCAAGTTTTCAGTTTACATGCTGAATGTTCTGTTTAAATGACGAGTCTTCATTGTTTTGATGTTTCTAAAACTAAGAAGTGGCGGCTTAAAAAGGATGATTGTTGGTTTTTAATCTTGTGTTGGTTGGTTAAACCACGCATTGAGGACTTGTTTGGCCGAGCCAGTGTTGGTGGCTGTGCCCGTTATGTTGCAAATATTGCTCGCCTGTTTTGCAGATTAGTTCTTTAGAAAAAGAATATAACCCAGAGTATTCCTATAATAACCAAGGGGATTGAGAAGGATTAACCTTCAGTTTAATCTGAAAAGGGTAATTTATGATTTGGTTGATGATATGTAACCTTGAATTCTTTTTTAGAAGGGTAACCTTCAGTCTTGTTGAGAGAGTAGGGCTCTCGGTATATCAAGAGAGTGTGGCTCTCGGTCTTGTTGAAGAGAGCGGGGCTCTCAGTTTAATTAAGCTGTGCAGCGGAATATACCCCTAGGTATTTTTAGACATCCAAGAAAGAAACGATCTTCAGTCTTATTGAGGGAGTACGACTCCCGATCTTGTTAAGAGAGCGTAGCTCTCAGTATCTTCATCAGTCTTATTGAGGGAGTATGACTCCCGGTCTTGTTAAGCGAGCGTAGCTCCAGGTATCTTCAGCCTTATTAAGGGAGTTTGACTCCCGATGTTGATAAGAGAGCGTAGCTCTCGGGATAAGTAAGAGGAAGTGATCCTCGGTCTAAGCATGAGCGGTAGGCTCTCGGCTTGTTGAAAGGGAGTGACCTTTGGTTCCCGTGAGAGGAAATGTTCGTCGGTTGAAGAACGAAGTTTAGATTCTCGACTTTTTGAGAAAGCGAGGCTCTCTGTATAATCAAAAGAGTGTGACTCTTGATTCTATTGAGAGAGCAGGGCTTTCGGTTTAATTGGAAAGTGTCTTTCGGTTTTAAAGAGAGGGAGTGGCCCTCAGACTTCATAAAACATTAAGAAGTTTTTTCTTCTTCAAAACGACTAAGTCCTAGACCAACCCAAAATGGGGGGAAGGGGACGGTTTTTGAAACCATTGATTCTGGCTTGGTCCAGACCGAGTCCTATGTGGACGGTTTTCTACAAAAGGATGTATTGTTTATAAAATACTCTGGCTTGCACTAGACCGAGTCCCAGCCCAACCCAGAGTGGGGGATAGAGGATGGTATGTGGTACTTAGAAGAACCTGAAGATGCTTGAGAAAAGAAGCCTAAGCAAAAAATTGGAATGACCGGTTGGTATGTATGAGGTTGGCCATCACAAAACAATATCACAAACCTTGGACGCAACGTGTTCCTAAGTGCTAGGAGTCAATCCATGAAAGGCAAAGAAGTACTTGCAAAGATAAAGTACAAAGTTCATGAAGGAAAAAGAGATGAGTGAATCAAACGGCTGGTTAAAAGCCGGAGGTTTCCTAAAAGCATCGCATGGAGTTGGCTATGGCAACAGAGGCAACGATATTTTTGCCGAATGATGGCGCGGCACATTGGCCGAACGTAAACCTTCAAGTGCCGAAGGCTTAATCAAGCGATGATGCGGTGGATTGGCTAAATGTAAGCCTTTAGATGCCAACACAGAAACTTGTTTATTTTCCTCTCGGAATGTCCGAGTAAAGAAAAACAGAAGCATTCTGCTGCCGAGCATGTAGATGCGGTTTTTCAAGAAGTTAACAACTTGCTGGAGGACAACTATGTGAAAGAGGTATAGTATCCTACATGGTTAGCGAACACAGTGGTGGTACCGAAGAAAAATGGAAAAAAGGGGTTTGTGGGGATTATACTAATCTAAGTGATGCTTGTCCCAAAGATTGTTCCCATGTTGCCCGTATCGGCCAAGTGGTTTATGCAACGGCCGGACACGCCAGATTGAGGTTCATGGATGCAAGCCGGGGTTACCACCAGATCACTATGAATGAACCAGATCAGGACAAAACGACATTTATCACTCCTCTCGGCATTTATGGCTACAAAGTGATGCCCTTTGGCCTAAAAAACGCCGGGGCTACTTATCAGCGCATGGTTACACGCATGTTTGGTGCTCAGTTGCATGATACTGTCGAAGCATACATCGACGATATGGTCGTCAAAAGCCGGAGAGAGGAGGATCATCTGGCCGACCTCGCAGGGGTGTTTGGCGTCCTGCGACGGCACAAACTCCGTCTAAATATTGACAAGTGCACCTTCGGCGTCAGTTCTGGAAAATTCCTCGGTTATCTCGTAAAAAAAAAGAGGAATAGAGGCCGACCCGAGTCAGATTACGGCAATAAAGAATCTCAGACCTCCAACAAGGGCAAAAGAAGAAAAGGTTAAGTTGCAAGTCGTTTGCAACGGTCTTCAGGTAATTTGTTCACCGAATCTGGATAATTGTTGATTAGACAGAAGAGGATCGCTCCGGTTTACAAAGGGGACGGTCTAGTTTCATATCATGGGCTCGCCTCGGAAGGAGTTTTAATCATGTGGCCAATGTTTGCGACTATGGCTTCTTGTATCCTTCTCATCAGAAGGTAAGGAAAGGAAAATCGAAAAGGTTTCTCAATGCAGAAAACAAAGCGGCACAGACAGTGTTTACAGCACGGGACAAACCAGTGATGGACACGTAGCTCCCTATAGTACTAGGGGCTGCATCGATTTTTGACATTGCGTCCCAATATGTTCTCTGATTGACGACCAATGGAATGCCACTTGGTATGGATAAACAACAGAGAGGGCCACTCAAATTTGATAAGAGGACAGCCCGGGTTTATGGTGCATGATTAGGCATCTTAATACGATCAATCAATTTGAACTCAACGTTTTAGTCCATGCAGATTGTGCATATAACTAGGAAGGGGCCAACAGATGGGCAAGAGCCCATGGACAAGGCCAAATCCTTGACTAAGCAAGAGTCTATGATAAACACAGGGGCTAGAGATCTTCTGGAAGATTAAGTAAAAAGAGGACCGCTCCGGTTTGATTGGAGGATGGTCTGGTTCAATAAAAGAATTTGAGGGCCTCATGGTTCTATTTATAAAAAGATTTGAAGACCTGGAGGTTCAGAGTGACAAAAGGATTTGAGGACCTGACGGTCCAGTTTGACGAAAGGGTTTGAGCACCTCACAGTCTAGTTTTTTGAGAAGGATTTGGTCCAACAGTTAGAAGATCAACTCCTCGTGTCCATACAGGACGAATGAGAAGTTGAGGGGCTATTGTGGTGGGATAAATCCGCACAAGGTTACGGGTCGGATCGTTGAAAAGAGACCTATTGCTTGACCGACCGAGTGATTTAAAATAAAGACGCGTCCCAAGCGTAGGACTCTCGACCGATGTAGCATAATATCCAGAAGTACCGGAGTCGAACCACAGAGACGGACGAACGTGTGCAGGACTCAAAGATGACGGGTTCACAGTTTATCTTGGCTCTTAGGTAGCCACCCCTTGTTTAATGAGGTTGATTTACTAACTCGATTACCAAACTAAATTAACTAAATATGGATTTGAAAAGGAGAGTACAGTCGTGGGAACCCAGCGTCCGCAACTAGCCTAACCAATGTTTACTCGGGCCACAATTATTCAATTTATTGATTTTAGAATAGGAAAAGGATCCCTAACAAATGCGCACCACCTGTCACCAGTTTCCGTGCGCATTCGAATTCCGGCGATGCCTGGGTTTTGTTTGTTAGAAGAGTTTTCGTCTTCTAAAATTGCTTAAAAATTAAATTAATTCGAACCCGAGGTAAAAACATTAATTAAACTAGCCACGGGACGCCTTCGCCCCGCGGCCGCACTCTACGAAATTACTCACTCATGCTTTCAACGGATGCAACAAACATATATTTAGAACTAAACATGATTTTAGCAATTGAAATAAAAATAAAATACGATACCACAGGTTTGCGGAAAGAGAACGGATTCGAACACCAAGGAAGAACCAGAATTTAAAGCTGGAAAACCTGAAGAACTTGGATTAAAACTTGAATCTGCAATTAAAAACTCAAACACAGCAGCCGAAAGTTAAACAAAAACGTAAGTTATGCATGTGTTCCCCTAATTTCGAGTTATAACGGGGTTTTTATAGTAATCCCCTTTAATTTACAATTAAAATCCTAAAACAAATCGGACTTGGACCCGCAACGACCCAAAACGACACCGTTTCAAAGCCAATTAAGACCCTCGGTAGCGCTACACCAATTATGGTGTAGCCCTCCCGAACTAATTAGGACTGCTTGACCGGTTGACCTCGGCTTTGACTGTTGACCCTTAAAGCCTCTAGGTAGCGCTACACCAATATTGCTGTAGCCCTCCCCAACATTTTGTTCAATTTTCGAGCCCTGTTGTGCCACTCTTGAGCGCTCCGTTGCTTTCCTGGTAGCGCTCACGGTGATTCTGATCACTTCCTCGCGAATTCCACTTCAATACTTAGTCCCAACAACCTTCCATGCCCTCAAGCTCTATCACGGCCTTCAAGTCTCTGCAATCCAATCTTGGCGCTAAAACAACCTTATTTTCCTGAAAATTAACAAAAACACAAAAACATACCAAAGCAACGCATCAAGTGGAAAATAGGGAATAAATTAGATAACAACGTGTTAAAACTACCCTATTTAGGCACTTATATCTACGATACTGCGTGCCTATCACCTATAGTGGGTTGAGCCCTCATAGGCTTAGAGTATCGGGCCAGTGGTCCAAGACGAGTACAAGATATAGACCGGAAGGCCCACATAGCGGTTTGGGCCAAGAGCTACGTGGGCCAAGTCGTTAGGAAGGAAGGAAGTTAAGCCTTACCTCATGTGGCACGGGCCGACGTGATGAGGTGACGTCACCCTTGCGTGTCTAAATGATTGCATGATACACTAAGGGCCACGGGCCCAGTGTAATAAGGGATGATGTCATTGCACATGTGTGAGCATGTTTAGCTTGGAGAGCAAGCACATGGGAGGCTATAAATACCAAGGGAAGGACCCTAGAGGTATGGACACTCTTCTAGATCTAAATTATTCTCTCTATTGGCTTTCTCTATTGTGCAACGCCAATGCTCTGGATGCTGAATGAAAGAAACATGGTAATGTACACATAAATCAAAATGATTCTTGGGTCTACCCTCTCTGATGCCTTTTGACTTTGATTTGAGGGCATGATTCCGCAGCAAACGGTGGTATAGGGGGACCACTATTTCAGTGGTATTCTGTGAGCAGCCACTTTGTGCATTCTTTGCCAAAGGTTAGGTCTGTCTCCAATTCATCTGTTTCAGTGGTATTCTGGGAGCAGCCACTTTGTGCATTTATTGCCAAAGATTAGGTCTGTCTCCTATCCATCCCCCGCCCATACCCCCAATTATTGGGACTTAATGGGTTATGTTATTGTTGTTGTATTGGCTTTCTCTCTCTGGTGGCTGACTTGAGCATTGGAGTGCCCACCGGCAAGAGGCCGGTGGGGCTCTAACGGGTTGCTACGTGTGCAGGTCAAAACGAGGAGGAAGGTGGCTCACCTGAGGAGATCCATCGGTGAATTCAACCCCCCCCCCCCCCCCCCCCCCCCCCAAGAGGTTCAACTGCAGAACCTACTATTTTATGTATTTTCCTTGTTTTATCTCATATTCCTTATCCCTAGTCCCGTTTACTACTTTCAATCATCCATATATGTTAATAGCTAATAATAAGCACATGCGAAATTAAAAGAATGATTAAGATGTTTTATGTCAAACAATTAGAGGCCCACCTTTTGAAGAACGGTGCCTAACACCTTCCACTTTTCGTACCTTTGGCTCCCGAAGGTTGAAATCTAGATGGCCGTTTTTCTTGTTTACACCAGAAATATTAGACTTTAAACTCATAGACTAAATTAATGAAAGAGCGCAATAAAATGAGTAACCCACGTGAGTTATTTGTGCAACCCAACCTTGGATCTCTATGTGCCTTCTTGTGATTGCGCAAGAGACATAACTACTTGCTACTTTTGGCAGATTGAAGGGCACGAAGCCTTTATCAGGCTTCGGGACGGAAACTAGATGAGCACATGGCCACATGGGGTGTAGGCTATAAAACTAGAAGTTATATAGAGTGTTGTGCCATGGCTACGGAACTCGGGTTTTGCTGTAGGAAAATGGTTGTATTTCAGTGTGTTTAGGGGTATATTTCGAGATATTCGAGGTCTATCAGATGTATCTCCAAAATGGTAGAGGGCAATCTTAGCTTTAGGGTGAAACCCCAAGCATTGAGAATGATTGAAAAGGCCAACTTTGATCATTATGGAAAGTTTTTCCCGTGTCTGTATGTCTGTAATATTCGCAGAAAGATGAACAACGGCTGCTAGTAGGAATAGCAGCCGACAATGCTATTGTCGGGCCAGTGATACAGAAGAAGAGATCGAGTGGCGGTCTACAATGTGGGTTGCGGGCCAATAGTGTATCTAGTGGCCGACAAAGAAAAGTAGCGGCCGATAATAGATGAGCAGCGGCCGATACTCCCAACCACGACTTGTTTTCAAATGTACATTGCACACATCTCTGGGGTTCGGGTAATGGTTGGTACGAGTTAGCATTCATCCAATCCACATGTCATGGAGTCTAAACAAGTGGATGTATGCTTAGAACCCAAGCATACAAGAAAGTCGTTTCATCATCAGGACTTTCCCAAGGTGGGGGGCTTAAATGTTTGCAAAGCCAAATTGGGTGTCTACAGCTAACCAAAACAAAACTAAGCCACATATATTAAACAAAACTGGAACTTTTGACCTGAGAAAATCTTTATTTTCAAAACACTTGAATTGTCTTCGGATTATTCAAGGAGTGACTTGGCACACCTAAACTCTTTGCCATGTGCGACTTTGAGTTCTTTTTATTGTTTTCCAAAATCAGCCCAGCTCTCAGCTGTAAAACTCGTGTTTTATAAAATCACTTGGATCACTTGATTGGGTTTTTTGGTCAAAAACCCGGGCGCGACAATTATTATTTTGCCATTTGAAAAATTAGTGGGCAAAGAGTTAACGGGTAAAAGTTGATGTGAAATATGTAAAATGAAGGTAAAAGTTAATGTAAAATGTGTAATTGTCATGTCTCTTTAATAACTTGGATTTATGAGTCAACACACTTGAAATAGAACAGAGGTAGTATACATCTAGTTCCCGAAATGTTAGGGGTGGTTGTGTTGTGCCGAAACCCGAAGTATGAGAATATAAACAAATCAACATGAAAATAAGACAGAAATATTTATGTGGTTCCCCCAAAGTATGAAGCTCGATCCAGAGGTACGTCCACGGAGAAATAGCAAGAGGATTCACTAAAAACGAAGAGAAAAACAACGCGCCGGCTATACTCATAACTCAACAGTTGAAGCACCCAACAGATATCTATGGACAAATCTCTAAGAAGAGAGCATCAAACGTCTCACACACATGAAAGAAACACACCCAAACCCTAGATATCTCAAATCCAAACTCAAGACTTCACCAATGCAACAATTGATCGAGAAACCTAACATAGTACGGTGAACCCCATGACTTACTCAAAGGGATTCACTCAAGAAGTCCAACCCTAATAGCCCCCAAGGCTTCTATTTATAAAAAAGTACAAAAAATAAGGTCAAAACCCTCTTAAAAAACGTGCAGCCGCACACCCCAGGTCCAGACCTTGGTACCCTTGGTCAGGACCAACAAAACTGCAACCTTTTAACTAACCCTAGATCCGGACCAACCAACACCAAGGTCCAGACCAAGGATGCTACGACCTTTCAAAGCTTAATTGAGCCAAGGTCCAGACCAAAGGACACCAAGGTCCGGACCAACGAAGCTGCGAGTATCTTTTCACACCAACTTTTGTTCCTTTCTTCGAACGTCTTGAATTCAAGGCATATCTTCAATAGGTTGGTGTGAGTGTATTTTTTTATTTATTTTAAATCTCTTCTCCATGCCAAATGAGGTCGAATTAAGTAATACACCTAATGGGGTTCCAGAAATTTTAAGGTAGCTGGTGTTTATGTTATTCTTTTTCTTTTTTCTTTGTTTTCTGTCTTTTGCATACACTTTCAACAATTGGGGTGTATTAGTCATTGCCACAAATATCAGTAGACTTCCCTTTAAGTCTTTATATATTTAACGATTTTTGTTATTCTCTTGTCGACTACCAGAATTTTTAAGGGTGCATGGTTGGCTTGCGTTTTTTTAATTTAAATTTTATTTTATTTTATCTCTTTTCCATGCCAAATGTGGTTGAATTAACTAGTACAGCTGGAATTTAATTAATTAAATATAGGGTCGTTGGTTTTTTTTTTTTAATCTCTTTTGCATACAGTTTATCAAATTGGGTGTATTAGTTATTGCCACAAATCTAAGTAGACTTCCCCGTAAGTCATTACTTAACGAATTTGTTATTCTCTTGTAGTTCCCAAAATTTTAGGAGTGGTTGGTGTGTGTGGTGGTTTTTTTCCTTTTTTCCCCTTGCCAAATGAGGTTGAATTAACAAATACACCTAATGGGGTTTAATTAAATTTAGGGTGGTTGGTGTTTTTTTTTAACCACTTTTGCATACAGTTTAACAAATGGGGTTTATTAGTTATTGCCACAAGTCCTAGGTAGACTTACCCGTAAGTCATTACTTAACAATTTTTATTATTCTCTTTAATATTATACATCTAGTTCCAGAAGTTTTAGGGTTGCGTAGTTGGTGAGTGTTTTTATTATTCTTTTATCTATTTTCCATGCAAATGAGGTCGTATTAACTAATACACTTAATGGGGTTTAATTAATTTTAGTGTCGTTGGTTTTTTTTTTTTTCCTTCTCTTTTGCAATAGTTCAACAAATGGGGTTTATTAGTTATTAGCACAAATCTCTGTAGACTTTCCCGTAATTAGTTAACGATTTTTGTTATTCTCTCGTATATTTTTCATCTAGTACCAGAATTTTTAGGGGTGAATGGTTGGTGTTTGTGTGTTCTTTTTATCTCTTTTCCATGCCAATTGAGGTTCAATTAACTAATACATCTAATGGGGTTTAATTAATTTTACGATGGTCGGTGTATGTTTCCTTCTTCTTCTTTTTTAAACTCTTTAACAAATCGGGTTTATTAGTTATTGCCACAAATTTAAGTAGACTTTCCCGTAAGTCTTTACTTAATATTTTTATTATTCTCTTAAATATTATACATCAAGTTCCAGAAATTTTAGGGTTCGTGGTTGGTGAGCGTGTGTTTTTTCTAAAAAATCTATTTTCCATGCCAAATGAGGTTGAATTAATTAGTATACCTAATGGGGTTTAACTAATTTAAGGGTCGTTGGTTTTTTTTTTTCCGCATATAGTTTAATAAATGGGGTGTATTAGTTATTGCCAAAAATCTAAGCAGACTCCCCGTATGTTATAATTAAGGAATAATTAGTCATAAATACATAATATTTTGTCTATTTGAAGGGAAGGACAAGGAACTTTTGCAATTGAACATAAAGACAAGGAACTTTTGCAATTAAACATAAAGGCATTGTTTGTACCCATTTACTCCTTTTTCTTCCTCCTTTTCTCTACACTACTCCGTACCTAAACCAGTCACCCAAAACTGAGGACGGCGTTATATATTCCCGCCCCAAATGGATACGAGATTTCACCACCACCACAGCGGTTCGGAGCAATTGGGCAATTATTTGTAATCAATTGCCGAGTGAATATGGTAGTAGACGCTCTCTGCTAATGCGTGGCCCATTAGCAACCAGTTTATACGAGTGTTTGTTTACATAATATTCTCCTTGGTCTGCTTTAAGTCTGAGTCCTTGGGTTTATTAATTTGTTTCAAGGGTTATTTGTTTCCTAGTATCAAAATTTCAAGTATCATTTTCCCCTATTTGTTTCCTGTGGTATAGATTCATTTTATCATGTTTCCAGAGTCACTATAACCCTTGAAATTTTGAGCGTACACTATTACGCTTAAAGTTAGTTTTTTTTCTTGATGTACCCTTTGTCGAGTTCTTAATAAAAAAATTTCGCCGGTCAAAAAGAAAAAAAAAAAAAAAAGAAGATTTCACCACCACCATCGCTTACTGGATGAAATGCACTATGGAAGCAACTAGCAAGCAATTCTCTCTCTCTCTCTCTCTCTCTCTCTCTCTCTCTCTCTCTCTCTCTCTCTCTCTCTCTCTCTCTCTCCAACTAGTGTGGATCAGCCTTTTGCTGAAATTTGTCCGGTTTCTGGCACTTAGAAGATTTATTTATGCGGCAGCAGTGCTTCAGAGTATTTTGGGAGGAATAAATTACCCACCGAGGCAGCGAATTTATTTATTTTTATTTGTCCATTTTTTGATGATCATATGAATACAACTTTTGAGAGATGTTTTGGTCGCCGGAAGTGCTCGGCCAGAGGTGGAGTGGTGGACCGCCGGAGGTGGGGTGTTGATTTTTTTGAATTTTATGTTGAAAATTTAAACTTTTAAAAATTAGTAAAATGTCACTAATTTTTTTGGTCGCCGGAAGTGCTCGGCCAGAGGTGGGGTGTTGATTTTTTTGAATTTTATGTTTGAAATTTGAATTTTTAAAAATTAGTGACACTTCATTAATTTTTTTGGTCGCCGGAAGTGCTTGGCCAGAGGTGGGGTGGTGGTCGGCCGGAGGTGGGGTGGTGATTTTTTTGAATTTTATGTTCAAAATTTGAATTTTAAAAATTAGTGACACTTCACTAATTTTTTTGGTCGCCGGAAGTGGCCAGCCAGAGCTGGGGTGGTAGTTGGCCATAGGTGGGGTGGTGATTTTTTTGAATTTTATGTTCGAAATTTGAATTTTTAAAATTAGTGACACTTCACTAATTTTTTTGGCCGCCGGAAGTGTTCGGCCGGAGGTGGGGTGGTATTTTTTTGAATTTTATGTTCGAAATTTGAATTTTTAAAAATTAGTGACACTTCACTAATTTTTTTGGTCGCCGGAAGTTGCTCGGCCAAAGGTGGGGTGGTGGTCGGCCGGAGGTGGGGTGTTGACTTTTTTGAATTTTATGTTGGAAATTTGAACTTTTAAAAATTAGTGAAATGTCACTAATTTTTTTGGTCGCCGGAAGTGGTAAGCCAGAGGTGGGGTGGTGGTCGGCCGGCGGTAGGGTGGTGATTTTTTTGAATTTTATGTTCGAAATTTGAATTTTCAAAAATTAGTGACACTTCACTAATTTTTTTGGTCGCCGGAAGTATTCAGCCAGAGGTGGGGTGGTGGTCGGCCGGAGGTGGGGTGGTTATTTTTTAAAATTTTATGTTCAAAATTTGAATTTTTAAAAATTAGTGACACTTCACTAATTTTTTTTTTTGTCTTTATGTTCGATTGCAAAAGTTCCTTGTCCTTCTTTTTAAAAATGGCAAATGTTTTTTGTTTTTATGTTTGATTCCAAAAGTTCCTTGTCATTCCCTCTAAAAATGCCAAATGTTTTGGATTTTTGGCTAATGGGGTTTAATTACTAAAATTTGGTTATTGTTTCTCACCAATTCTACCAAAAGAGTGGTTTATAGAAGCGTACATGTTTTGTTCTTTTTTCCACTAATTTTTAATACAATTTCAAATGGCCCTAGTCATGTTTATGGAAACAATGAATCATAGAACAGAAAATTAAGTAATCGTGCATAATGGAAAAACGAAAAGAAAACGAGACACAGATATACGTGGAAAACCTCAACACGAGGAAAAACCACGGGAGCCACACCAGTCCACTATGAAATTGAAATCAAGAGTACAAGTCTTCTCGCCTCTCTCTCTGTTTTTCTCTAAAAACTGATAACCCTAATTACACACTAACAGCGAAATGATTAGGTCGGGCCTATGGCCGAAATTACACACTGAGGTCCCTGGGGGCTCCCGCCCCCATATCCCCGGTACTGCTGAAGGTTGTCTGCACCCCAACAATCTCCCACTTGAAGATAACCGAAGCATCAGCAAACAAACAATTACACACTTGTGTCTCTGGGGGCTCCCGCCCCCATACCCCCGGTACTGCTGAAGGTTGTCTGCACCCCAACAATCTCCCACTTGAAGATAACTGAAGCATTAGCAAACAAACAACTGCAAACCTCAAATAATCTCAATAAATATGGACGTAGTCATCTGACCCCTCTTGGTGTGGCTCCAGATCCATCATCTCTTCAAGCATGAAGGCCAACTGAAGTTGAACAGTTTTTTAACAGTAACAGGCTTGGTCAACATATCTGTCGGATTCTTGTCCCCCAAAATCTTCTCTAGCAACAAATCCCCATCCTCCAAAAGCGAACGAATGAAATGGTACCTCAAATCAATGTGCTTCATCCTGGCATGGAACACTGGATTTTTGGCAAGGTGTATAGCACACTGGCTGTCACTAAAAGGAACACAGTTCTCTTGCTTCAAACCCAACTCCTCCAAGAAGTTCTTGAACCAAATCATCTCCTTTGCAGCCTCAGTCACGACCACATACTCAGCCTCTGTCGTGGATAATGTCACTAACTTCTGCAGACGTGAAACCCAACTAACTGCTGTTGAACCCATAGTATAGATATAACCCGTGATACTTCGTCGCGTATCCTGATCACCGGCAAAGTCTGCATCCACATATCCCTGCACTGTCAAATTTCCTCTCCCAAAACAAAGTGGCAAATCAGTGGTACCTCTCAAGTATCGCATAATCCACTTTACTGCTTCCCAATGTTGTTTCCCTGGATTGATAGCAAACCTGCTCACAACTCCCACTGCATGGGCAATGTCTGGTCTCGTGTTCACCATCGCATACATCAGGCTACCAATGGCCGAGGTATACGGAACCTTGGCCATGTACTCTCTTTCTGCATCTGTCTTGGGTGATTGCCCCTGAGAAAGTTTGAACTGACTTCCCAAGGGTGTGCCAACTGCCTTGGCACTCTGCATATTGAACCTCTCCAGAACACTTTCAATATACTTAGCCTGACTCAACCGCAAAGTCCCCTGAGCCTTATCCCTGTTGATTCTCATCCCAAGTATCTGCTTAGCTGCACCCAGATCTTTCATAGCAAACTCATTTGCCAACTGTTGCTTCAACCTGTTGATCTCCCTAACACAGGAACCTGCTACAAGCATATCGTCTACGTGAAGCCAACAGGCTCTTCTTGAGCTTGCACACCATCTCTTCCTTGCCTTTCACAATGAAGCCAACAGGCTGCTTCATGTAGATTTCTTCATCCAGGTCCCCGTGAAGAAAATCAGTTTTAACATCTAACTACTCAAGGTAGAGATTCTTAGCAACAACCAAACTCAACACCACCCTGATAGTGGCCATCTTCACAATCGACGAAAATATCTCTGTATAATCGATCCCCTCTTTCTGTTGGAAGCCCTTTACAACCAATCTTGCCTTATACCTTTTCTTGCCATCATTCTCCTGCTTAAGTCGATAAACCCATTTGTTCTGCAAGGCTTTCTTTCCCTCTAGAAGCTGAGCTAACTGCCAAGTACGATTGGAATGAAGAGAATCCATCTCTTCCTGCATCGCAGTCTTCCACTTAACTGACTCAAGAACCTGCAAAACCTCATCATAGCACTCCGGTTCTCCACAGTCTGTCAAAAGCAAGTAATCTAGCGAAGAAATGTATTTCGGATTCGGCTTGGGTACTCTGGCTGACCTCCTCAACTGTTTGATCGTTGAACTAGTCCCTGTCTCTAGAGCTATCCCATCTGAAAACTGTCCCCTCTGAAACTGTCTCATCTAAAGCTCTCTCATTTACTTGACCAGGCCTCTGCTCAACCCCACTGTCAACTGGAAGATCCTCCAACCCAAAGTACTTGGACGTATCCCCATCCGAAGTGGTACACCCACTGCTTTGTTTACTGTCCCTGTCCTTGTTATTTTAATCCCAACACCTGTACATGTTTTGTTCTTTTTTCCACTAATTTTTAATACAATTTCAAATGGCCCTAGTCATGTTTTTGGAAACAATGAATCACAGAACAGAAAATTAAGTAATCGTGCATAATGGAAAAACGGAAAAAAAACGAGACACAGATATAAGTGGAAAACCTCAACACGAGGAAAAACCACGAGAGCCACACCAGTCCACTATGAAATTGAAATCAAGAGTACAAGTCTTCTCGCAATCTCTTTGAGATCTGCGTTTTCTCTCGCCTCTCTCTCTATTTTTCTCTGAAAACTGATAACCCTAATTACACACTAACAGCGAAATAATTAGGTCGGGCCTATGGCCGAAATTATACACTGAGGTCCCTGGGATATCGTTTTCGCTGCAGTCTGGAGTGCGACTTTAGGGGCTCCCGCCCCCATACCCCCGGTACTGCTGAAGGTTGTCTGCACCCCAACAATCTCCCACTTGAAGATAACCGAAGCATCAGCAAACAAACAATTACACACTTGTGTCCCTGGGGGCTCCCGCCCCCATACCCCCGGTACTGCTGAAGGTTGTCTGCACCCCAACAGGTGGCACCAGCAAGACACCAAACAATGACTTTTTGGATTGATTATAATGATTGAACAGCTATACAAATCATCGATCGGAATCACACGCACGCATCCAACCAATCATAAGCCTATCAATCTCCAAACGAAATTGATAAGGTGTCAATCAAAACAACAATACACCATGACAGACAAAAACACTAAACAATTACAATACAAAAATGCAGTCGCAACCGCCAAACAGATTTCAGCGCTAACAAAAATACATAACGTATCTATGACGAGCAGCTATTTGCAAAAAATAAAAATAAAAAAACTTTTACTAGGAAAAAGAGATATATACCTATAAATTACATCGTTTTATAAAAAGAGACTCTCCAATAGATTATAACATGACACGACGAGTCTTCATATTTTGAAAGCGTTGAATTATAATTCTTCCACACAATCTGATTTCCCTTTAATATTGGTTCCACAATGAACAAATGCAAGGCAACACTATCCTTATATGTTTACTGTGTTGGCTTGTTTTGTTTTGTTTAGCTATAACAATTTGGTTCAAATTTAGTTGGAAATATTTATATCTAAAATGTTTTTTCAGTACTTTTTTGAACCAAGCAAGGTTGCTTGACCTCGCTGGTACTATGGTAGAGCCGCTCCTGTCTATTTCATGCAAAGTTGAAAACCAGTTTTGCAACCAAGTCTGAATTGCCTAAAAAATGAGGAATAAATATATGAGTACTATGAACATAAATGAGGAGCAAATATATAAATATATAAATATAAATATGATTGAGGAATAAATATGTAAACATAAATGAGGAATAAATATATCAATATGATCAAAATATCAAAAATGTGCAGCTTGAGTCCGAATTCGAGAAGGAACAAACTCATGATTTTTCCTTCTAAATTGGGTTGGTATTGATTGCGTGATTTCAAGTATGAATTCAAGACTTAAGTGTGTAGTTCTTTCTTTATTTCCTACTCGGACTTTCAAATTGCACCTCAGTCCGTCTTTATGTCCTAAATCTCAAAATTAAAGTCCATTTTATAAAAACAGCTCCGGAAACCACAAATTACCCCAAACTACGTAAAGTATCGAATTAATTAAGAACTCAACAAATACTATAAATTAAAGGGCTTTAATGTATGTATTTCTTGACCTACCTATCAGGTTGGTTGGTACCAAAAGAATGGAACAATCGGGTTGGTTGGTACCAGCCTACCAGGGCGCAAGGAGTTTCTAATTTGAAGGGGTGTTTTGGATAAATAAGCAATTTGGGTTTTTTTTAAAACTTTTTTTTGTCTTTATTCAATTTTTTCTCCCATTTCTTAGTTTTACGTCAAACTGCGTATTTTCTTGGCAAGAGAAATTAGAGAAGTAAAAAATTATGATCCAAACTTTTTTTTTTTGATCGGGAAAAAAAATTTATTATTGAAATCTTGACAAAGGGTACATCAAGATGGGGGAGAGAAGAGAGACTCCAACCAATGGTTAGAGGAATAAAAACACCAGATGGGACAAGCCCAAAAACACCTAAGGGGCCAAGCCCACAACACCTAAGGCCTAGGCCCAAACTGGCCACACCAAATAAAACAATAAAGCTCAAAACCCAAACACGCCCACACCAAACAACGCCAAACGGCCCAAGCCTCAAAAGGCCCAAAACCAAACCCTAGCAATCTATCATCTTTCTCCTTTAACAGCCGCTCCAACCGTCCACCGGTCACCGCACCTCGTCAAACGCCGGAAAACATCCCCCGAAAGCAAACAAGCCGCCCATCTGCTGCGACAGAACAACCTCCACAAAAGGCCCCCGAAAATGCCTCATTCCAATTCCTAAAACAGACCCACATATACACCAAATGAACCTCAAAATTGCCCCTGAAATACAGCCCCTCAAACACCCTCACCAGCCCCTAAATCAGCCCCAAAAAACCTTTAGAATGTAGCCGTAAATCACCTACATAGATACCGCTAGCCGCTGAGAACCCAAAACATCCCAAGCCGCCGACACGCCTCATGGCCATCGTCAAGAAATACCAAACAACCTCAACCTCCAAGCACCAAAACAAACCCAAAGCTGCTACCTATTCTGATATGGAGAGAGACATGAAGAAGAAAGATCGAGCCACAAGACCGTGGAAAGGGGAAGGAGAGAAGGAAAGCGAAATAGGCGCATGAATCGTCGTCCAAAGTACGGGGCAAAAGCAGGAAGGAAGGAGAAGGAGATACCACAAGAGAGCACGAACAGAACGCCGATCCCGTCGCCGGCCGAGACCCCAAGAGAAGATCGCCGTGGCAACGCCGGAGACGATCAAAGGAAAACGGACCGTCGGAATCCATAACGCCGTCAAGCCTCTCGAAGTAATCCTACACCATCCATAAAAGAGAAAGGATCCAAACTTAGAATATGTTTTCTGAGTGGCTCCTTAAATATAACAACTTTAAGTGCTTGATCTAGGTTTTCAATTTCTAAAAGCTCTAACTAGTTAATCAAAAATTGAAAAATGTAACTGAAGGACTTAGAGTTGTCCGATTCAGCAGATTTTATTCTATTTTTTGTGAGGTCACTCAAAAACGTATTTTGAAATTAATGAACGGATTTGATTGTTCATGTTGGATCCCAAAGTGAGGCCACCGCATGATCTGTGCGCACAAATCTTTGTGCACATACGGTTTTCCGTCCAAAAAATGAACCCCCTATTAGGGATTGGATTTAATTGCTTGCAATCAGATAGTTGAGGGACTAAGGCTCTGTTTGGAACATGAGGAAAGAAAGGAAAAAGGAAGGAAAATAAATTTTTCCTTCTTATTTGGTTTGGAGAGGAAAAGGAGGGAAAATAAAAAAATTAACTTTTGTGAATAGTGAAATTTTCCTCCCACTTTCCTCTCATTTTATTTTCCTTTCCTTCCTCAAGTTCCAAACAAAGCCTAAATTGAGGATTTCAATAGTAATAGTTTAAGGGCGAAATAGAAAATATATGAATATTTTAGGAGATACCTTCGAACATCAACCTTTACGGCCTACCATCTCTTTAAGTGCAAATGGGTCAAAATAATTTAAAAAAGAATTCAAGGCTGCACCCGGTTCTTGTTGGCTTAATTTGCGTTGTCCAGTACCTCTATTTATAACCTTGATCACACTCCTAATTTGTTATCCTTTGCCCATGTAGAGCACCAAATCCAAAAACACAAGCAAGCAACCATATACATCATCTCCTTTTCCACTCACACACCAAGATTTTCAAATGGTTAAGGTGGAAATCATATCCAAAGAGTCCATCAAACCTTCCATCCGACCCCGGATAACCTCAGAACCTTTCGGCTTTCTTTCTTAGATCAATTTCTTCCACCTTTCTTATATCCCTCTCATATTCAATGCTACTCACACGATAAAAATACAAGCGAAGAGGAGATTTCCTCTCTCCTAAAAAGATCCCTCTCGGATGCCTTAGTTCTTTACTACCCATTAGCCGGAAGGTTGAACGGCGATAGCTCAGTCGATTGCGATGATCAAGGAGTTGATTTCTTTGAAGCTCAGGTTGACGCCGACCTGTCAGAAATCATCAAAGCGCCACAAAATGAAGTAGTGACTCAGTTTGTTCCAAGAAAAAGTGAAGAGAGTGGTATGATATTAAGCATTCAGTTGAACTACTTCAACTGTGAGGCTATTGGTATAACCGTTTGCCATAAACTTGTCGATGGATGCACCTCGGGCATGTTTGTCAAGACTTGGGCAGCAATGGCTCGTGGCGAAACCAGTACGGTGCCTCCGAGTTTTGTCGGCTCCTCTCGCTTCCCGCCCAAAGCAACAATTACGAACGACCGTACGAGAGGCGACGACCCCCCACCCCCAGCCACCCAACAATGGAGTGACAGACTTGACAGTCGAAGGTTCTGCTTCAGTAGCTCAAAAATAGCTGCTCTAAGAGCTGAAGTACTAAAAGCCAACATTGTGGTTAAACCTAGCCGCATGGAGTTGGTAACTGCATCGCTTTGGAAGTGGGTTATCGCTAAAAAAGGGCGGTTGTCGGTGGCGGCTCATGCAGTGAATATAAGGCGGAGGATGGACCCTCCTTTATCGGAATCTGCCTTTGGGAACCTCGTCATGGGAGTGTTTGCATTAGGTGACGGGGATATGGATTTGGGTGAGCTGGTAACTAAGACGAGGGAAGCAACTGCGAAAATCGACAGTGAGTATCTGAAAGAACTGCAGGGGGGAAATGGATATGATTTGCTTGTGAGAGATCATAAGAAATTGGAGGCGTACCTCTCGGACAAGGAAGTGGATTGCGTCTTGTTTTCTAGTTGGTGTGGGCTTCCTTTTTACGGGTGGGATTTTGGTTGCGGTGAGCTTGTTTGGGTGAGTCCTGCAAATCGTGGTTACCCGAACAACATTATATTGATAGATTCCGTGAGTGATATTGGAGGAATAGAAGCGTGGATCGCAATGGATGGAGTGGATACCACGAAACTTGAGCAGGAATTGTTGGACTGTCCGGCACAGTAAGCTGAGAGGATCCAAACCCGAGATCGAAGTCTGCTATCATTATTTCATATTTTCATTTTTTTTTTTTCACTTGTTAAAATAAATGGCAGTGATTTTGGCACTTTCAAAATTACTAACCACATTTCAAAAGGGAAATGCCAAAATCAAGTCCATATAAGGATTGATTTTGGCACACTTCTTTTTGTGTGGTTAGTATTTTGGGGGAGTGCCAAAATAAATTTCCAAAAGTTGTTATTAATTTGGTTGAAACCAATTTATCATTTGTGTTTTCCTAAGTTTCTTCGATTGATAGTGTGTATTGTTTTTTCATGATGTGGATTACAAAGATATGCTACAGTTCAATCCTCGTGTTGTGGAAACAAAAATCTTAGAGCAATTGGTCCCTTGTTTCATTTTCAATAAAAATAGATGTCCAAATATATGTATCCGGTAATCACAACATCCAGACAGCGTATCTTATCCATCTAGTTTGCAAAAATTTTAGGTGATTCAAAGAGTTTGTTTAGAATTGGAATTGAACTAGAAATTTTTGTGCCTGTGAGACATTTAACATGATATCTCAATGGTACACAAAATTTTTGTTTGGGAATCAGGTGTAACGGCCGTGAATTTTGCTAAAATCATTAGCAATGTTTATGTATCTCAATGGTACTCAATATTTTTGTCTCATTGTCTAATTTGGGACATTTTAGCCACTATTAAGGAAGTAATAATACAGTTAACCTTTTTTACAAAATAAAATCCATATTAAATGATTTAATATCACACATGATAAAATTTACACCTTTTATTTATTTAAGGGAGTAGCAGACAACAAATGATTTAAGGGGGTATAGGGCCAGTCAATCTATTGTAGAGAGTTTGATTCCAGAGATGAGGTATAGGACGATTCCCTTGTAGGATAAAGACATTCCCTTTGTTTGGAACTCTACCTTTTCTATTGCAGGACTTACAAAATTCAGATATTGACTTTGTTCACTCTCTTAACACCATCGTCAGATCACATAATTAATGATTTTAATTATTCCGTTTGTGTTGGTATATATTGTTGGCATAAACAAAGACTAGAAATTGATTTTTAGTGGTGGAGTATAAAACAACTGGAGAAAATAGTCACCGTAGAAGTAGACTTCTACTCGGTAGAACAGGGGAGGAGAAACTCTGCCTCTATGGAATGTGTTAAGGACCAAGTTCCGGAGTTTTTTGTTTTGACAATTCTGTTTGACAAAACACACATTTACATCGAGTTGTAATTTTATTATTTAGAATGTCTGTTTAGGTGTGGAAGGAAATCAATATGAAATTCTTTATTTTGGTTTAGTCCAGAACTTGCTCAAGCAACTCGTCAAGCAAGTTATCTGTTCGCCAGTTGCTCGAGCAACTTGGTTCTTGCTTAAGCAACCGGGGTTTGCCTATATATTAACATCAATTAGGGTTTAACTTATTCTCAATTAGATTCTCGAGCAACTTGGTTCTTGCTTAAGCAACCGGGGTTTGCCTATATATTAACATCAATTAGGGTTTAACTTATTCTCAATTAGATTGCAGCAAGTTTTTTTTTTACAATTCCATACATCTTCCTTCTTGTCTCACAAAATGAAAAGTAAAGAAGCTATGGAATTTTGAAGAATAACAAATTGAAGAGTTTCTCCAAATTAGTTTCTTTACAATAAGAAAGCTTAGATCTTGGCTCTTGATACATTTGGCATTTTAATGTAGGCATTTTTTTAAGTTTGACAAATATAAGATGCAGGAACTCTTTTGCAAATGATATGTTTTCAATTGGTTACTATAACATATGACAATTTCTACCATTAGAAATGAAGATAGTTACAGGTAATTGTCTTATTACCATACTATATGGAATTTTATCTCCTATTCATGGTCATATTTCCCACTATGGTCTTTTTCTACCAAATTCTGAGAGATGGATAATAATGTAGTGATAGACATTTGTGACAAATTTAACGATTATGATTAATATGATTTTAGTCGATTGGATGAACTAACAGAAGCTGTCCAATAATTAATTAAGCTATAAGATTTAATTGTAATTAATTTATAATAGGCTTATTAATTTTTTTGTATATAATTAACTATAAATTTATTTTTTTTGTAAAAATGTCTATCTATAACCAACAAGCCAAAAATATAAAATATTAAAGTATATAATTTTTCAAATTTTTTTTGTATTGATTTAAAGATCTCCTATTACACTACAACAAATTTCACCAATGCCGACTAAACATTTACTCGGCAAATGGTTGCCATTACCGAGTAAATTATTTAGTCGGCACGTTAGTCGGCGAATGACCTTCGGTAAATGTATTTGCCGAGTAAAAAATGTTTTACTCGGCAAAAAATATTTTAGCCGGTAAAGGGTACACTAATCGCCGACTAATGTTTACTCGGTAAATGGTTGCACTCCCCGACGAAAGTTTACTCAATAATTGGTTGCACTCCCCGTCTAAAGTTTACTCGGTAAATGGTTACATTCCCCGACTAAAGGTTACTTGGTAAATGGTTGCACTAATCGCCGACCAAAGTTTACTCGGTAAATGGTGCACTTTACCGAGTAAAATTTAGTCTGTGGCAACCTTTACCAAGTAAAATTTAGTCGGTATAGGATGATGTAAATGGATGATAATAATTGCAATCAATATTGTTTACTCGGCAAAGGTTACCTTTATTTGGACACGAATCCTAAAATTCCAAAAACTACTACAAATTTTCCACATTTTCATTCCATGCAATACACTATCAACAATCATTCCATCCACAATTGAGAACCTACTGCAATTATAAGAAAATGAAATTCCCAATCATAATTTCATTCATAACTTCCATATATAGAGGTTGATCATTACATAACATCTTTAATCCATATTCTTAGAGCAAAAATTAAAAATATTGTCCATGCACGGTTACACCATATGTAAATATTAAACAAAATGTATCCAAACTCCCAAAATGCAAGATCTTTTGCCAAACGTCGAAGTACGTAGAATCCACAACCGAAGTCCAACTTTAATTAACGAAAAGTAGCAGCAAAGGATACTCCACCAAAGTGTTATCAATCTATATAAAAAAATAAAAAATAAAAAATAAAAAAAAAGAACAATCAGATGGTGCATGGGACAAGATAACAAGGGCACTAATTTTACAAGTTGAATGGGAGGAAAAGAAAATGGCCTCAAACAGGGAGATATTTCCAAAATAAAGGCAATATTAACTAGGTTTGAACAGCCACTATCCGAATGAACTACATCCATATGGAAGAGAAGTCCAAGATTTACCGAATGAAACTTCCTTTAAGAACTACCAAATCATAATATACTAGCACCGGGCGTGTGCGATGCACGTGCTTTGGCGGCCAAGTCTTCTGATCCCCTTACGAAGCTAACAGTAACTGTTGCAAAACCGGTCATAAGAATCAGCTTTTCCAAGATGTGAAGAGAACGGACGAGACAAGACATGACGAAAGAAGTGACGAGATGTGCTTGATCAGACGAGAAGCACCAAACCAGACGGGTTTGTGAAAAAGTGTTGACGTGAGACGTGTTACCATGACGAGAGGGAGACGAGACGAGGAGCCTGGCCACTAGGCTCAAGAAGACGTGACGCAATGGGAGATGGACATGATGACAAGAGACAAACGTGTTTACGATAGAAAAAATCAAGCTTAAGGGGGGATGTTGAAGATAAGCTTGATTTTTAAGTGGGTCATTTGTATTTGTGATTTGAGTGGAATTAAATGAGATATGAGAGTTGCTGGCTACATCCATGTGGGAGCTAATCACAGAAGATTGGATTGCAGTGGCGTAGCCAAAAATCTGTATCAGTGAGGGCACAATCCATACATACCTCTTTGTTGTGGCAAAAATATATATATCTCTCTTTTTTAAGAAGCAAACATGAATTGATTTTTTTTAAACTTTTCTTCAACATATATTCCTATCTGAAAATTATTTAACTATTACATTAAATAAAATAGTTGTGGAGAATAATTTTATGTTTTAGACAATTTTCTGTTTTTCATAAGTAAAATAAATAGTTATTGATAGATTCAAAAAGAGAAATAAGTGCGAATGTAAAAAGAATTCCCGCTTAACTTGCATTTATGATAATAATCATCATGTTGTCACACGGGATAGTTTTAAGGCGAAAATTGGTCAATTGAGGCTTACTTATAAGTAATTAATCCTGGGGCATCCCCACTTGGTATCCTAATACCCTGTAGAAAAAGGGTATTGTGACACCAAATAGTAGCGCCTCAAGAACACTAAATAAGTTCTCTTTTTAAAAAAAAATGATATTCTAATTGAACTTGTAATATATTTATTTTTTGCAAAAAAAAAACCCCCCAAAATCCAGTGTGGGCCTATGCCTACACTGGCCTTCACATAGCTCCGCCGCTGTTGGATTGGGTGAAGGTAGGGCCAAGACAAGGCATTGAAGGAGGACGGTGGAGTAGATGGAGTCGGCTGATTTGTTTGAAATGTGTGGTTTGTCTTGTTAGGCCATTGGTTTGTTTTAGTCAAATATGGTGGCTAGCTTAGCTGTATAAAGTATGTGTGTGTATTGGCTTTGTAAGGTGTGGGAATAAGAAGAGAAAGAGTGAGAAAAGAGAGGAGGCAGAACGTGGGGAGCCCCTAAGGGGGTCTCCCCCACCACCACAAAATGTAGTGTGTGCTTGTAGATGTGTAAGAGCTGTATTTGTATTTGTTTGTGAAAAGATTAATAAAAATGAGTTTAGTTGTGTGTGAGGAATTTCTCTCTTATTTCCATCAACATGGACCATATACATTAACCAAAGTGCAGTTGAAATCTGAATCTTACCATTACATAATAAGAAATTTTTGTTGCTGCATGAGTCTTGAAGGGTGAATGTCTTCAGAATTCCAAATGCAAATCAATACCCGAGCAAAGTCTTTTTGCTTAAACTTCCATTAACCCATACTCACTATGGCCCCAAATAGAATTGATGGAAAAGTTATTTACAGACTTGAGTTTTGATTCTTGAAGAAAGAGAATGTCCACTTTCCTATCTCTTAGCAATTTTTTGAGTTTTCCCCTTTTTTTCTTTTTTCACCAGACCCCTGATGTTCCATGACAGGATCTTCATAATTTACAAGTCAGTGACATCAATAACTTCGTTTATGATCACCATTTTGCTAATAACCTCTTCTTCATTTCCCTTGTAATCCTCACCAATAATTTTGGAGACTGTCCAAGCAGCCTTCTCTTCATTTTGGATGATTCTATTCCTGTTTATAATTCCTTCAGATGAAATGGAGAGTGTTGCAGCAGCAATTGAAGATCTGACTAGGACACCTTTTTTACTCTTCCTAGGGGGTCCCCTGCAAATGGTTATGGGATGTTAAACGCAATACTCCCTGATGAATTTACAAAATTTCTTATTTGAATATTTATTTATATACCAAAAAGAAATTAAGCCAAAAACGAAAAAATTGGAATGAATCATTATGTGAAATTAGAATAAATATAAAAAAAAATCTAAATGTCAGAACATGGTTTTTGAAATTTCTCTCTTTTAATTTGGTTACCTTAATCCGGAATCCCGAATCCCGATCTCTGAAAAGCATAAGTGAGTTTTCATGTTTACACCCAATAAACACTAGAATGCGATTCCTCACATCTTGCATACTATTGTTTTCTTTTCTCAACACAAAACGAAAATTTATTAATCCTTGAGAAGCGATTACAAAAACTAAAGGGAGAGTGAGCATAACGATATTAAAACCACGGCAATGATCCCAACTAGTTTTGACACCAGAAACATGGACAATCATGCACCACCCGCTCGCAAAATGAAGAGCTGGAGTAATTAAGTTGGCAAAGAAGTCAACATCTTGCCTACCGTCATCTATTTGGAAGTATTAAAAAAAAAAAAAATTTGATGTGAAGATCGTGTTATAAAATATTTGGACAAAGTACCGGACCAGTGTAGCACTAAAAATTAATTAATTAATTTAGAAGTGAATGCACAAAGTCTAACATGGGTTAGCATTCAAGTACTATATATAAGAGGGAAGAAGGTTCTCTAAGAGAAAGTGCAAACCAAGAAAAAGAAAATGGGGTTATGTCTCAATTCCCTTCGTCTCACTTTAAGTCAAAGTACAAATAAGGCTCTTGTATTCTCTCTATTAATTTTGACAGTTTTTTTGTAAGCAAGGAGGCTCGTAACAAAGCAAGGCAACCTTTTCGAGGATACATTCAGAGGTAATTCGATACATTCTTCTCTTTTGACAGGTTCCTTATGCTATGTACCTAAAAGCTTCACGGTAAAATATGTATGACGGAGGTAAATTTCAAGTTTGCAATATTTAAGGTGGCTTTTAGTTAGATATTTCTCAAAATACGTGAAAAGTTTGACGCAAAACTAACGAACACGATTTTTTTTTTTTTTTGAATAAAAACAAACCAAAAAATACTTAAGTCATTTGATAGTGGAACAACCCCTAAATAAGGGACCCACCACGAGTGAGAGTAATGGGTCTGCCATAGCTAATCGTCTTTTTTTGTATTTAGTTTTTTTTGTTTTATTTTTGTATTCTATTCTTGTTTTATATTAATGGGATTATGTTGTCGAGTTGACGCTATCGAAAAATGTATGAATAATTTGGAATGACTCAAAACGACGTCAAGGCTTTTTGCAACTCCATTTCCTAGCTTGGGGTATTTCCAATTTACTGCAAAGGTAAAAACACGTTAAAAGTAGTGAAATACATATAAAAAATTAAAAAAAAAAAGCTCTAATCTTCCCAGCAAGAGGTTTGATAACTTTGGATATGATCCATAATTCCAATTCATGATGAAAAAAAGGGTCTAATCTTACTAGCAAGAAGTTTGCTATGTGCACAACAAAGTGTACAACATGTGTTTGTGTCGATGTGTCATTGGCTATTGAATGCTATGCTATTTTACTGCAACCAATCAAATGATGGAAACACATCCTTTGTGTATATTGTTGTGATTTTTTTTTTTTTTTTTTTTTGAATGAGAGAGAATTTCATTAATCCAAGACTACCGAGTACAAGCAAGTACAACTGAATATTAACAAATTACAAATAGAAGGACAAAAACGTAACCAAATTAACTGAAGGATACATCCAATATACTGGGACCCGCATGCAACTTCTCCTATTAGAAAATGAGCTTTTATAATTATTACACAGGAGTGATAAAACATGAAGATCAAGGTCAAAGAAAGCACTATTGTTAAACCTGCTAAAGAAACACCCAAACAGACCCTAAGAAGCTCCAACTTGGACCTACTAGTTGCAAGTTTTCATCTCCCAACTATCTACTTCTACAAGCGAGATGGTTCAAAAAATTTCTTTGACACTCATTTGCTCAAGAAGGCTCTAAGCAACTGTTTGGTGGTGTTCTACCCGATGGCGGGACGGTTGAGGAGGAGGAAGGGCGGAGGACACAGCTTTGACATAGATTGTAATGGAGAGGGTGTATTATTTGTGGAAGCAGAATCTGAAGGTGTTATTGATGATTTTAGTGATTTCACCCCTTGTTCAGATCTCCAACAACTTGTTCCAACTATTGACAGTTCTAATGAATCTTTTTCCCATCCCCTTCTGCTGCTACAGGTATTTTTTTTTTTTTTTTTGAACGGTAAATTCTAATACGGGTCCTAAACAGGTTATTTATCATTTTCAATCTAGTTAGCCAGATAATTGTCACCCTACCAACTCGACCCATTTATAAAAATAGTGAATTTCCACCTAACCATTTACCCAATTAGATATCTTTATTTACGACTATATACTATTACGTTTTTAAATCAAATATACGTTTAGACACACAAACACAAAAAAAAAAGGTAATAGGCGCAAGCTGACTCGGACATCCGGTTATCAAAAAAAAAAACTTTGGCGGGTATTAGTAACTTTTTTATATGTGAAAAACTAAATTCCGCGTGCATCACATCAACATAAATCTAGACTTTGCATCACATCAACATAAATCTAAACTTTTTTTTTTTTAACATACATAAATTTAAAGTGAAACATGTAAGAGTTACTCTGTAAGCTTGCCCGTCTTAATCTTAAATATAAAGCAAAAATAGTCTTCCACTTAAATTTTCCTTCCAGTTAAATAAGATAAGCCCTTTAATATTCTAAAACAAATATAATTAGGGCCTAAGGGTATTGCCTAAAGTTCAGGAGAGAGACAGATGGGTCGATTTGGTCTTGAACTTCATACCTAGAGAAAATGTATGAAAGTGGGAGAAGAGAGAGGGAGAGAGTGGCAGATTTGTCTTGGACATCTTCCTTTTTAATCAATTGTGTGGAGAGAGAGAGAGAGAGAGAGAGAGAGAGAGAGAGAGAGAGATTTGCACAGATCAACCATTTATATTTTTTGATGATGCTACACCTTCAACAAAAAGGACTGTTAAAAAACCCACCATGTTTTATTTTATAGTATTACGATATGATTTTGTATTTAAACCTTTTGTATGAAGTACGGGTGAGCAGAAAACCCGTCAAACCGTGAATCCAGTCCAAACCAATCCAAACCGATTAGTTTGGTTAGGTTTTTTAGTAGCTTGGTTTGGTCCTGGTTTAAAAAAATTAGAATCTGTAGTCAATGCTTTGGTTTGTAGATTTACGTTCATGGTTTCGGTTCCAATCTGATCTGAACCATGTATATATATAAGCCATAGTCAACTAACTTTCTAATTTAATTTCCGCCGGCGGTGGAAACAAATGTTTCCTCTTAATCAATCACAGTGGTCTGTGTACACAATCACATTGACTATACAATCACAGAGACCGTTGTGATTGATTTGGAGAAAATATTTGTTTCCGCTGTGATTGATTTGGAGGAAATATTTATATGCTTAGAGATTATAAATATGTTCTATCGTACTACTTAGATGTTTCCACGATAATCATAGGAGTGCCGAAATTATTCAGTTTGACTCTTGTGTACCCAATATTTCACATGAAAATAAAGACGTTGATTATGTAAACAATTCAAGCATTGAAATATTTAAAAATCTGGATCCTAAAATTTGAAACAACAATAACTCAATAAAATGTTCAGAGATTAACTTATGTGCATACTTTTTCCTTTTTTTCTTATGATCACCGCCCGATATGAAATCACTAGTTGAACATGACAATGGAGTCCGTCACAGTTTAACTTGACAATCCTTCGTGCCTTGCAACCCTGTTGATCGATTGAATCAGTAGAAAACTATAGCTATAGCCAGGGAATCGGTCACGGGACCTGCCACGAGTCTAAAGTCCCAATGGTCACAGTAAGGAGAGGTTAATATAGCCAATCGCCTCTCTTCCATCATTTTACCGAGGAAAAAAAAAAACACCCAATTAAGGCCATTCAACATAAACGAAACATTTCTTATTACATCCCTAGAGGCTCATAGGAAACAGAAACCACACCCGGCCCAACACAATAGTAAAAGGTAAATTTGATGTGATTTCAATCTTTTCATGCAAAAAAAATTTGGGTACATGTAGGGTCTATTTTTGTGTATGATAGGTAACATATTTCAAGTGTGGAGGAGCTTCTCTTGGAGTAGGGTTTCAACACACTTTAGCAGATGGAATGTCAGCCCTCCACTTCATCAATGCATGGTCTGACATGGCACGTGGCATCTCCATCACCATCCCACCATTCATCGACCGATCATTACTCTATGGTCGGGAACTACCTTCCCCTACATACCACCACACCGAATACGACCCACCGCCTTCCATGAACAACCCCGTCCAAACTACAGAATGCCAAACAACTCCCAAACTAACTTCCACTGCCATGATCAAGATCACATGTGATCAGCTTAACACCCTCAAAGCCAAGTCAAAGGCTGATGAAAACCGAGAAAGGTACAGCACCTATGAAATACTTGCTGCACACGTGTGGCGATGCTCGTGCATTGCACGTGGCCTTGCTGATGACCAACCCACACAATTGCAAATCCCTGCCGACGGAAGATACAGATTGCATCCTCCTCTCCCGCCCGGCTACTTTGGCAATGTAATATTCACAACCAAATCTACAGCCTTGTCTGGTGATCTCCGGTCAAAGCCACTGAAGTCAACATTGGGAAAGATCCACGACACTTTATCTCGAATGGACAACGATTATCTACGGTCGGCGCTAGACTTTCTCGAATTGCAGCATGATCCAACGGCTCTTATTCGAGGAGCCTATACACTCAAGTGCCCAAACCTCAATGTTGCGAGTTGGGTTAGGTTGCCTATACATGATGCTGACTTTGGGTGGGGCCGACCCATTCATATGGGTCCGGCCATTTTACCTTTCGCAGGACTCTCATTCATATTACCAAGCCCAACTGGGGATGGAGGCTTGTCCTTGATTATATGCTTGGAGGCTGATCATATGGAAGTCTTCAAGAGTGTTTTGTATGACTTCTAATTATGGAAAGCCCCTTCAGATGCCCCAAAACCGGCTTATTTACATTTTTGGTCCTCAAAGTATTGACTGCGTCTCAATTTTGTCTCTAATTTACCAATTGCTAACATTTAGTCCCCAATGTTTCAATTTTGTAACAATCAAGTCCCCAAGACCAACAGCATTAGTTCCGTCCGTCAAAATGAGGGGTGTCTTTGTTATTTTGTCACCCCCAATTTTCAATCGAAGAAAAATGAAAAGAAAAAAAAATTAAAGAGAGTTGCAGCGGCAGCCATGGCAACTGCCACCATGGTCGATGAATTGGCTCCTTCTCCTCTCTTCTCGTATACATATGGCTTTCTGCAAATCTGTCACCATTATGTGACCTCAAAACAAAGTCTCCCATTGTTAGACATACAAGTCTCGTCTTCTTCCAAATAAATACATAGAGATAGAAAGAAAAGAGAGAGGGGGAGAGAGAGAGTAATGGCGAAGTCACAGGGTCGACCCTGGGCATAAGTCCACAAAGCCACCGCTTTGGGTTCCGGTTTTTAGCCCAATAATAGGGCCCCAAAATTGGAGAATACATTAATTAAATATTATGCATATCAAGATTTTTGTATATTTGTTAAAGTAGTCCAGCAGTTAGGGGTGTTTATCTTTTACACTTTAGGTTGTGGATTCGACCCTTTCTATCTACAACTTGTACAAAAATCTTATCAACTATTGCAAATAATACTTGAACTCGCAAACACATGGGACTTAAACGTTGTCAGAAGGTGCTTGCCACTGGACCAGATTACTATTTTTTTTTTATATTTACTTAGAGGCCCATTTCTAAACCCTGCTTAGAGCTCCGAAAATCTCATAGCCGGCCCTTCGAAGATTGAACGAATTGGGATTGGGGTGCTATTACTTTCAGCGCTGATTGTATTTTCATGGGTTCCAATTTCTCAATGTTCTAAGAAACCAGTTGGGGCTGCTAGGAGAGAGGACATACCCTATATAAAGTGTGTCGGAGGGGATTCGCCGGGGTGAGTCACCAGACTCGCCACCATGGAAGAAAGAAGGGCAGAGAGGAGGAGGAAGGAGGCAGAGAAAGAAGAGAGGAGAGGGAGACAAGACCGACCATGGCGGCGGCTGCAACTCTTTTATTTTGTTTTTTTTTTTTACTGAAAATTGGCAGGACAAAATGACAAAGATGCCCCTCATTTTACGGATGGAACGAACACCGTTGGTCTTGGGGACTTTTTTTTTGCACGGCGAAAAAGGAATTTCATTAAAACCAATAGAAATCAGGATACAAAAGCGGCAACCAAACATGAGCCACAAGGCTCCCAAAAATAGGCAAGGTTGACTAGTGATCAACCGGCCTCACCAAAATCTTCCTAAACCGATGATAACCAAAACATATGGAATACCTAAGAAAAGAGAACATCCAAAAAAGAAGCTGTAAAAAGATCCTAGAGATAAGCTCATCTTCATCTGAACTCTTCGAAGATGATTCTCGGCAAAGAGAAGGTAGCCCAAATTTCCATGATTGCATTCAGGATTGAAATAGCGACTATATTCAAGCGGTGGCCAGACTTTGATCTTGACAGCAAATGAAGTGCAGTTACATCTCCAGAGAGAAAGCCTGAAATGAGGAGATGATGTCCTTACAATGCCCAACAGATTTTTGAAGATCCAGAAATGGAATGAGAAATTTTGAAGCCATAGAAAGGGAAAATAGCCTTGAATCACATGAGTAGAAACCATAGCACGACTAAGGCAATGTATGCTCTCCATGCGTTGCACAAGTAAATGAAGGAGCATCTTCAGCAGAACCAAAAGACAAGCAACCAAAAGAGCAGCAGCAAGGGAAATTCCAGGATAACCAAACCATAGGTGATAAACTCCAGCAGAACCAAATATAAGGAGAAGCAGCAAAAATGACCGCAAAAGGAACAAAAGAATGGCATTGCAGCATATAGAGGAATAGGGCAGCAACAAAAGAAAGGCACACATCTCCAGCAGGACCAAAAGACAGGCAAACATAAGGAGCACAATAGAGAATATAGAGCGGCAACAAATGGAAGGCCAAAAGGCACTGTATCAGTAACATCTCCAGCAGAATCAAATGACAAGCAAGACGAGAAACAGCAGCAGCGTATGAAACTCCAAAATAACCAACCACAGGGTAGCAGTACCAGCAGAACCAAGAAAAGTGAATGACATCAAACTCCATAAGGCACTTTGAGTTGTAGATCAAGATCCCAAAGTCGATTAAGCGAACTAGGCCCCCTACCAAGCCATTTGCTTCCACATCCTGATGCTCAAAATTAACAACCCACCACATATATTGATGAATTCCTGAGCTATTACCCCTTGCTTAGATTCTAGAAAAGGGTATGGTACATGAAACCTCAGTGATTTTCATTAGCACTAGCTTTATTCTGGGCTTCCATCTCAGCTATTTTGCTTATGACCTCCTCCTCATCTCCATCATAGCTAATACCAAAAAGTTTATCCACTGCCCAAATGACCTGAGCTTCATCCAAAAGAATTCTGTTCCTATTGTTTATTTCACCGGATGAGATTGATGCAGAAAGTGCAGCTGATGCTATTGCTGACCTTAACACCACACACTTCTTTTTATTTCTCTTTCCATTGGCATTGCCTGCATTCACTTTTGTGTATCCCAGAATTTCATTAATGCTCTTCCTGTTTCTCTTCCCTTTAATCCCTTTGATTGCTGCCTGAATAGGGATCTGGTTTGCTTCAAAATGATCAAGGTTGTGGTCTTCTTCATTAACTACATCAACATTATTACAAGCATGCTCTTCCATAAAAGGTTCCCCATCCTTGTTATCTTTGACATTTAATATTTCTTTTCCTGATCCGTCGGCCACCATTGAGCTGTTCACCATCACTTCAGAATCTAGATGTACCAAGCAGTTGTTTTCCTTTGGTTGTGAATGGCTCTTCTGTGGAAAATCCTCAAGGCTGTCAGGAACTTTATCACTTTCCAATAAAGTATTTTCAATCCCCAAGGAGGAGCTCATAGAATCCCTAACAATTGCCTCCTCATTCAAGGAAGGTGGCATGCCTACTATGCTATTTGAAGTTGCCTCCTCATCCGTGTTTAATTCAACAAGAGACCCATTTTTCGACCCCACATCAGTTGGTTTGTTTATCTCATCCTTATTTACTGCCTTGTTATCATCTTCCACCATTGCATTATTCTTCTCCATTAGTACTACAGAGGAAGTATCAAAGAAGCTTTTCCTGATAATTCTGAATGAATCATCTTCCATGACTCTGACAGGGTAAATTGCTTCATCAATGATCAAATCAACGTAACCATTTAGTTTTTGGAACTGATTAGTGGCTATTAAAATCTTGGCTTGTACATAAGAGGATCCTTTCGATGTGGCTTCATCTACTTGTAAAAATTTACCCCATTTATCACCGATCTCTTTGAAGGTTGTATTGGACCATGCGTTGAGTGGCATCCCATAGCACGAAAGCCAAACAAACCTTTCCTCCTTTGCTTGTTCTCCTTTCCAAGGCCTTATTTCCTCAAACCAATTGGTTAACCATTTTTCTTTGATAATCAAATCTCTGGACTCCACATCTGTAAACGTGATAATGAAATGCGGTCAATACTTTAGGGACCAAATAGGTAAATAAGTCCCCCATAACTTCAGTGTTGTGGTGGATTGTACATCGATGATTTCGAATGGTGATATTAGTCCAGAAGGGATAGGATAACTATTATCCAGTTTGGTGAACTACTATCTCCTATTCCTATTGCGTTTTACAAATTTCCATTGTATTCATTTGCATTGTTATATAAAAGTCTTATATAAATTTTTAGTCGCGGGTTGTAATATCAAAATTCCCATAATAGTACAAATAATATCTTCTATCGCAGATTGTGTTCAATTTCCATATTTTCTTCCTTACTTTTTTGTCTGAGGATAACAACATAAAACCATAACTCGTATAAAACCATGATAAATTTACGGAACGGTTGACGCTGATTAGATTTGGTTCATATTAATTAATTTGGATTTTCCATTTACTTACTAAAAAAGACCCCTGGTTTCAATTCAAAAAGTATATTTTCGATGGTCCCGGGGTTAAGTTTTCTTAAAATCTCGATGAAAATGAGTTTCTAAGAGTGTGTGCATGCATACGCGGACATGAGAGAATTGAAGTCCTATCCCAGCATTTGGAATAATGTTTAAGCGTTATCTATTCTATCCGTAAAGGAAGAGCACACTTTGATACGGATTCAAATGGGGGCCGGCTAAAAAAATTAAATTTTACCCTTTGAATTAAACAAGTCACAGCAAGTGGAGTGGAGTGCAGTTGGTGTCTCCCTTATACTCTCATGCACATGGACAGGGTTCGATTCCCGTAAGCACCCATCCCCCTCCCCAAGTCCCCTAGGATAGAGTAGACTAGGATTAACGAATGGCAAAAAAAATAAATAAAAAAAATAAAAGAAGAATTAAACAAGTCACCCCCAAAATAACGGTAAGGACAGAAAGGTACATTCATCCTAATTAACCACCCATAGCAGTTATTAATTTGCCTCCCACACTCGTAGTGTGCAAACAGGGCTTCTTGTTTTAATTAATGAATCTTAAAGAGAAAAGTTAGAGACTACCAAATAGACATGATTCTGGGTTTAAGCAAAGAGATGCAATCTTTGGCTAACGGTCACGATCCATAAGCAAGGGGTTCTACCGTTTCAGATGCCTAATTGTTGTTTTTGTCTAGAGTTGTGTCCTAAATTTATTATTGACAGGTTCAGAAAATCCAAAGGTTTTGATGCAGATATGGTTGAATGTCGTTACTTGGAGAGGCTTGATAATAAAAAAAAGTAGTAAAATTGGCCAGCCACAGATTGGTCCGCGGGTCCTATGAAACCATGGGCACCGGTGGTTTTCAGCCCAATTCCTTCGTTTGGGCCTCCAAATCATCAAATTTGAAGTTTTGGAAAATAATCGAACTGCTAATTACTTGGTCAATATAGCTCCGTTTTTACCTAAATTTTTTGCAGTAGTTATCTTTTTTATTGTAGTAATTTCCAGACTTGAGCCTAACTCAAATCTTCCCTTTTTTGTAATTTTTTTTATTTCATGCTTAGTCGGCAAGTGTTGCCTTTTCCAGTTATATCCTAGGGTTTCCTTAGTCTATATATTGATGATGTAAGCCCTCAGTCTAAGCACTAGATGATTAATTAATAAAAATTGAGTCTTTAGAGAGTTTCTCTAAATTCTAGTTCGTGATCGTCGTTTGATCGTCTTTTCCTATAGGCTTTCTGCATTAGGTTTTCTGGTTCTTCTTCGTCAGTGTATAATCGGAGTGGGTTTTATATTATACCTTGGTGTCGAATTCACTATTAATCCAGACCATATACCAAATTCAGGCGAAAATGGTGGCGGCTAATACCCAAGGCTATGAATACCGTGGCCGGTACATACCGGTTTTGTATAAAAACGGCACCAAGGACCCTCAATACCGTACCGTGCTCAATACCGGTCGGTACCGGCCGGGTACCGGTCGTACCGGAAAATACCGGGAATACCGGCCGGTACCGGAAAATACTGGACAAATACCGGACAGAACAGAACTACCACCGTAGAGAAGAGTCAAAGGATCTGGTAGTGACTAATCTCTGTGTAAATTGGAAATCTGAGGAACGTGGAGATGACAGTTGTGGCGATCGAGTGTGATTTTACAGTTAGCTCGTGTTACAAAACAGAAATGTAGAAAAATCTTTTTTTTTTCTTTTATGTAATGATAGGAATCACTTTTGTACCACAGCTCCACAAAAATAATCTAACTAAAGACTTGTAGTCTTTTAATATGACACCAAGAATGTCAACTTCTCCGCGTTCCAACATCATAAAAAACATGTCTACCAACCATAACAACAAAATACATTACAACATTAACTGGCGATCTTCAACGGATACAGCTGGTTGGGAAGATATCCAGGGGCAGAGGTATGTAGGGTTTGAGGGTGGCCCCGGCCCCTCCCAATTTCTTATTTTGAAGTATATTTTGTATATCTTTTTACAAATATTTTTTAAAAAGTTATAAAATTTCAAAAATAATTAAATAGTAAGATTTAGTCTTGAATATTGAGGCAAGTTGGTGGGGAAAACCCATGGTGTCATGTTAAACCATGACTCATATTAAATAGGCATAGAAGAATTTTGGTTGGTATCGTACAGCAAAGAAGCTCATTTACTATTTGAATTGTTTAGTTTTTCGAGCAGTTTATTTAACAAAATAAAAATTAAATTAGCAAGACATTGACATTTCGATTAATTAGATGGATTATATTCCCTTAACAACCCCATAATTGGATGGAGTATATATTTTGTTAAACAAAGTGATTAGACTTATAGACGATGACTTTCCCCCTCTTGTGCTTGTGCGTGAATGAGTAGTTGGGCGAGGGATTTAGCTATAGGGATGGGCGTCGTGTCGTGTCGTGTTGTGTTCGTGTCGTGTCGAGCCATGTTCGTGTCAAATCAGGTTTGTGTCAAAATGACCTGCTTAATTAATCGTGTCGAAAAGTATAAAAATTTGAACCAAAGTTGAAAAAAAATTCGGATAAGACGTACAATAGTAAACACGATAAAGACAGATGCTTAAAAAAATCATATTCAGTAATCTTTTTTTAATCTCCTCTCGTAGAGACAAATTAATGATAAAAAAACTAACATAAATCTAAACAAAATTTTGGAAAACAAGCACAAATACAAAAAAGAAAAAAGAAAAAAACAAAAATTTAGAGCAAAATGCTTAGCTTTTTTACTTTAAAACTCTTTTAAGTGTATAAGGGAGGAGCCTTTCTCGTGTATTTCAATCTAATGTTCTCCATTGACCATACACGTCATCATAACCAACCTCTATATTCTGTTTTTTGGTATATGCTGGCCACCCAAGGGCAAGACTCATAGATAATTTTTTCCTCTCTTTGTGCATGAAATCGGGGAGCTTGCAGTGAGTAATCACGGCCATACGTTCGGCAATCAACGATCCTAATTATTTTACATAAAAGATAAGTGTCTTACGTATAGGATTATTCGTCTTATGTTTAGGATTATTCCATTCAATTGGAATTAATTCAATTGGAATTAATTAGTTCAGTTGGCTATGAAGCCTACGCTTGTACACTTCTATAACGGATGTAGGGTCTCAATTCTCGTTAAAAGAGTTAATTATCTAATTATTGGTCCCCTTGCTTTGAGGTTGGGCTCTATGCATTGAGAGATTATATCCCATTTTATGAAATTCATATATTTTATAATTTTCTACCGCTTGTAATAATAAAAAATTAGTTGCACATTCACTAGGAGTGATTATTCAATGTTCCTGGAGCACGGTCACGTAATGTTACATACAGGGATCTTCTCCACCAGATATTGATGTTCGTTCCACCTTTGTACCGTCATTTGTGCTCAGGGGCGGATGCTTATGGGGCACAGGGGGGGTCACGTGACCCCCCTGAAATTCCAAAAATCTGTATTTTTTTTTTGTTTTTGTGAAAAATCTAATTCGTTCAATAGCCTTGAGATAACTGTTCGATTGCGCTTGTAATCAACTCAATCGGGATAATTATTGGTAGTTGATCGAATCTTACGATTTTTCATTCAGAATTTAGGACCCTAAGCTTGAATGAATTTTGGAGAATAGTTTGATAAATGTGTGCTCGATTTCATCGTGATCTGAACCGTTGATCAATAGATTTTTTAGTAATCAAAAAATCTCTTACAACTTTATTGTCTGTTCTAACAATAAAGTCTTCTGGTGCAAGATAAATCTTGAACCTTTCTAATGATAGCTTTATAGCTAATAATTCTTTTTCAAAAATGACATACTTTTGTTGGTTAGGTTTAAAAGTACCAGAATTATAGCCACAAATTAATTTTTTTTTTGAAGGGTTTTTGAAATATGAATTTTTCTAGCTTTTATCATATTCTCACTTAATAGAAATGTTCCTTCCAGAAAAAAGAGGGTATTACTTTTAATACACAACCCCAACATGTATTAGAAGCATCTGTTTCTAAAATAAGTTTATCACCATGTTTAGCACTATAGGAATTTTCGACAAAAATGCCAAAAAGCTACTTAAAAAGCCGAAAAAGAATATTGATGGCATTTGTTACAAATGTAGTCTGTACATGTGTCGGTAATGCTACAAATGCCCAAAAAAGTCTTCAAAAATGCCGGCAATACTCAACACTATTTGCGGCATTTTCACAAATGCTAGGAAATCCTATTGCCTTATCTTATATATTATTGCATAATGACTTTTCGTGAGAAGGATCGAGGGAGCAATAAGTGGCTTGAGTTGATTGGTTTGTCGTTTAGGGTTTTGAGAGAAGCATGTAACTTAATTACTTGCATGCCATCAGTGGAAAAATGACCCAACGGGTACTTGTGACAGTGCAACAATCCCTTGAAAAATGATCTGACAGGTACTTGTGACCGTGCAATCCCTTGAAAAATTACTTGCATGTCTTTTAAAGTTTGTTTGTAGGATAAATCATGTTTTAAAAGGGGATTTGTGAGTTATGCATATATTAGATGAGGTTTGTCAACAATTTCATGCATGATGTGAGGCATTACAGGTTTAAATCCAGATTCTCTTTCGAATAATTTCCAAATTTAAAACTTTCCCCATAAATCAAGGATGGGTTAACTATAGGATTCTTTTAACTGTTTATTTATAATCCAATCAATACACGCCACTTGTCACGAAGAGAGCACTCTTCAAACGCCACATGTCACCCCCACGACCCTCCTCGCAAAAGTCACCCTACAATAATATATAAGATACATTATATCTAGGCCTACAGAGGAGGTTCTTTAGTAACAGTTGTTTGTTGGATTGCTACTAGAATTTATTAATCTACTAATAGTTTAATAAAAACCGTCGATATGTTTCTACTAATGTTTTTTTTTAAAACCATTACTAGACCCACCTTTACCGACGGTGTTTTCAAGGGTTACTAAAAATACAGTTGGGAGATCTTGATTTTCTTGTAGTGAGTGAAGAGTCAAAGGATTTGATAGTAATACCAAAGAAAGTTAACTTTTCCACGTTCCAACATCATATGACACCAAGGATCCAATAAGGAAATAACAAAAACACATGGTTAGCAAGTTACCAACCATAACAATAAAAAACATTACGACATTAACAGACGATCTTCAACGGATACAACTGGTTGGCAAGATGTCTACGAAAGTTAAATAAAGTATAGAGAAACATTCCATATACATGCCTCTGAATTTCTGTGGTCACAGAGATCATTCAATGCCCTCGAGGGAAGTTGGTGAATGGGAACAACCCAACCCATGGTCTCATATTAAACCACTAGTGCTTTGCCCGTGTCTAAAGGCACTTGATGAAGTTTGACAACTTTAACCAATCATACAATACTACCTACAGTGTTTTTGTCATCAAGTATTCCAGCTAATGCTATGCCGCCACCCCTGTCATGATTGTGTAAGTTCAATAAGTGAAACTAAAAAAAAAAACTACTAACATCTAATAAAACCCATTATTTCGTGCACAACAAAAAAATATGTAATTTTGAAGCATCACGAAGAGATTCCTTCTTATTTTTTTCGTTGATTTACCAAATTTATAATATCCATTTCACAACAAAAATCATTTGAGAGAGAGAGAGAGATCTTAAATTAAATTTTCCGATGATGGTTGGATGTCAAAGAAAAAGAAAGGATTCATGAAATTTGAAATTCGCACATGAATTAAAAGATGGTGTTTCTTTTCCGAAATGAGTTTTTTTCATGTGGTTTTTTTTTTATCTGCTTTCTTCTTATTCTTCATCTTCTTTTTTGGTAATTGAGATAGTGAGAGAGAATTTTTTTTTCAATTTGAAACTCCAAGATGAAAGAATTGTTCTTTTAAGAAAGTAGTTTTTTTTCATGTGGTGTTTTTTGTTGATCCGCTTTCCTTTTTCTTTTGTATGATGAATGAAAAGTTATTTTGGAAAGGCAAGTTTTCTTATATAGATATAGATTAGAAGAGAAATGAGAGATCTTTGCAACATGGAAATGTCACGTACGACATTTTGAAAAAACCGTTGTGTAATATTATATAGACTAGTGAATGACCCGTGCCTGAAGGCACTCCACCGAACAAAATTTGAGTATGAAATATTTGAATGACATTCCGATTTCATGAAGTTGCATTTCCAAGCTAATATAATCATCTGCGTGACTATAAATATCATCCCATTTATCATCCCATTTAGCAAATGAATATGAGAAAATAAAATAAAACTATACCATTGATACAATAAAGAATTTGTGTCTATTAAAGCCTCTAAAGTTCTTATAAGATATGGTGTATGAAAACAACAAAAGGCACTGATTCTATCAGATTGAGTCCATTCATTACCCATATCTAAAGGCACTAAGCATATGAATTGGTTGAACAATCTAAACAAACTATTTTGCCTTGCACCAAAGATCCATTCTCGAATTAAATCTCATATATTTGATTTATCAATCAAGTTTAAGTGCGAAAAAAAAAAAAAAAGAAACATACGGCAAAAAAAAAGCTATACCATTGATTAAAAGTACTTCCCCATGTAATTCAAGATTGATGTAAACCAATCACACTATCTTACAATCTAAAAAAAAAAAGAAACATATGGCAAAAAAAAAGCTATACCATTAATTAAAAGTACTTCCCCATGTAATTCAAGACTAATGTAAACCAATCACACTATCTTACAATCCATGCCTATCCAATCCAACCTTGTTAATTTGCTTGAACAAATAAACTTGCTACACAATCTATAAAAGCAATAGCAAACACGAAACCAAAGATTCTTACAAAAATTAACTGTCACAAACTTAATTGACCAATAAAGTTTTAAGCAAATAGTGATTTCAAGGGGAAAAAAGTTAATTTTGGTAGGGAGAGAGAGAGAGAGAGAGAGAGGAATAAAAGTGATAATTGCTCACAATGGGAATATGGAAATTTGATGGCAGAATTAATTTTGGTTGTTACGTGATTGAAGCTTTCCTTTTCAATTGTGGTTGTTAGAGAGTGGAAATTTGTATTCCCAAATCAGTAATCAAAATAGGCAACGTTTTTGGGTTCCTAAGTATGGCTCACCATTTAGGCGGCAAAATTTGAGCCCGAAAATGCATCTTAGTCATCGATTAAAAGCTTAATTGATCTAAGCCCTTGAGAGCTGGCATGAAAATCAATCTCGACCATCCATTGAATCCAAGGGTTGAAAATATAAGGGATTCAAAAAATTGAGCCCTTTTATAATATAGATGCATGAGGTTGGTGACTAATAAATGATTCAAATTAAATAGGCACCCGAGAATTTTAGTTGGTGTCGTACAGCAAAGAGGCTCATTTACTATATGAATTGTTTAGTTTTTCGAGCAGTTTAGTTACCAAAAATTAAATTAAATTAGTAAGACGTTGACATTTCCATACTTAGATGCATTAATATATTCTCTTAACAACCCCATAATTAGATGGAGTATATTTTCTTAAATAAATTTATTAGATTTATAGACGATGACTTTCTCCCTCTTGTGCATGCGCGTGAAAGAGTAGTTCGGCGAGGGAATTAGCTAATTAGGTGAAGACCAAACATGGATAAGATCAGGAGTTTTTTTGCTTAATACTTAATCTAGCATTGTACCCGTTCGATGAACAAGAAACGAAAAAAGTCGATGTGAGCATTTTTTTTCCTGTTACCCGTACATCGAGCAGACACAATGCTAGTGGGCGATCCTATGCCTCTAAATCTAACGTTATTTATGTTTACCTATATTTTCAATTAAAATTATCCTAAATTAATACGAAAATATAAATTATAAACAACTAAAACAAACAAAAATCAAAAAGTGTAGTTCTTAGAGCATCACTATTGGTATAACCAAAACTGAATAATCAAAAGTTGTCACATCAGACTTTGATTATTCATACAAGACATTTATAAAGTTAACAATGTGGAGTGTCACAATGGTATTTTGTGTCCATAATCAAAAAAGTACTACTCACTCTATTTTTATTCATAAAATGGGCACAACTTTAAATTTGTACATATATTTTTTATAATATTAGTACCATTTAAAAGATATTCACAATACCTTTAAAATGAGACCAATCTTGAGCATATTTTGGTAAAGATTAAAAGTTGATAATTTCAAATTTTTTAGAGAAAGTGCAAAAAAATTGAGTTTTGAAGTAAGTATTTGAAAAGTGGAGAGAGAATGTTGTTACTTTTGAATTCATTCTACCAAAAATGACTTATAAATAGGGTGTGGTCCCCAAAATTTGGTTATTGAGAAAATATTGTTACTTTTGATTATCCAAATGTCAAAATTTGGGTATTGGCTGAAGGGTTGTTATCTTTGATTATGCCAATGTGAGCCAATTTTTGAACAAACATTGCTAACTTTGGTTATTTAGATGTTTTGATTATCCCATTGGGAATGCTCTTATGTAGTTTTTGTCCATAGCAAAACCCAAAACCCAACTTCCCACTCCCCACTTTTCAGGATCTCTCCCTCTCAAAATTCCATCACCCCACGTCTCTCTTTCTTCCTCTTTCCCTCGTCCCTCCCCGGCTCCCCCACGTACTCTCTCCCTCTCACCCCTTCCCCACACTACAAGAAATTACACTTTTAGTGACCAGTTTTGGTGACCAATTGCATTTTGGTCACAGAAAACAACCAAATAGTGACCAAAAATACAGTGGTCACAAAATCTTGGTCATTCAGTGACCAAATAAATTGGTGGTCACAGAATGTTCTACCAATGGTGAGTAAATTTTGGTTGGTCACTGAAAGTACAATAATTAGTGACCAGATTATGGTTAGTCACAGAAATTTTTGAACAATTGGTGACCAAGTCTGCATTTGGTCACCAATTGTTCAAACCTTTCTGTGACTAACTATAATCTGGTCACTAATTATAGTACTTATAGTGACCAACCAAAATCTACTCACCATATGTAGAACATTCTGTGACCACCAATTTATTTGGTCACTAAATAATCAATTTGGTGACCAAAATCATGTGGTCACCGAATAAATGTCGTTTAGCGCCACTTTTGGGGGAACTATCATTCATCTTGATGAAGGGGTTTTAAACCCGGTCGTGTAAAAAATTTACATGAATGATTTAATCAACAAGCACAACGAAATCAACAATCTCGAATATCATGATTGTGTCGCGGTCGTGTGGCTACTATATATTCAGCCATGGCACAAGATTTAATTTTCTATCAATTTGCGTCCTGATGAAGGGGCTTTTTAAACCCGATCGAGCCAAAATTTTACATGAATGATTTAATCTATAAGAACGATGAAAGGAACAATCTCGATCGTCGTGATCGTGTCGCAATCGTGGGGTTACTGTATATTTAACTACTGCACAAGACTTAGCTACTATCAATTGCGTCCCGATGAAAGGGCTTTCTAGTCCCGATCGATTCAAATTTTTGTATGAATGATTTAATTAACAAGCACAACGACATCAACGATTTTGATCGTCGTGATTGTGTCGCAATCGGGTTGCTACTATACATTCAACTACTGCACAATACTCCGTTCACTATTAAGTAAGTTGAACGTATAAATTGTAAAGGTTATATATTGTCAAGTATATTTTTATAATTGTCGATTTGAACCGTTAGGATTTCACGTTCGACTTATTCCATCATTTTCACCAAATTGAAAAATCATTGGTTATCGATAACCACATGATCAGAAGACGTTAATGTTTCTGGAGGCATTGAAACCTTATAAAGACATCACTCGAGCTCCACTTGGGTATTTTATTTTTTTTATATTTATATCGGAACCGTCTATATTTTACACAATATGAATTAGATTATTTTAAACTATATTAAATTAATGGTGTATCTTTAGACATTTGATTACAGAAAAAAATAGTATCCTATTGTAATTTGCGTCTTGATGAATGGGTTTTCTAAACTCGATTGAGCAAAAAATTTACATGAATGATTTAATCAACAAGCATAACAAAATCAACAGTCTCGATCGTCACGATTGTATCATGATCGTGTTGCTACTATACATTTAACTACAACACAAGACTTAGTTTACTATCAATTGCATCCCGATGAAGGAGTTTCTAAACCCAATGGAGCCAAAAGTTTACATGAATGATTCTTCCTCCGTTCCTATTTGTTTGTCCCACACTCTCTCTCTCTTGCCTTTTTTCAAATAAAAAAATTAAGTGCTTCTGTGTATCATTTTTCAAATTTTTTCTCACCAAATTAAAGTACACGATGAGTACTTTAATTCGGTGTAAAAAATTTTGAAAAATGATACACGAAAACACTTTATTTTTTTATTTGAAAAGTGGCACGACTTTTCGTAGTGGACAAACAAATAGGAACAGAGGGAGTAATAAATAGGAACAACAGAATCAACGATTTCGATCGTCACGACTGTGTCATAATCGTGTGGCTACTGTATAGTTTGCTCACTGAAAGACTGAGGGAGTGTTCCGCTAAGGGTGTTTTTTAAATAAATTGATTTTTTCACTATCAATTACATCCCGATGAAGGGGCTTTCTAAGCCCGATGGAGTTGAAATTTTACATGAATAATTTAATCAAAAGGCACAACGAAATCAATGATCTCGATCATCGTGATTTTGTCGCAATCGTGTGGCTACTGTGCTTTTAACTCATACACAAGATTTAATTTATTATCAATTGAGTCCGATAAAAGGGCTCTCTAGACCCGATCTAGCCAAAATTTTACATGGAGGGTTGAATCAACAGGCACAATAGAATCAATGATCTTGATCGTCATGATTTTGTCACAGTCGTGTAGCTACTATACATTCAACTACAGCACAAGACTTAGTTTACTATCAAATAAGTTGAACATATAAATTCTAAAGGTTCTTGTCGAGTATTTTTTTTATAATGGTCAATCTGAACTGTTACGATTTTACGTTTTACTTATTCTATCATTTTCACCAAATTAGAAAATCATCAGATATCAATAACCACATGATCAAGAAACGCTAATGCTTCCGGTGGCATTAAAGCCTTATAGAGCACCACTCGAGCTCCACCTTGAGGATTTTTTTGCTATCAGAACCGTTTATCTTTTTCACAGTATATATTAGATTATTTTATACTAGAATAAAGTTAATCGTGTATTAGTAGACACTTGATCAGACAAAAAATATGTTCCTATTAAAATTTGCATCGTAAATACGAGGCAGTCGGTGACTAATTTTGGTCACCATTGACTAATCCTTGAGTGGCCGCCTTTTACCCGATGTAAAGTGGCGGGTGATTTAATTTTTTGGCCAAAGACATCTTGGCTCTTACCGAGTGTAAACAAATGGGCGGGTGTTTTAATTTTTGGGCCACCTACTTTTTTTTGTTTTGATGCGTTCAAAGCAGATCTAAAAAAAACCCATCCTCCTTTACTGCCCTAAAGTTACAGCTCTCTCTTCCTCCCTCTACAGTCGGCTTCCACCACGACGGGTGTTCGCCACTACCACCGACGACGAGATCAGTTGGGACCAAGGTCCTCAAGGTCGAGGTCCACCTCTACCGGCGAGGACGTCTTCAAGTTGGTCTGCGACAGGTGGTACCAGGACCAAATCGAAATCGGAATCACTCATTTGATCAACGACTTCCAGTTGGGCTTCAAATCCGTCTTGGCCTCTCGGAGTTGGGTCACAAGTTCCATCCGCTTTCAACCCAGGAATGGCCGTTCTCTGCTCTCTTACGCCCACGGATCCGTACTTTTTTTCGATGGCGAACCCAAGGTACGTTTACATTAGAGTTTATACAACTCGTTATCTACCAACACGGATATTCATTATGTTGATTTAGATTTAGATATCGGTGGTAATTTTGATGTGATGGTGAGTAATTTCTTGTATAATTTTGAGTTTGTTTAGTTAAAAGTTTGATGTGCCTTCTTGTGGTGATAGTAAAAATTTTCTCATTTGGGTTATGTTTTCTCTAATCAGATGTATAGGAGCATGAAGAGTGATTTGGGCAAACGTATGTACATCCTATCTGTATATGTGCTATCCATTTTTAGAGCATATCTTTGGGTTTTTCCCCTTTTATTTATTTATTTAATGCACTAGAGCAATATTCTTCTGGAAATCTTTTGTTTCCTAGTATTAGTTCTTGACACAAATCAAAGGCTTGGTGGCTTTCCTCGTCGCAGTCGATCAAATAGGATAGTTAACTACAACACTATAAATGCCCCTGAATCTGGTAGTTTCAATACCCAACTGTGCCCGAAGCTCATTTCTAATGCCTTAGCCTTTTATTTGCACGTGTTTGGATGAGTACTATAAGCATAACTAGATAAGAACATATACTTAAATGAGGCTTTGCATGAAATTCAAAACTTCCAAGATCAAGGTGAGATGGGCAATTCTCAAAAACTATTATGGAGCTTTTTCGTCATCAAAATAGTCAAGTTCTATTTCGAGGTTGGGATTTAAAAAATAAAATGTCCCTGCAATTGGAATTTCCCTTGTTTGAAAGATGCATCAAAGCTGGTTTATGAGTTATTTGGGTTGTACTACTTCCGAAATTGAATCACAGCGTTTCAATAAAATTTTATGTGGTCAAATTCATGCTTGATAATCAGTAACAAGTTTTGATGAGTGGGCTTGTTGGATAATGGTTGACTTTCATGAGGCGCGAATGGCGAAGAGTAGTGCTTGACCGAAATCCTATACCTAATTTAATGGGTTGCCCCAAGCGTAGGGCTGAGACCGGTGTAGCATAATACCCGGTAAGACCGGAATCGAATCCACAGAGAAGGTGGAAAGTGCTCACTCACGGCTCTTAGGTAGCCACCCTTTGTGATTTGATTGGAAAGTTAACTAAACTAAGAGAGAAACTGGTTTGATTAACTGTTTAAAAGAAAGTACGGTCGTAGGGTTCATAGCACCAGTGACCAGGCCCAGTCAGTTTCGCTCCGTTTGGTGTTCTAAAAACGTTTGATTTTAGAGAGAAAAAGGTACCCCGAAAGATGCGAATCCTCGTGGTCGCCGTTTACCCATGTACAGCGAAGAACGAGTTTTGGTCCCCCGTTCCCAGCGTTACATGGGCTCCGACAATGCCCGGATACGTCTGACGGAAGCTCTTTAATAACCTAAAATTGCTTCTACCTTTATTAATTCTGGAAACAGGAGCGAGAACATACCCAGCCCTGGCCACGGCGTGTTAATCACCCCGCGACCATACTTAATGAACTACTCACTCATATTAGCTAGAACGAATAACAAAATTCTGAAATTAAACATGCTATTAAACTTGAATATCAATTGAAACAAAGATTCGAATCTCAGATCACGGACAAACTCTCGCGAACTGAGATTAAAGTAAATAAACAGAAACGTTACCGAAGCAATGCGAGAATCAGCGAATAAAACTCTAAAACTTCAATCGGACAAGCTTCGGAAAGTAACAACTCCAAAAGAGAAACGGCTGCGAAAAACTAAGAAAAACCTAGCAAAGTTCGAACCCTAATTCGGAACAAAAATGAGGTATTTATCCTCCCCCGAAGTCAACACACGTGGCAAGTCAAAACGGGCAATTTAAGACCCTCGGTATCGATACAGGAGAAGTCATGTATCGATACCCAGACGTTCTGTTCCCAAATTGGCACACGGGTATCGATACAGGAGAAGTCCTGTATCGATACCGAGCCTGCTAAAATGAAATTCCAGCTGTTTGGTCGTCCTTGCTTGGGTCCCACCGGTTCCCAACATGCCCGATGTCCTATTGCCACTTTCCTGTGCTCCTCCGGCCTGTTTCCTACAAAACAAACACAAACACCAAAAACAAGAGACACACCGAATCAAGTGGAAAATGAAATAAATTGCGCCTCTAATGCGCTAATTCGCCCTACTTAGGCGCTTATATCTATGACATTGCGCGCCTATCAAGTAGTGCAAGTCAGCCATGCTTTCCAAAACGCTGTCGTGCTTGTTGAAAGAAAAAACATAAACTAAAAGATGAAGAGAGTGACCCTGCAGTAGTTAAACGGTCTTTAGGTCATGAACGATCAAAGAGAGTAAATTGCGATAATGGAACGTCCCACAGCAAGGGAAATTGGATAGCTCTGTGTTTGAATGCTATTTGGAGTAAGTTACAACTATTTTGTATAGTCTCATGTGGGCAATGACCTTTTTCTTTGTAATACATTTCCCTTTTGTTTCTTTATTTTTTCTTAAAAACATGTTTCAGGCTACATAGGAAACTAGACGGGCTTTTCCGAGGAAAAGTGGAGCTCATTTACATATCTTGATTGCTTGTGGTTTTCCTTGTACACAAAAGAATCTTACAAAGCAAAGGTGTTGGATTGGATTAGATTTTCACGCCTTTGTCCCAATTGTTTGTTGGTAGGTTTATTTTCTTGATTAATTATCTTATGCAACACAATCTTCGTTCTTGCCAATGTGTGATTTTGTAAAGCAAGTGACTTTTTTCTAGGTGCCATTGGAGCTTCTTAATCTTCTATAACTATGGTGAAATTCCACAGACTAAAAGCAAAACTACATGCATGATATTGCTTTACTCACTGCAAATCGCAAACCCTCAGCGTCTTGAACCCGAGATAAGGAAGTATGTTTATATGACCTCCTAACTTATATCACTACAGTTTAAAAGTTAATGGCTATACATGCTCTTGTTGTTGGCTTCCTCCATGCGCGATATTTTTACTCTCCTATTTCTGGTTTTAGTTTTTGTTCCTCAGGTTTGTGCTTGACAAATACAAGGAGAAGAGAGGCTAGAGAACTAGAAACAGATTTCTAGAATTCCTCTTAAGATTCCTAAGGTGACATTCTTCTTGTATTGCTCGGCAATGTTTGTTTGTTTGGAAAGCATTGGGTGGACTATAATTCCAAGGCGGCCGTATAGGCTATTTGCTTTCCATTGGTCATGTAATTGTTGTGTACTTGTATCTAGTTCAAATTGAGTTATGGACTGTCAATATAGTTTAGTATGTTTGCTAGGGATGCAATGAACCTTTGGGCATGTGAATATTGATGGTTTTTTTTCTCCTTTTATAGATATACAACAGTGGACTCGCTGGCATGTGCGCTTTTGATTGTTTATCGATTCCCAATGTTGAATACAATAGCTTTTTAGGTTGTATTATACATCGCAACTATTAGTGTAATGGGAATGTGTTAGATGATTATATAAAGGTCATGAGAACTATTGCAAGCTTGAATTGTTATTTTTTGTTGAATTTGGGTCTTGAAAGATTGATGTTAATCTCAGATGCTGTTTGAATGCATATGTTGCACAGACTAGATCATCAAAAGCAATGCATGTTGAATCAAAATTGCAATATTTTTTTTAGAAAAATTAAAAGATTTTGTGACCAAAAGGTTTGTTGCCAGTACATTGCTATTAATTGGTCACGGAAACCATCTTTTAGTGACTACTGCTTTGGTAGGTAAAGTGCACCATTTTGTGACCACCATTTTTTGGTGACCAATGTTGGTGGTCAACAAAAGGTACCATTTTGTGACCACCAATTTTCGGTGACCAATATTGGTGTGGTCAACAAAAGGTACCATTTTGTGACCACCAATTTTCGGTGACCAATATTGGTGTGGTCAACAAAAGGTACCATTTTGTGACCACCATTTTTCGATGACCAACTTCAGGTGGTCACCAAAAGGATACAACCGTGACCAAGGTTTAGTCACTAAATGTTATGCTTTTGTGACCAGAGAAAATTTGGTCACCAATACCTTTCTGCGAGTAGGGTTAAGCGACCAAATTATTTTTGGTCACGGTAGACCTTTGGCGACTAAATAGGACCTTTTAGTGACCAAATTCTTAGTCACCAAATGTGTTTTTTCTTGTAGTGCCACTTTCTCTCCCCATTTTAAAAAATTTAAAGAAAGTGAAAAATTTAGAAAATGCGTAAGATATATGTTCAAAAATTACTTTAACTCTACTAGCTCTCTTAACTAGCCATATATACACAAAATTATCTCGAATAATGAGACCAAATAATACGAAAAATGCATAAGATATATGTCATGCACAATTGACTGTTCTTGGCGAATTATATTTTTTAGGCTAAACAAAATTAAACCGAAACATAAATGTACATTAATTAGTTTTTATTGTAGAAAATTGGCTGGCGAATAAGTTCACACATTTTGACATATACTTTTATTTTTGGAGATATATAGTCGATTTTTTTTTCTGGTGAATGTGTATACTGATTGTTTCCATTTGAGTATCTTTAGACTCATTGAAGTGTTGGGCTTCGGCCTCTTTAGATCTCGGTTGGTTTATTGTCAATCGGGTTTGGGTCTCGGATTTTCCCTTGCCCCTATTAGTCTTGTAACTTTTTCAATGTTAGTGATGTTTTTGTCTTTAAAAAAAAAAGAGTTGATTGTTATTCAAAGAAAAGTCAAAACACGTTATCGATGTTATCGATATCAATAGATACTTTTTTGCTCTCTATTTTTTTTTTTTTTTTGTCATTAAGAGTATGTACTTTGTTTGAGTTAATATATTAGGTATTCAATTGTGAATTTCCTGGATTGGTGGATATTCACAGTATAGGAATAAGTGTTCAAACAAACACGAGATAAAATTATTACATGTAATATAAAATTTAAAAGAGTTTAGATTATGTAATTGACCATCCATGGGAAGTTGTGGAGCCTCTTATGGCTTTTAATTGGGTTATTTACATTAGATTAGTTTGTGGGCTAACTTTTGGAGGCTAGTTGTTCAAAAAAAAAAATTGGGTTAGGTGTTCAAATATTTACGTGAACGTGTTCAAATATTTTTAGCTTGGATATTCAAAAGGAAAAAATTTAAATAAAAGTGTAAAAAATTACATGTATTCTAAGCAAAAAAATTTGTTTAGGTGTTCAAGTTCACTTGAACACCCTTAATGCAATGTAGAGCCGCCTATGAATCTTGAACACCCTGTTCAAAATTTCTGGAGCCGCCATTAAAGAGTGCATCTCGTACACTCATAAACGGACATGTATATTAGTATTTTCAATCTCATAATGATGCTTGTAAAATTATGAATCTTCATATAATTTATCTAGTCTATTAGTACTTGTTTACGAATTTCCTTTTTCTTAATTTTCAAATGTTTGCTTGGTGGATACACCGTCTTACCGGAATCGGAAAGTCACTATACAAAGACTTATGTGCACATTCAGATGTGTGCACTGACATATTCACGACTATTCGATACACGTGAATATTAGATGATAGTTAATTGTTAATATTTGTCTGCTTTATAGGACGTTGGTCTCAAGGATGACAATCTTGACCGAACCGATGGGTACCCGAATCATAACCGGTCATTTTCCCCGAACCATAACCGAAATATTCCCTGTGGGTGCGGGTATGGTATGAGATGTGAGATAACCGAACGGGTTTTGTTGAGGTTATATATTTTTCCAAAAGAACTCTTCAAAGAACACTTGTCCCACATTGGCTAACTAGAGAACATTTGTGTTCCTTATATGTGTGGAGGCTCCATGAACCATTGATGAGCTAGGCCCAAGAGAGGCCTCGCGTGCACACGGATTGGGCCAAGGTCCAAGCCAATTTGTGAAAACCGATACGGAAACCAGTTAACCGGGTGCGCGTTGGAAACCTCGCGCACATACGAAGTTAGCCCCACGTTTTTCAATTCGACCAATCCGTTCATCAGATTCATAAAAGAAAAAAACACGTGTTGTTAATCAATGCAAGAAGCTGTTACAAAAGTGTGAAAAACGTGTGCATAATCAAATCAGTGCACAAAACTGAACCTTTTCGTCACCTTTAAAAGGAGCTCTGCTCGAGCCTTTTCAAATATACCGAAATTCATTTACACTACAGAGTTCAGAGAGTAAGAAAAAAAGTCGATTGTGTTTTGCATTTCCAGTCTTTTTCTGTGCAAAAAAGATCGAGACAGAGGCTGTATTCTGGATTGTTTTATCCTGGAGACGGTGTGGCTGGTACTGTTTGCACAGTGAGGGCGAAGGCGCGAAACGTCTTAAAGAGAGCGACCTAGTCCGCAACTCAACCCAAAACAACAGCCAATTTTCTGTGGTATTTCTGTTCACTTACAGATTCTAAGGTAAACGGTTCCATAATTTTTAAAGTATTTCCAACAGGTTCGGTTCTGATTTGAGCTGATAACTGAACCGTTCCCCAAATCGAACCAAACTGGAGATGTGTAATTACAAAATTACCATTCATATGTAGAAGTTTAGCCTGTGTATAGCTTCAATGCATTGAATTTCTACTTAGAAGTATATTAGTTTTGCATTTAAAAAATCTAGATGCATATCTGCCTACCCTTTTAATTGACGGATCTATGACATTTCCAGTTTAACTAATGTTCATATTTGAATTTCGTTCATAATTATTTTGTTTTGATTTGTTTTCTAATTTAACGGGGAGTACCCGAACCGAAGCGATCCCCGATTGGTTCAGTTATGGTTTCAATTTTCCCTACCCGTTCGGGGTTTCGGTTCGGTTCTGGGTACCCATCTAGTTTTGGGTAATGGGTTTGGATATGGAAATACCCAAACCGAACCGACTCATTGTCATCCGTCTCGGTGCGATTGTGGGTTTATATCTGTTCCATGAAATATATTCATGTACTCTCTCCCAAATTACTCGCATCTTTTGGGCAGTCGGGCCACCCAAACAAGTGTCTATATTTCGTGTTCTATAATTTTTTTCTTGATTTCAAAAAAATTGTTCAATAAAACTAATTGAGATCTATCCAACGAGATCTATATTAGATATGAAAAGTATTATAAATTAAAAGATATAGACAATTTTGGATCTGGGCGTGCTTGGATGTTTTTGGAATGTGTGTGATATTTGTCCTGTGTACTGGATGAGAAATTTTGATGTCTTACTTGTGCTACGGACCCCTATACTATGTCCTTCTCACAGAAACTCTCCTATTTTTGGCCTTTGGAATTATAAAGGATCAATTACAGACATCCCCTCATTTATCCAGTCAATTTCCTAAGTTTGAAAACATTGATGAATCAAGTTTTGAAAAAATCTCATCCACCACCACCACCTCTAAACAAGCATGGGATATTCTCCAGATTTCTTACCGTAAAACTGAGAAAATAATGCGAGTCCGCCTCCAAACTTTACGAGGCAAATTTGAATTGCTAAAAAAGACTGAATCGATTCAATTTCTGAGTATTTTATCAAATCTGGCACTACAGTTAAAAAATGGATGAAGTGCGGATCTTGGAGAAAGTACTTCGATCCCTGAACTCGAAGTTTGGACCATGTTGTCGTCGCAATTGAAGAATCCAAGGATCTCAATGCCATGGCCATTGATGAACTCATGGCCTACCTTAGAGATTCATGAACAGAGGATCAACAAAAAGGCAGCCTTAAGTTCCATGGAGCAAGCTCTTCGATCCAAGATGATATTCAAGTAGTATAAAGGAGAGCAAGGGGGGACTTCTCAACAAGGCAGAGGCAGAGGGCGTGGATATCGAGGAAGAGGTTCTAGAAATAGATGCAGAGATGGACGAGGGCAAGGACAAAGATAAGGAGGAAGGAATCAACAACAATAGACACCAAGAGGAAGAGGTCTAGGAAGAGGCAGAGGATGCAGAGGAAACGATTATCAAAACCATGAGTACTAGGACGAGTAATATTCAATGCTACAACTGTCGTGGCAATGGTTACTACAGTAACAAGTGTAGAAGCAAAGCATCTGCAAAAGTTGGAGAGCAAGTCCACTTCGCAGAGAAAGATGCAGCTGAAGTAAAGTCAATAGTGTTGATGGCCCACTCTTCAACAACTAAAGATCAGAATGTTTGGTTTTTAACGCAGGAGTCAGTAATCACATGTGTAGGTGGAAGCATATGTTCATGGATCTTGACGAAACTATTCTAACGCAGAACAAGTAGCGCCTCAGTTCTATGATCAGTTGGACCGGTCGAAGCCTAGGAGGCTCAAACAGCTTTTAATTGAAAATTGCCAAATTCGGCAATTTATCAACTAGCACGGAATAGACCCAAACTTGGTGGGCTGAAGCAGAATCGCATTGTGGTCAATCGTTTGGAGAGAGGGGCCGGTTCCCTTGACACAACTAATAACACAACATTTAACAAACAATAATCGAAACCTCACGCTAATGATGGGAGCCAACTCAAATATTAATTTGTTTAAAATATGTTTGTAAGAGTACCTATAAAAAACAACTCATTCCGATATCAGTAAGGACTTAATCGACTTGATTGATTCATTTAGTTTTTATCAGTATGGGCTTAATTGACTTGATTGATTCATTTAGCTTTTATTATTTTCTTTTTAACGTGAACCACAAGTGCCTAACGGACCGGTTCGAGTCTATTGATTTGGATTGGGCCTAATTGCGTTGACCCACTACAATTACTATTTTCTATTACAAAGAAAGGAATATTACTGGAGTAAAAAAAAGCTCGAATGAGATTATATAACACAATACAAATTACAAAGTTGTACACAATGCAAATTACAAACTCGTCATTAGAACAAAATATAAATTACAAACACAAAACAGAATTTATAAATACAAACATGCCCCTTGAAAACAATACAAACTAAAAACAACTACAAACGTATCACTTTAACACAATACAAATTACATACTTGTTACTAGAACTCAAATCAAGTCTTTGGTACTTCAAAGAATAGCATCAAATTATGCATACAAAGTTAAATGTCAACAGCAACACGTTTGTATAGGTGAACAGACAATCTTGGCTTAACAACAGCTTGTAAAGGGGTTCTCATGTAAGTCACGATACCCGGATTCTCCGACATGTCTATCTGTTCCGGCTTCATCCCTTCTGCAGGGGTCCAAACAAAATGATGGAGAAGTTGACCAAGCATCGACATCACCAAGTTGATCCCGAGTTGAGTCCCAGGACAAACCCGTCGGCCTGCCCCGAAAGGCAACAACCTGAAATCGTGACCCTTCATGTCAACATCCTCCTCCAAAAACCTCTCGGGCCGGAACTCTTCCGGATTTTTCCAAACTTCTGGGTCACGGGCCACAGCCCACACGTTTACGTGGATAGTGGATCCTTTAGGGATATCATACCCGCCAATCTTGACGTTAGAACTAGCCTTGTGGGGAAGCATCAATGGGGTTGGAGGGTGTAGCCTAATTGCCTCTTTGGCTATGCATTGCAAGTAAGGGAGGTTGGGGAAGTCGGATTCGGTCACGACCCGTTCACACCCAACAACCCGATCTAGTTCCTCTTGAGCCTTTTTTTGCACCCTAGGATTCTTGATCATCTCAGCCATTGCCCACTCGGCTGATATAGTCGTCGTGTCATTTCCAGCAGTCATCATGTCCTGCAAAAATCAAACAGACATTCGCAATTTCAAGTAATTGGTTTTGTGACCATGCCCAAAATTTCCATCATTCGAAAACCTGTGCGAAAACCTGGGACAATTAGTGAGAGCTAGACTGACTTCCTTGTTTCACTAAGTGAATTATTGGCTTTTAGCTTTACACGCTTTACGACACAGAAAATTCTTATCACAAACATCAAATTAAAACTGATAAAAAAAAAAAAAAGAAGAAACATTCACTGAAAAAGCCAAAAAATTCAGCCTAGTGGAACATGATGGTCAATTGCGTGACTATGGTAGCCTTCTGGACCCACTAAATATGTTTTCCAGCCAACATTTTATTTCGCAAAACATTTCAAGAAATTAATTGGTAGACAATACATACCCAAAGGAGCCCAATGATGGTGTCCTCGCTCAGATCATACTTCTCTCTCAATGTATGCAGCGCATCCACAAAATGGTCCTTGGCGGCGCCCCCGCTCTTGAGGCGGGAGTTGGTGTGCTCCTCCATGATGGCCCTGGTGAGTCGGTCCCGCCGTGCCTCATGCTTGTCAAACGCCTCTTCCTGGATGGGGAACATCCACCGGAGCCACGGGATGTGCTCCACCGCAGCCAGTGTCGCGCTCAGTTTCAGGCCGTTGGCCGAAATTGCCTCGTATTCCCGTCCATGGTCGTCCAACACACCCTCCGAATTCATGAACGGTTTCCCAAACGTCACTCTTGTTATGTTGTTAAATGCTACTGCTCCCAAGTATTTCCTCACTGACAAACCTTTTTCCCAGTTTTCTGTATTGCCAATTCTAAAAATTTGAGACACATCACTTCCGTTATTGAGAGAGACGCAAAAAATGACTACAAAAATGCACATCAAAACCCCAAATGGTTGGCAAAGTGGTCTTGATTTCGGACTTAGGGGTTTGCTCCTAGAGCTGCAAACAAGCCGAGTCGAGTCGAGTTACGATGTGTTCAAAGCTTGTTTATTAAAATTTTACCAAACTCGAGCTCAAACATATAGGACGAGCCAGTCGAAGCTTGACTCGAGCCGGGTTCACGAGTCAACAACAAACATATATTCCTACTTGCATAAAACAGAGAATTTTTTAATTGTGCATCTACATGTGTCTTAAATATAGGTTTAACCTACAAGAAAAATGCTTTATCTCGAAATAGTGATACAATTAACTATAATTTTTTAATTGTACATTAACATATTACTTTCGAATTACTAAGAAGCAATGTAATCTCTCCTGTTAAAATAAAATGAACCTTATCGAGCCTATCATGATAGCTTTCAGGCTTATTTATTACTCCCTCCATCCCATATTGGTGGACCTCTTTCCTTTTTTAGAGGTCTCAAAAAATTGTCTATAATTTTTAATTTATTAATTTTTTATATTCAATATGGATCTTGTTTGATAGATCTCAATTAGTTTTATTAAACAAAGTTGTTGGAATGACAAAAAAACATCATAGATTATGAGATATAAACAATTTTTTGAGACGTTTAAAAAGGTAAAGAGACCCAACAATATGGAATGGAAGGAGTAATTTTTTGCAAGCTTGAGCTCGAGCCGAGCCGAGCCGAGCATACTAATGATCAAGCTTGCTTATTAATTTTTTTCACTAGCTCGAGCTTAATAAAATCTTAATAAACCGAGCTCAAATGATGACGCAGTGTTGTAGCGGAAGAATACTAGATATTTTTCTAGTAGGCAAATTGGTTAGATATCATTCTAACAGACGAAACCTTGAATTCACAAGAGAAATGATGGACACCTTTGCGCACAAGGAAGAATACTAGATATTGTTTGGCGTATTGTTTTTTTCCTTCTGCAAAAAGAAATTTTTTTGTTTGAATCATAAAATTTTAAGCTTAGTTTTGGCTTAATAACTTGTTATGGATTATTGGTACGCGACAACTAGAGGAATCTAAAAAGTAAAAAAATAAATGTATATGCAAAACTTTAATAAATTGGAGCTAAACCATGGATGGTGAAATACCATTAATGTCCCCAGTTTTGATATTAAGTAACAGGGTTAGGGCTGAGGACCATTCTGAGAGACATTTTAAACGCCGATGACTAAATTGGTTAAATTTCTAGATTGGGGACCAAATCAACAGTTGGCTAATACTTTGAAGACTAAAGAAGTAAATAAGCATTTAATTTAGCGTCTACTAGTAAAATAGTACTTTCTTATGCTTGTAACATGTTAGTTGGATAACGATTGGTTTTAATCTAAAGCAGGAAGGCTACATAATTCAAATTATTTGTATTAAGGGTATCACGGTCTTTTATTTTATCAAACAAATGGAGGCGGGAGTAATTTTCAGAACCTGAGGGGAAGTAAATGTATTTCTCTTACATACTTCAGGGGAGGTGAGCGTAATTTATGCTATTTAATTTTACTCTTTGCCTCTATTTTGGGATTTCAAATTACTACTATTAATTATCCATACCAGGATTGGTGCAGTGATTGTATAAGGACTCGATCATGGCTGTCACCTCTTCTTCTCTTATGGGCCTAAGGGCCTCAATCATCTTCGGAGAGAACAACTCAAGCGTACAAACTTTCCTAACCTTCACATAATGGGGCCCATAATCTGCCCAAATGAGGTCCTTCCCATCTTTGCTAAACTTGGCCGCCGATCTGCTCCTATCCCTATCTGCCAGTTGCTGATCCTTCTCCTTCAGCACCTCTTTGGCCAACTCCGAGCTCGAAACGACTACATTTAGCGTCGAGCCCATCCAGAACGACAAGATTGGACCGTACACCTGGGCCCACTCCGCGAAGCATCGGAACTTCAACGGCTTTAAGTCGTAGAGGTTGCCAACGACTGGCAGCGGGCGAGGGCCCGGTGGGAGCTTGTATCTCAGCCGTGGGTAGAGGTAGTAGACAAGGAAAATGATTAGGGTGATTGAGAATATGGGTAGTAGAGGCAATCCCATTTTTTGTTTTGTGTTTGTATTGATGGATTAGCCTTTTGGCTTATAAAGGGTATGGTTGGAGGGAGGTGGTGAGGTGTGGAGAAGCTGGAAATTGAAGGGAGTTGGTGAGTTTAGTATTCACTGCAAGAATTTGTAATTAACGTGCAACTCATGTATATGTGTGCAAAAAAATATGTGGTCCAAAATGCACATGGTAGGTGATGGAAGGAGAAATTAATGGAGGGTTGGCAAGTTTACTTACGGACTTAACGCTAAAAGTGTTTTGAAAGTTCCGGATTTTAAATAAAATTCTTCTTCCATGCACGGAAGAGTTTTATTAAAAATCCAGACTGTTCAAAACAGAATGCACAGTTATCGTTACTCACTACACGCTTGTAGTGACCATGTCACCTGGTCCATTTAATTTAACTGAGTTACTATTTATTAGTATGTCACACACTCCAAATTGGTGTGTGCCTATGTGGTACGAAGTTAATACTCTTGAGGAAGTAAGTCAACATGTTCGTGAAGGAATCAAAGTTTGGTGTGTGAGCATGATGACATGTTCGTGAAGGAATATTAATGCTTCACGCATAGATTGTTTTAACCAATAGTTTAGCATAAAGGATTCAGGAAGGAAAGGAGAAAGAAGGAAAGTTGGCAAGAAGAATTTGTACATGATTCTTCAATACACCAGACAAGTCTTTAAATAGACACAAAAGCATAAAAATCTTAATCCTGTTTTGGAGCTATTATCAAAAAGCCTAACCACCTAATTATAGGCTTCATATCCTCTTTATGATAACTTCTACAAATGTACAAAATACAATAAAGGGGGCCTAGTCTCCCGACCTAAAAAACCTGCCGCGTAGAGAATCTTTCGTACAGGGTCTCGACTCCTCCTTTCCTAACGTCATGGCTTGCATGCGTAAGTATCTCAATAATGCAACTTTTCTGGCCTTCCATCTGGTCGATGAGATTTTGATACTCAAAACCATCATAATGCTCAGCAATGGCGGAGGTACATTGGGCCCAGGACCGATTTCCTATTTTGGAGTATATTTTACATATTTTTTTGGTATATATTCGTAAAAAAATTATACAATTTCGAAAATAATAAAAAAATAAGAACAATTTTTATTTCTAGACCACTAAGGTGAATGATACCGTGCGATAATGATATTGCATTCGTTGAGTGACATGATAACAAAAGTACTCGTGATTAATTTTTTTTAATTTATCAAAACCATCTCATTAAAACTCTAATGACTGGATTTAGTCTTGAAAAAATCATCGTAGGAAGATTTCTTTCATTATCCAACCCCCTTTGATTTCGATTTCAGGCTCCGGCACTGGTGCTCAGATGAAATACTACATATTCTTTAGTTTTTCTTCGATGGAATCAGCTTGTATAGTTATTCCATTGGTAGATCAAGGTTTTCTCTTTTCTTGATATTGTTCAAAAGAGCTTCTACTTCTTGCAACTGCTATTCAGTTCTTTCATAGGATATAGGAGCTGGAACTGTCCCTTCAATCTATGCGTGTTGGCTTAAGTTCAACAGACTTTTTATCTAGTATTCTACTATATCTAGATTGGGAAGTATGAATTTGGAGTATAGAGGATTTGTTTCCAGCTCAAATTCTCAAACTTCAGTAGGCTTAAAGTACCAAATCTGATTTTACTGAAAGAAACGTTCACATTCTGTGGATTGTCCCCGAAGAACCGAACTCGAAGGACTTGTGCCTTATTTTGGAAAGGGATTAAAACCAATCCGTCTTCACCATAATGTCTTAGGTTCGGGAGCTTAATTACGAGAGGAGAAGGGTTTTATGGCACCCCTCTCGCCCGACCCGAGGATCGGTCTCTACTTAGCATTTGTGGGATTTAAAAAAAAATGCTTATTATTCAACTTTATTCACATAGAAAGGGAGAACCGGGAATGGGTAACAAGTAATCACAATTACAAATAGAAATGCACATGAAATGGTGGATACTTGTGCTATATATACAAAATGAACATGCATGAGATATATTGAGATACGTGAAATAAACTATGTATGCAAAAACATGAGCTTGTATAGACTAAAGACAAATATGAACATATGTAATTACATGGGATATTCATCAAATTGAAGACTCATGGGATAATATAACCATAAAGGGACTAAAATGCCATATGATGACCATTAATAAAGATTAGATTGGATAATGTGCATTATCAAAGATTGCTTGGACCAAGATAGATTTGTTTGCTGACCATGTTCTGAGCACTCAAATGGGCTAACTTGAGTGCTCAAGTGGCCAGAATACACAAATAAATTTTCCTCTTTGATGACCTTGATTTACTTTCACTTTCCAAAAATGAATTCATTCGTCATGTTTTATAATGTTTTAGACTTATAAATCCCTTTTTACAAGGCAAATGAGCTTTCAAAATACATTTTCATAGCATTTTGTGCACAAAACAAGCCACAAATAGATCCATATTGGGATAGAATGATGATAAAAGCCTTTATAAGAAAGTTTAGACATAATATAACCAGTAGCAGACCTAATATAAACCAACAACAAGGACATGTGAGTGGAAAATGATGATGGTCTAGATGGACCTGAGTGCTCAGATGGGGAACTTGAGCCCTCAAATGGACTGATTTGAGTGTGCTCAAATGGTTTGAGCTGGACCTTTAAGTTTTCAACCATAGTACCCTTTTTGCAAACATTCATGGCATATTTCTCAAAAATAGACTTGTTTTGCCCTTTTCATCATGTTTTCAAACTCTCCATCCCTATTTTCAAGAGAAAAATGCTTCCAAAAGCATGTTTTCGAACATTTGTGAGATATATTTGAGTTAAAATAACCGCCATTTGAACACCAACATCCATCAGAATGAATCAAACATGATAATATGTCAAAATAATCATTAAAACACAAAATATGAAGAAAAAAAGTTCAATCATTCTGATGGACCAGAGTGCTCAGGTCAGGGATCCTGAGTGCTCAGGTTAAGGAACCTGAGTGCTCAGATGAAGCCTGACCATTCAAACCAAAAACTTCAAGAAAACATTTTTATGAACTTTAAATAAGTTCAGAACAGGTACGAGGAACCTGTCTAAACCTTTTGGTTTCCCTCAGGAAGCAAGAACTTTCGTCGTGATTTTGAGCTTGAAACAAGGACTTTCGTGGTGATTCTGACCATCTTGTAAGGTATTTCTATCTTTTTGAGCTTGAAACAAGGACTTTCGTGGTCATTTTGGAAGGACACAACCTATGTTTGAGTTTTTGAAGTGGAGTGACACCAAGATGAGGGTGTATGAATAAGAACTCAACTGATGGGTGAAGTTTGGGTATATTTGATGGGCTTTTAAGCTAGAAACAAGGGTTTTCAAGAGGTTTTTTAAGGATTTTTAAGGAAATATGGAATGCAGTTTGGATTTTGGGGTGTTATAGCTCTGGATTCAGACTAAACTGACTGTAGGTAGTCTTTAATGAGAGTTTTTGGTGAAGTTGTAGGATGTTTAGGCCAAAAATGAACCACAAATAGAGTATTTGGCCGTGTTTTGGCTTGAATAAGAGATGAAGGGCTGGGAGATGATGGAGAGAGGTCTGATGATCAATGGTTTAGTCTAGAGAGAGAAAATAAGGAGAAAATATGGGTTTATATAGAGGAATTTTGGGAGAAAATGTAAGACTAATGAAAAATCCTAGATCGCCTAGGTTTAATAGTTTGCTAGTTTTTTTTTTTCTTTTTTAAAAAAAACTTCAATCAATATATGACCTAATCACAAACAGAAAGCAAATAAATAGATGAACAAAGATATACGTGGAAAACCCAATACGGGTAAAAAAAAACACGGGAAGGAATCAATCAACTATAAACCCATTGTGTAGTTACAAGTAATCTCACCCTACGATTTGAATCGCTCACAATCACTCTAAGATGTACCTGTCGAATCCTCGTATACCACACCTAGTGATTGACCGCCGCTGCCTTGAATCCACAAGCCTTCCAATACCCTTCGGAAATCCACACTCAAAAAAAGTTGAGAACGAATATGTAGAAACTTGTTGGAGTTAATTGCGTTGATCAACGATGCATAAGTTGTACTCCAAGACTCAATATTGAGAACCCTCTCAAAATCTTCTCTTGCCTCTCATGTTTCAATGGTGGCTGCCCAAAAATCATGCTTCAAACCTACGGTGATAAAATGCCGCAGCCCTTGTGTGAATCTTCTCATCTAATTCGTCAAAAACTTGTGCACTGCCGTTGCCAATTAATAAAGGATTGCCAAGAGCATTCCTTGTTGAGGAAGAATTTCCTTATAATAATAGTAATACCTTTTGAAGCCTTGGGTGATTACTCAAATTGGAAACCAAGTATCATGCCCCCTTTTCTTATTCTCGTGAAACTCTTTTCTTGTATTTCTTTACTGTCATGCCAAGAGAACTTCCATATTGAGAAGATTTTCTTAGTGTAAAATCTTTCCAATCCCAAACTTTCCAATTGAATGGTCCCCATATCAACCCAGTGTGAATCCTTCCAAATATCGGTGCCCGTCAAAATTCACGCCGTGCACTTCGAATGACCACACACTCACGGTCCCTCGTTACAAGACAGATTTAATTCCTTTCACAACCTATACAGACACTCTAAAATAAAAGAAAAATAAATTACAACTCGATAATTGGGATACATGTAAATGTGTGATTTGTCATGGAATTGCCAATAAATGAAGACCGTGGTCTATGGTCCTAACAACTAATTTGGTTTAGGGGTCTAGGATGGTAATTAGTTTGACTTGGCCATCTCAAAATGTGATATGGAGGTTAAGAAATATTAGATTTGCAGAGAATCCCATCATTTCTTCTAGAAACTGTTCTGCAGGAATCTGCCACGTGTCCCACCCTAGCACTCAGGTTCATAGACTTGAGCATTCAAGTTCATGGACTTGAGTACTCAGGTTCACTGACTTGAGTGCTCAGGTTCATGGATGATCTGAGCGCTTAAGTGGATGAATTTGAGTGCTCAGGTGGATGGACCTAATTGCTTAGGTCGAACAACTCTTCTTCCTTTGTTTTTGAGTTTTTTTGGCTATTTTGGTGAGTGTTTGGAGGTTCTTGGAAGATTGGAAGTCTTGTCCAAGCTTTAATTGTTGTTCTTGACTTATTCCTCATCATCGGGAATGCTTAAGATTATTCCCGGGTCAAAATTGGGGTGTCTACACGTTCCCGACATCCAACAGAACTCGAAATCTAGAACGTAAAGTATTTGTTCCATGTGTAGTTACTTGTCACACATGAGAGCATTCTCCTTATATTCATTGGAAAAGATGACCAATATAATGGATCCAAAATTTGAAAAATATTCTAATTGGTTATTCTCTGACGCAGCTAGAAACATGAACAAGAACAAAGATCACCCCCACGAATAAGAAACAACTCTTCTACAATCTAATAACCCGCAGATTAATAGAACTATAGGAAAAAGAGATACTCTCTCTTGTGAAAAAACTCAACATATTAATCAACTCCCTTGCCCAAAGGCTTACATCAATTATTTATACTAGCCGCAACCCTAAAACTAAAAAGGAAATAAAATTATTAGCTAGCAACCCTAATTCTTGTAAGACAAGGAAACATAAAATAGGAAACCTCAATCAGAAGAAACTAGGAAACAAAATACTTCTAGAATATTTTGACTAAATTATAACATATTAAATAAAAATACTAAATGTAAATCAATATAAATAAAATATGATTTTTCTTGAAATCCACCCTGCATCATTCTCTAATTAATTTTATCGTTTGTCCAGTCATCATGATTCAGGCAGATAATTGTTTTAGGGATTCTTCCCTAAAATTGATCCTAACTTTTTCATTAAGCAAAATCTGCTTAATTTTTTCTTGATGGTCTTCTACCATCGTATGAATTTTTATGAAAATATCAATTGGCAAAATTGACCTTGTTTTTCATAAGGACAAAATCTTTTTGATTTTTCCAAAAACTGTATCATCAGATAATTGAAGAAAATTATTTATTATCTCGAAATTAAAATTTATTATCCAATCTATTTGTTTAATGATTTGGAAACAAACATTTTTTAAAACATTTGTTTTCTTTTTATGTTAGATATTTCATCAGCTTGTTGGACTAGCTTATCTGCTTGTTTAGCTAATTCATCTACTAATCCCGCCATGTTTTGACGGAATTATTCCTTAATTCCAGAAATATGGCTTTTCATACTGCATTTCGATAGTCAAATATAAGGCTTGAAATTCTTGGATTATAAAAATCTTTTATTCCTTGGATCTGAAATGATATTAATGGGAACTCCAATTGGAGGGGACACCATAGGTAGTATAAGGTCCATTGCTGAGACCATTGGTGGTCTACTGTACTAAGCTTTTCTAGCTTTTGTTGTACTATCATAACTTTAAGGGTAAATAATCTACTTGCCCCTTAAACTATTTCAAAAATGTTTACTTCCCTCTTCAACTATCAATTGCATTTACTTGCCCCTTTAACTATGTAAAAACTACTAAGTTAGTCCATTCCATCAATTCCGTCCATTTCAAAGTTACCAAAGAAGGTATTAAGGTCATTCACCTACTCCTATATCTATGTATATGTATAACACTTCTTCTCTTCTTCTCCTCTATTCTCTTCCATACCCATCCGCCCACAAAAAGAAACCGTTCATTCCTCTCAATGTAAGAATTACTTACAAAAACAATATCATCTCTATTATAATGAGCCATGAACAGATTTGTTATTACTCCAGTTTTCATTTTCTTTCTTTCTTTGACTTCTAATTAAAATCTCTCTCTTACCTGATGTAGGCTTGTAGCCATTTGGTTAACTTCCTGCATTTGAAGATGGAGATCTTAAACTCTTTGGTATGATCATTGGACACAGATATCAATTAAGATCGGTTTAATATCTTTGACTTCTAATTGACAACATTGCTGCAATTGAATTTTTTTGGGGATTTCTCTCAAACCCTATATCATGGTTAGCATGCACATGGCGATCCGTTGACACTAAAATCTGTTCAATAGCCTTTAACAACAATAACAGTAGCAAAAATGGCCTCCTCTCTCTCTCTCTCTCTCTCTCTCTCTCTCTCTCTCTCTCTCTCTCTCTCTCTCTCTCTTCAAGTAAAGTGAAGTTAGAGTTTGTCAATTTCCCCCAAACCCAGGATTGAGCAGGGTTTCGGAGGAAATTTCTATTTTACCCTTCAGTTGGCTCTCTTTTTTTTCTTTTCCATCCAACTAACGTCGAAATTGGATGGAATGGACTAACTGAGTAGTTTTTGCATAGTTAAAGGGGCAAGTAAATACAATTGATAGTTGAAGGGGGAAGTAAACATTTTTCGAATAGTTTAAAGGGCAAGTAGATTATTTACCCTAACTTTAACAACAAGCTTATTCATCTGCGGATGATATTCCTCCCAAGGATTTGATAGTAACACCAAAAAATGTTAACTTTTCCACGTTCCAACATCATATGACACCAAGGATCTTATAAGGAAATAACAAAAACACATGGTTAGCAAGTTACCAACCATAACAATAAAAAAAACATTACGACATTAACAGATGATCTTCAACGGATACAACTGGTTGGCAAGATGTCTACCAAAGTTAAAATAAAGTATAGAGAAACATTCCATATACATGCCTCTGAATTTCTGTGGTCACAGAGATCATTCAATGCCCTTGAGGGAAGTTGGTGAATGGGAACAACCCAACCCATGGTCTCATATTAAACCATGCATGAGGTTGGTGACTAATAAACGATTCAAATTAAATAGGCGCCGGAGAATTTTAGTTGGTGTCGTACAGCAAAGAGGCTCATTTACTATCTGAATTTTTTAGTTTTTCGAGCAGTTTATTTACCAAAAATAAAATTAAATAAGTAAGACATTCACATTTCCATACCTAGATGCATTAATATATTCTCTTAACAACCCCATAATTAGATGGAGTATATTTTCTTAAATAAATTTATTAGATTTATAGACGATGACTTTCTCCCTCTTGTCCATGCGCGTGAAAGAGTAGCCAATTAGGTGAAGACCAAACATGGATAAGACCAGGAGTTTTTTTGCTTAATACTTAACCTAGCATTGCACCCGTTCGATGCACAGGAAACGAAAAAAATTCAACGTGAGCATTTTTTTCCGGTTACCCATGCATCGAACAGACATAATGCTAGTGGGTGATCTTATGCCTCTATAGCTAACGTTATTTATGTTTACCTATATTTTCAATTAAAATTATCCCAAATTAATACGAAAATATAAATTATAAACAACTAAAACAAGCAAAAATAAAAAAGTGTAGTTCTTATGTAGTGTTTGTCCATAGCAAAACCCAACTTGCCACTCCCCACTTTTCAGGATCTCTCCCTCTCAAATTTCCATCACCCCACGTCTCTCTTTCTTCCTCTTTCCCTCGTCCCTCGCTGGCTCCCCCACGTACTCTCTCCCTCTCACCCCTTCCCCACTTTCTCTCCCCATTTTAAAAAATTTAAAGAAAGTGAAAATTTTAGAAAATGCGTAAGATATATGTTCAAAAATTACTTTAACTCTACTAGCTCTCTTAACTAGCCATATATACACAAAATTAGCTCGAATAATTAGACCAAATAATACGAAAATGCATAAGATATATGTCATGCACAATTGACTGTTCTCGGCAAATTATATTTTTTAGGCTAAGAAAAATTAAACTGGCACATAAATACATTAATTAGTTTTTATTGTAGAAAATTGTCTGGCAAATAAGTTCACACAGTTTTTTTTTTTTTTGACGTATACTTTTATTTTTGGAGATATAGAGTCGATTTTTTTGTCTGGCGAATAGGTGTATGCTGATTGTTTCCATTTGAGTATCTTTAGACTCATTGAAGTGTTGGGCTTCGGCCTCTTTAGATCTCGGTTGGTTTCTTGTCAATCAGGTTTGGGTCTCGGATTTTCCCTTGCCCCTATTAGTCTTGTATCTTTTTCAATATTAATGACGTTTTTTCCTTTAAAAAAAAAAGAGTTGATTGTTATTCAGAGAAAAGCCAGAACACGATATCGATATCAATAGATACTTTTTGCTCTCTATTTTGTGTTTTTGGTCATTAAGAGTATGTACTTTGTTTGAGTTAATATATTTGGTATTCAATTGTGAATTTCCTGGATTGGTGGATATTCACAGTATAGGAATAAGTGTCAAACAAACACGAGATAAAATTATTACGTGTAATATAAAATTTAAAAGAGTTTAGATTATGTAATTGACCATCTATGGGAAGTTGTGGAGCCTCTTATGACTTTTAATTGGGTTCTTTAGGACACGGGGGCCCTGTAGTGAGGGCACTCACTACAGGGTGTAGTGAGCAGCGGTGGCTGTTCGATACGGCAATCAATGGTTAAGATTTAAAATAAAACTCTTACATGTAAGAAACCTTACATGTAAGAGTTTTATTTTAAATCTGAACCATTGATTGCCGAATCCAACAGCCATTGTTGCTCACTACAACCTGTAGTGAGTTTGGCTCACTACAGGGCCCCCAATTCCCTTTACATCAGATTAGATTAGTTTGTGGACTAATTTTTGGAGGCTAGTTGTTCAAAAACAAAAACTTGGGTTAGGTGTTCAAATATTTACGTGAGCGTGTTCAAATATTTTTAGCTTGGATGTTTAAAAGGACAAAATTTCAATAAATTGCAAAAAATTACATGTATTCTAAACAAACAAAAAAATTTTAGGGTGTTCAAGTTCACTTGAACACCCTTAATGCAATGTATAGCCGCCTATGAATCTTGAACACCCTGTTCAAAATTTCTGGAGCCGCCATTGTTAGAGTGCATCTCGTACACTCCTAAACAGACATGTATATTAGTTTTTTCAATCTCATAATGATGCTTGTAAAATTACGAATCTTCATACTCCCTCCGTCCCTTTTTTAGTGTAGACATTTCTATTTTGAGCTATCCCTTATTAAGTGTGTGGTTTGAAAAGTTAATGGGTAAAAGTTTGTACAATTATCATTTTGCCCTTTTGAAAAGTTAGTGGGTAAAGAGTTAATGGGTAAAAGTTGAGAATAATTTTGGAAAGTAGAGGTAAAAGTTGATGTGAAAAGTGTAGAGTAGAGAAAAAAGTTGATGTGAAAGGGGTAATGATGATATTTCTTTAATAAATTGGATTTACGGAATAACACACTTAAAAAGGGACGGAGGTAATATAATTTATCTAGTCTATTAGAGCATCCACATTGACCTAACCAAAATCAAAAGGTTGCTAAGGTTAACAATGTTTGTTCAAAAAAGTGCTCACATTGGAATAACCAAACTTAGCAACCCCTTAGCAACTAACCAAATATTGGCACTTGGATAACCAAAACTAGCAACCTTTTGCCAATAACCAAATTTGACGGATCCCACGTGTATGCAATCAAGTACACTCATGATTACACAAAATGACAAAAACCTTCTCTCTCTCTCTCTCTCTCTCTCTCGCTCTCCAATGTTTACAAAAATTATTTTTTATTCAAAAAGCATTTTAAAAAAACTGTTTTTTTTTTCAAAATAACGTTTTGTTTAAAAACTTTTTTTTCAAAAACAGTTAAAATTTTTTTTTTTACACAAAAAACAGTTTTTGAGTTTTTTTTTAAATATAGGTTTTGGTAAAAAAATAATCTCTCTTTACTCAAAAAATTATTTTTTTCGAAAATATATATTTAAAAAAAAAAGAGTTTTCAAAATCTTTTTCCCAAATTTTTTTTTTTAAAAAATGTTTTGTTTTTTTTAAAAAAGAGTGGACTAATATTTTTTAGTTTGAAAAAGTGATGTGACAAGTTTTGAGTTATCCAAGTTTGAAAAAGTGACGGGGGACCATTGCTTTTTTTTTTTTTTTTGGTACATCGGAAAGGATGGGACCATTGCTTTTGATTATGGACAAAAAAACACTAATGTGGAACTTGACGTTGCTAACTTTAACAACCTCTATATGGATAATCAAAAGCTGATGTGGCAACTTTTGGTTGTCCAATTTTAGTTAGGCCATTGTGGATGCTCTTAGTACTTGTTTACGAATTAGTGGGTTTATATCTGTTTGATGAAATATATTCATGTACTCTCTCCCAAATTACTCACATCTTTTGGGCAGTCGGGCCACCCAAACAAGTGTCTATATTTCGTGTTTTATAATTTATTTCTTGATTTCAAAAAATTTGTTCAATAAAACTAATTGAGATCTATCCAATGAGATCTATATTAGATATGAAAAGTATTATAAATTAAAAGATATAGACAATTTTTTAAAAGGCCGTAAATAACGAAAAGGGACTAGTAATTTGGGACAGAGGGAGTATTTGTTTTCTTCTATTGCTTGTTATCAAAGTAAAGACTTAATGATGCACAATATACCTATGCGATTGAAATAGTGGATGCTGTGAACACCCCGCGGAGGCATGTCCACGAAAACGGTTGCGGTTTAGAAAATGGTTTTGATTGATTGAATGGAGTCGCCACCCGGATTTGAGGACCTTACCCGAGAAACCATTTGAGAAATTACTCTTTTGCCCTTGAAATGGAAAATACTTTACCGGTCTTTTAAAATGAGATTTCTCGGGTCCGGAAGCTAGGTTACGCGAGGGGAAGGAATTTAAAGCACCCCTCACGCCCGGTGTGGCCACCGGTCTCTACTAAATGTTTGAAAAGATTTTGAAAATGTTATTTAAACGGACTTTAAACTCAAATTCATGGGAGAGCATGGCAAATACATTAAGAATGTCTATGAAATATAAGTGAATGCTTGTGCAAAGTGTTGTGGATGAGTGATTTATATACAGAAGATGCTAAAATTTCACCAAATAGCCTTCAAACTGCCTTAAGATACCCCAGAAATTGATCACATACATTCAAAACATCACACCTGGATAGGATCCAGGCGCCTGGATTGGGTCCAGGCGCCTGGAAGGAGTCAATCCAGGCGCCTGGATTGCCTTCCAGACAGAAACTCAGAACTGCATTTTTTACAATAAGCAACCAAATGCAATGCTTTTAACTGATTCTCACACACCCTAAACAATGTTTGGAAATGCAATAACAAACATGAACCTCAAACACATGATATGAACTTAAAAGAGGTTTGATTTTTGGATGAATTTTGAAAATATACAAGACAAATGCTAATGAAAAACTTCCTTTTTTATGAAATTTGAAACCTTCCCAAACACTTAACTAGTATGAAGAACTAGTAAGAGCTTGGATGGTATCCCCTCAGGGCCTTTTGAGCACAATGGTAGAAAAACTACCTTGAGAGGCTTGATTGATGAACTTTTGGTGAAGGTTTGGATGTTTTTTGGTGATTATGTAAACTGAAAGAGGTCTTCTAGGACAGAGACAAACTGATTGTATTGGTTTTGGTTGAGTTTGATGATGGATGGTTGAAATGTGAGAGTTTTTGATGATCAAAGGGTGGGTTTTTAGGCTAGAAATTGGGTTTTTAGGCTAGAAATGGGTAGAACAAAGGGGAATGGATTGGGGATGAATTTTCTGGAAAATTTCCAACAGCATAACAGTAAGAAAATGGGGTGGAGAGCTGGTCTTGATGGATTGTGGTTGATGGTAGTGGATGGGTGATGGGTTTATGGGGCAAGAAGGTGGTTTTTGGGGTTGAAAATGAATGGGATTGAGAGGGATTAACTAGGATGGAGTTTTTGGAAATTTTTGCAGCAGCATAACAGTTAGAAAAGAGGGTGGAGAGCTGGTCCTCTTCAATGAGAGAGGAGGGGGGATATATATAGGCAAGACAAGGTCCAAAAAGGGCCATTAAATGGCTTAGGGGTCAAATAGGGGTCAAGGTAGGAGTCCACCAAAATACCCTACTCTCTCTCAACAGAATTCTGCAGAAAAATCCCTGAAAGATCCTCAAGACGCTCCTCCCCACTCACTTGACCTTGGGCAGCAAGTACCTGGAGAGAGTCCAGGCGCCTGCATTAAGGCAATCCAGGCGCCTGGATTGAGTCCGGGCGCCTGGAATAGGGGAATCCAGGCGCCTGGATGGCGTGACAACACAAAATTCCAAACTTCGCGGGGCCATTCCGGGTGCTACCGAACTCCGTTTTGCGCATGGTTTGAAGCGTTGGAAAGCTTGAAAGGTCTACTTTCTAACCCAAGTGGTTTGAACCCAAGATGATTTGTACATCAAAATGTGTGACCATTTTACCCTCAGAAGGTCGGAAGAATGAATCGTTTCGGTAAAATGGGCATATCTCCCTCATTTCAAAATGGATTGGGACGCGTTATATATCGAAAAAGAGGGTTTGGATGTACTAGAAGATGGTGTAGGATTGGTTTTCTTTGAAGAGGCTTTGGTGGGGTTTCCAAGTTCACAATCAAGCCTTGCGTGCTCTGTCGGGCATTTTCATCATCGGGGATGCTTGATAAGTTTCTCGGGTCAAAATCGGGGTGTCTACAGTTGCCCCTCTTGGATGGAACTCCGTATCATTGCTTGATACGAGTTACATCTAAGACAGAGACACCCTGATTCGTTCCCTGAACCTTTCTCAAGCTGCAAAGGAAAACATTAAAATCATGGTCGCGCCACTCAGGCTGCCTACGTACCCCTTTGTAGGGATCAGACCGGCGTAGTTCTTCGGGGCATATGCAAACAAGTTCAACGGGTTTTCCTGGTGCGCAGGACGATTGATTTAAAAGTTGTCCCTCAGGACTATTGATTTAAAAAGTTTGGTCCCTTAGGACGATTGATTTAAAAGTTTGGTCCCTCAGGACGATTGATTTAAAAGTTTGGTCCCTCAGGACGATTGATTTAAAAAGTTTGGTCCCTCAGGATGATTGATTTAAAAGTTTGGTCCCTCAGGACAAATGATTTAAAAGTTTGGTCACTCAGGACGATTGATTTAAAAGTTTGGTCCCTCAAGACGATTGATTTAAAAAGTTTGGTCCCTCAGGACGATTGATTTAAAAGTTTGGTCCCTCAGGACAAATGATTTAAAAGTTTGGTCCCTCAGGACGATTGATATAAAAAGTTTGGTCCCTCAGGACAATTGATTTAAAAAGTTTTGTCCCTCAGGACGATTGATATAAAAAGTTTTGTCCCTCAGGACGATTGATTTAAAAAGTTTTGTCCCTCAGGACGATTGATTTAAAAAGTTTTGTCCCTCAGGACGATTGATTTAAAAAGTTTTGTCCCTCAGGACGATTGATTTAAAAAGTTTTGTCCCTCAGGACGATTGATATAATGCGAATCGACGAGCCTTCCCGGGTCGTGAAATGCCAAACAATTATGCGAATCAACGAGCCTTCCCGGGTCGTGAAATGCCAAACAATTATGCGAATCAACGAGCCTTCCCGAGTCGTGAAACGCCAAACAAATGAATTATGCAAATCAACGAGCCTTCCCGGGTCGTGAAATGCCAAACAATTATGCGAATCAACGAGCCTTCCCGGGTCGTGAAACGCCAAACAATTGAATTATGCAAATCAACGAGCCTTCCCGGGTCGTGAAATGCCAAACAATTATGCGAATCAACGAGCCTTCCCGAGTCGTGAAACGCCAAACAAATGAATTATGCAAATCAACGAGCCTTCCCGGGTCGTGAAATGCCAAACAATTATGCGAATCAACGAGCCTTCCCGAGTCGTGAAACGCCAAACAAATGAATTATGCAAATCAACGAGCCTTCCCGGGTCGTGAAATGCCAAACAATTATGCGAATCAACGAGCCTTCCCGGGTCGTGAAACGCCAAACAATTGAATTATGCAAATCAACGAGCCTTCCCGGGTCGTGAAATGCCAAACAATTATGCGAATCAACGAGCCTTCCCGGGTCGTGAAACGCCAAACAATTATGCGAATCAACGAGCCTTCCCGGGTCGTGAAACGCCAAACAAATGAATTATGCAAATCAACGAGCCTTCCCGGGTCGTGAAATGCCAAACAATTATGCGAATCAACGAGCCTTCCCGGGTCGTGAAACGCCAAACAATTGAATTATGCAAATCAACGAGCCTTCCCGGGTCGTGAAATGCGAAACAATTATGCGAATCAACGAGCCTTCCCGGGTCGTGAAACGCCAAACAATTGAATTATGCAAATCAACGAGCCTTCCCGGGTCGTGAAATGCCGAACAATTATGCGAATCAACGAGCCTTCCCGGGTCATGAAACGCCAAACAATTGAATTATGCAAATCAACGAGCCTTCCCGGGTCGTGAAATGCCGAACAATTATGCGAATCAACGAGCCTTCCCGGGTCGTGAAACGCCAAACAAATGAATTATGCAAATCAACGAGCCTTCCCGAGTCGAAACACTAAAAGCAAATGATGGTGACTATGATTGTGATTGTGATTGTGATTGTGATTGTGATTGTGATTGGATTGTGATTGTGATTGTGATTGTGAGTGTGATTGTGATTGGATTGTGATTGTGATTGTGATTGTGATTGTGAGTGTGATTGTGATTGTGATTGTGATTGTGATTGTGATTGAGTGTAGCTACCCTCTGAACAACGGGGAGGCTAAATTTAATGGGGCTATCCCTTGAGCAACAAGATAACCAATGATAAGATGATTGTCTACTGAGCAACGAGACAATCGAGGAAATGTGATTGCTTACTGAGCAAAGAGGCAATCAATACGCTATTGTACCAAACACATAAATGTGATGGTCTTAGCGGCACAATGGTTCGTCAACAACAAATTCTCAGAACAACTGATTAAATGCACTAACTGGTTAAACAAATATATTCAAACAACTTGTCATGATTGATGTACACAATAAATGATTGATTGATTGAATGCACCAGCTAGGCGGCTTTTCAATGATTATCCCAAATGACTTGACCATGCTGGTTTTGAAATTAATTTTGAAAAAGGTGACCATTTCTGGTCTTGAAATTAATTTTGAAAAGGTGACCATTTCTGGTTTTGAAATTGATTGAAAAAGGTGACCATTTCTGGTCTTGAAATTAATTTTGAAAAGGTGACCATTTCTGGTTTTGAAATTAATTGAAAAAGGTGTCCCTCAGGATGATTGGTTAAAAACTGTCCCTCAGGACGATTGATTGATTTAAAACTTGTCCCTCAGGATGATTGCATGCGACTCGTGCATCAACACTCGACGACAACAACGACAACATTCCTTCTTTAAAAAGTAGGAGGCTCAATGGGTGGCTCTTTTTCTTTACTGTCTTTCCCTTGAGGCCAAGGTTTGGGTTGGAGCTTAGCAAAACTTGGGTTTTGGATTGGTTTGAGGCTTTTAGGATTCTATGCCCCAGTCCTGGATTTGGGTGTATGCTTCCCCCAGAAATGGCATTAGGCTGACATGCCCCACAGATGATGATCCTCAAATCTGATTTTCTTTCTCGGCTCTGCTGATGGTTTTGACAACCAATTGACCATGTACCCAAACACGGGTTCTTTGATGCATTGAAATTGTTTCCACGAGTCAAGGATAGACAAGATTAAGACTACATGATTGACTGTTTGACAAAGAGGTGGATTTTTACAAGGCCGAGGAATTTGATCGGCCTTTTGGACAAACGGATGGACATTGATGAGACCGACAAGGCCAAGGAATTTGATCGGCCTTTTTGACAAGGGGGTGGACAGACCGACAAGGCCAAGGAATTTGATCGGCCTTTTTGACAAAAGGATGGACATTGATAAGACAGTCAAGGCCAAGGAATTTGATTGACCTTTTTGACAAGGGGGTGGATTGTGACAGACAAAGCTTGAGGAATTTGATTGACCATGTTGACCCAACAGATAGAAGCAAGAACGCGTTGACTCGAAAGACATGGAAGACTACGTTGACTCAAAGTTCTGAAAGATGCCAAACATGTCTTACTATTAACTTCGAAATTGTCATGATAAAATTGAATTTTTATTTTGTGATTGTTTCACTCCATCAAGTGATGTTCATTCAAATCTTCTTAAAACACAAGATTTCTTGTCATGAACCCATGCCCCAGATTGCTGATGATGCTTCCTTGATTTTCCTTCAAAATGCCCCAGTTTAGAGGGCTGCTAATGAAGACCCGTTGATATGCCCCAGTTTGGATTTTTGCTTTGCATGACGCCAGTGTTTGCACAATGCTTTGACTTTTTCAAGGGAGATTAGACTGTTCCCTTTTGACTTGAATTCTCACTATCAAGTTGCACTTTCCAATCTGAAAGGACTTTTATCTAGGTTATGATGGGGCCAAGGTTATGGGTTTAACAAAGGAAGGATTATAGGCTCAAAACATCTCAATTTTCCTCGGGGTTATTTGAGCTAGCAGCTATCTTGGACTTTTTGTGCCATTTTTGCTTCTGATGGGTGCTTTCATGTGCTTTTTCTTGCTTTAAAAGAGCACTTCCTTTCATTCGTTTCAAATTTCTTCAGTGCTCTTCATCTTGTTGCACCCATGTATTTGACAAGCCTATGAGTTTGGCACTTTCATTGTTATGATACTTTGAATCTTCACACGCTTGTATCTTTGGCCCTTTTATTCTGCTGGCTGTCATGTGTTTGACACTTTCATATTTCTTGTTTCACCCCAGTGTGGGGGATAGCTGCCTAGCTGGGTTCTTTTTCAAGGAAATTGATTCAGGCTCAAAAGGGCTTCGCAATGGATATTTATGTGGGGAATCAAACAAAGAATGTCTTTCTTCATTTTGAATTGTGCAACTTGATGTGGAGAACTCATGCTTGCTCTAACTTTTGCCTAGATCTCATTTTGAAGTTCGATCTAGCGAGCTTTTTGCCTTAACTTTTGCCTAGGTCGCCCTTGCGGGTTTTCGGCCTAGCAGGCTTTTCCTGTGTCAAAGCATTACTTCTTGGTGGCACTGGGGAATGGTCCCTTGGAAATCCTCCTTGTGTGGGGCGAGAGTTCAATCCAAATCCATCTCGTGTTTTGAAGTGATTATCATGTTTCTCAAATGATGGTGGAAAACAATTCCAAGATGAGGTATTATTACAAAAATCCAAGTTTATGATTGACAATTTTAACACAACGGGGGATGACATTGATTTTTGATAGTTACGACCGAACCGCGAAGGGTTGCCTACGTATCCCTTTGCAAGGAATCAGGTCGTGCGTAGTTCAAGACTACAAAGTTGACTCTAATTTTTGAATTTTTTTTATTTTTCTTGACAACAACAATATATTACAGACTTGAACTTGAAAAACTCATAGACACAAGAGCACGACAGACTCGAAGATGAAAACACACAGACAAGGAAAACAAAGACACAAACTAACACGACTTGCAAACTGATTCTTGACTTGACACTTGAATACTTCCAAGACTCGTGGAAGATTGACTTATTACATGGCCATCGATGGTTCATTGATTTGACGAGGTGCTTGGTTTCGCCAGTGGAGCAGAGATGGATCCGTTGTCAATGAGATCTTGTATTTCATGACGAAGGCGTTGGCATCTCTCGGTAGGGTGACCGGGTATTTGGTGGTAGATGCAGAAGGTATTTGGGTTGTAGGAACGTGGAGGACTTTGTGGAGGTGGGGTTGGTTGAAGTGGTTTGAGAAAACCAGCCATGAGAAGCTCCTTATAGACCGAGGGCAAAGGTGCAGAGAGTTGGGAAAATTTTCTTCGTCGACTTTGAGGGCGGTTGATTTGGGTTGTGACTTCGTTGACTGGTTCAGTTTGGTTGGGATCATTGTTGGTAAAGCTCGAAGGGGCATTTTTAGTGGAAGTGAGGCTGATTTGATTGACACTGAGATCTTGTTTTTGTTGAGGAGTGTTGGATTCTGATGGCAAAAGAGAGATGGTTTTATCGTCAATGAGATCCTGGATCTTGTGACAGAGGCGTTGACAATTGTTGGTAGCATGACCGGGCACCTGATGGAAGGCACAGAAGGCATTTGGATTGTGGTAAGCTGGGAGCTTTTGAGGTAAAGGAGTTGGAGAGAGTGGTTTAAGAAGACCGGCCATGAGAAGCTCTTCATAGACCGAGGACAGAGGTGCGGGGAATTGGGAGAATTTTCTTGATTGGTCTTTGGGCCGGTTGATTTGGATTATGGTGGTGGTTGGTTTGGCTTTGCTGATGGTGCTGGTTGAGAAGTTGGGGTTGATATTTGTGGAGCTGGGGGTGGCTTTTGCATTGTTGTTGGTAAATGGTGTTTTGGCTTTCTCGAGGTAGACCTTTTCGCCTTCTGGAGTGAGGTGGTCCTTTTCGACGTCCCAGTGGTGCATCTCCACATCTCTCGTGTCAATGGAATTTCCAAAGCATATGGGTTTGAATCCTTCCATGATAGACTCCTCCAGTTCAGAGATCTTGGCCAAAGCTGCGACCATTTCTAGGCTTTTTCCAGGTCGTTGGAGGTTCTCTTGGACCCCCGGAAGACGGTCACGGATGTCTTGCACCATGATTATGAGCTGGGTGATTTGATTTTCCAGGTTATTCACAGCCATCTTGAGTCCTTCAATTTCAGCCGGAACATCCATGTCTTGAGGTTTGGGTTGAGTCAACTTCTGTTCTGGAAGTTGTAAGGCTTCTTTCTTGGATCAATGGCTCGGGACTGACAGTAAAGCAAAAAGGTCAAACTCAGATTGTGCCCCTGGTTTTATTGAAGGAAATGTTGTGCATGTGTCGTTGCATCGTGTCGTCCTAAGATCTAGACTATCGGTCTCGGTCTCACTTAAGACATTGCACAGATGTTCGAAACAACAACCACGGGTAAGTCGTGACAGGCAGGTTAAATTCCAATCGTCATGGAATCAGAGCCAATCTCCTTATAGACCATCCGAGACAGAGCAATAAGATTGTTGAAATCCGGATACAAATGCACTTAAGGCTAGCCCGAGACGCGGGGAGCCGTTCGGGCACGGCAAACACCGAAGGTATCTCAAACTCCATGGATTTAAAGTCTCCTAGACTGCATCCTATTCCTATATATTATGCCAAGGTTAACCTATGGTTAGTCTACCGGTTTCAAATCTCACTTGAAGCCATTGCACAGATGATTGGATCAACACCACGGGTAAGTCGTTTACTCGGCAGTTACGGCTTTTCAACCTATAGCCTAAATGTTGAAGCCGTAACCGTTATCCTTTCTTGACCATCCGAGACAAAGCAATGAGGTGTCGCCATCCAGTTACAAATGGGCCCAAGGCTAGTTCGAAACACGGGCTGCCGTTCGGGCACGGCAAACACCGGAGGTATCTCAAACTCCGTGGATTTAAAGTCTCCTAGACTGAATTCGACAGCTTTGGAAGATTGCCCCAATCCTCAAGTTTTCTTTTAAGTGATAAGTCCTTGATATCGGATGGTCGGATTTGGGAAATCCTGATTCACATGAATTCCGACAATGATCTAAAGATCAGATGCCTAAGGGCGATTGACCCTCCTCGGGCCAACGTCCCTTAAACCCATTTAGATCAGTGTTTAGAAATTTGATGATCCAAATTTTCCCACGTCCGGCCGTCCTAAAGGCTAACTCGTAAGAACAACGCGCATATGGGATGCACAACTCATCATCGGGCCGAGGCAACCTTCTACTAACCGCCGGGAACCTAACTTATGCTATACTGACAACATAATAAGACAAGAATATGTACGGATGCGAGTGTATGTATGTATGCAGTATGGCATGCTTGGAAAGACGGTAACACATAGCACGTAACAGGATGGAGCACATAATCCTAACACATGGGTTGGTTAACTAACATGGGATTCTATGGTTATCTATATGCAAAGGCTGGTTTTGGTTTGAAAGGTTACCCCGGACTCAAAGCCAAAGCTGTCTCCCACCGCCAAGGATCCCGCAAGGCGATGGTAATAACGACAATTGTGACTTATCACGGTCGGGGGGTGCTGGGCATTTCGGGATTCCCCGTCACCGGCAAGCCGGGCGGGATTGCCGAAACACGCCAGCGAGGCTAGTAACCATGCACGTGCAATGCAAAAAGTCCATAAAAACAAAATTTTTCAAAATCCCTTCAACATTTTTCAAGTTTAGCGCTCGATGATTAATACACATTTTAATAAAATCACACATAAGTGTAATAATACTAAAATATATATTAACCAGCGTCCCCAGCGGAGTCGCCAGCTTGTGAACACCCCGCGGAGACATGTCCACGAAAACGGTTGCGGTTTAGAAAATGGTTTTGATTGATTGAATGGAGTCGCCACCCGGATTTGAGGACCTTACCCGAGAAACCATTTGAAAAATTACTCTTTTGCCCTTGAAATGGAAAATACTTTACCGGTCTTTTAAAATGAGATTTCTCGGGTCCGGAAGCTAGGTTACGCGAGGGGAAGGAATTTAAAGCACCCCTCACGCCCGGTGTGGCCACCGATCTCTACTAAATGTTTGAAAAGATTTTGAAAATGTTATTTAAACGGACTTTAAACTCAAATTCATGGGAGAGCATGGCAAATACATTAAGAATGTCTATGAAATATAAGTGAATGCTTGTGCAAAGTGTTGTGGATGAGTGATTTATATACAGAAGATGCTAAAATTTCACCAAATAGCCTTCAAACTGCCTTAAGATACCCCAGAAATTGATCACATACATTCAAAACATCACACCTGGATAGGATCCAGGCGCCTGGATTGGGTCCAGGCGCCTGGAAGGAGTCAATCCAGGCGCCTGGATTGCCTTCCAGACAGAAACTCAGAACTGCATTTTTGACAATAAGCAACCAAATGCAATGCTTTTAACTGATTCTCACACACCCTAAACAATGTTTGGAAATGCAATAACAAACATGAACCTCAAACACATGATATGAACTTAAAAGAGGTTTGATTTTTGGATGAATTTTGAAAATATACAAGACAAATGCTAATGAAAAACTTCCTTTTTTATGAAATTTGAAACCTTCCCAAACACTTAACTAGTATGAAGAACTAGTAAGAGCTTGGATGGTATCCCCTCAGGGCCTTTTGAGCACAATGGTAGAAAAACTACCTTGAGAGGCTTGATTGATGAACTTTTGGTGAAGGTTTGGATGTTTTTTGGTGATTATGTAAACTGAAAGAGGTCTTCTAGGACAGAGACAAACTGATTGTATTGGTTTTGGTTGAGTTTGATGATGGATGGTTGAAATGTGAGAGTTTTTGATGATCAAAGGGTGGGTTTTTAGGCTAGAAGTTGGGTTTTTAGGCTAGAAATGGGTAGAACAAAGGGGAATGGATTGGGGATGAATTTTCTGGAAAATTTCCAACAGCATAACAGTAAGAAAATGGGGTGGAGAGCTGGTCTTGATGGATTGTGGTTGATGGTAGTGGATGGATGATGGGTTTATGGGGCAAGAAGGTGGTTTTTGGGGTTGAAAATGAATGGGATTGAGAGGGATTAACTAGGATGGAGTTTTTGGAAATTTTTGCAGCAGCATAACAGTTAGAAAATAGGGTGGAGAGCTGGTCCTCTTCAATGAGAGAGGAGGGGGGATATATATAGGCAAGACAAGGTCCAAAAAGGGCCATTAAATGGCTTAGGGGTCAAATAGGGGTCAAGGTAGGAGTCCACCAAAATACCCTACTCTCTCTCAACAGAATTCTGCAGAAAAATCCCTGAAAGATCCTCAAGACGCTCCTCCCCACTCACTTGACCTTGGGCAGCAAGTACCTGGAGAGAGTCCAGGCGCCTGCATTAAGGCAATCCAGGCGCCTGGATTGAGTCCGGGCGCCTGGAATAGGGGAATCCAGGCGCCTGGATGGCGTGACAACACAAAATTCCAAACTTCGCGGGGCCATTCCGGGTGCTACCGAACTCCGTTTTGCGCATGGTTTGAAGCGTTGGAAAGCTTGAAAGGTCTACTTTCTAACCCAAGTGGTTTGAACCCAAGATGATTTGTACATCAAAATGTGTGACCATTTTACCCTCAGAAGGTCGGAAGAATGAATCGTTTCGGTAAAATGGGCATATCTCCCTCATTTCAAAATGGATTGGGACGCGTTATATATCGAAAAAGAGGGTTTGGATGTACTAGAAGATGGTGTAGGATTGGTTTTCTTTGAAGAGGCTTTGGTGGGGTTTCCAAGTTCACAATCAAGCCTTGCGTGCTCTGTCGGGCATTTTCATCATCGGGGATGCTTGATAAGTTTCTCGGGTCAAAATCGGGGTGTCTACAGATGCCTTCACAACTTCCCTCATTCCCAGCCCCTCAACAAACCGCCTAACTCCTTGGTGTCCCCCCATTTCAGGTAATCTCAAACTTAACACAGATGGCAGCTTGTATTACAGGAACCGAAATGCTGGATTTGGAGGACTATTCTGGAATGATTTTGGCGAATGGCAGCTGGGCTACTATGGCAAAATGATAGCTTCCTCAAGTCTTGAAACGGGAAATATGGAGCATATACAGAGCCCTCACCATCATCCTTGAAAAAGGCTGGACAAACGTGCAAATCGAATCGGACTCTCAAATAGCGGTAATTCTGTTCACAGATGGTCCAAATGCCAACCATCCCCAAAGCAACATAATTCACGATGGAAAATATTTGCTCAACCGTACCAGGAGCACTATCACTCACATTTTCAGAGGTGCAAATGAAAGCGCGGACTGCTTAGCTCATTTGGGTGCAAGTCAGAATGAAGAACTTGTGGTTTCAACTACAGCCCCGTTAGCTGTTAGAGAATTCCTGATAAGGGATGGTCTCGACCTCCACCAAATCCTTGATTAGTTTCCTCTATCTTCTGCTACTCTATGTCTTCTAATATGTCTATTTGGGTCTGTAACGTAACGCCAGCACATATGATGCGGTTTGACATTACTCTCTAGTTTCTAATATATCTTTCCGAAGTACCAAAAAAAAAAAAAAATGCACATGGAGCATTGTTATGTGGTGCTAGCTCCAGGGCCCTTATGCACTCATATTTGTACGGGTTCCACCACATTATCGTCACACATGATGCTTCAATAACACTTAATAATTTACCATATCCAGATACGATCTTTTAATATTGGGAGAATTGTACTACTTCGATCTTTTAATACATAGATTCAAGTCTCCATTGTAGCTTTGTCGCACACGGTGGGATGTTACCGACATTTGTATGTATGCTTAAGGTCATGTTTGATAACAGGGTTCAACACTGGGATTGAATTATGAAGGTGGAGGGCCCATAATTTTATGTTTGTTTTGATTTCATGGGTGGGATTGTTAGTCCCAAAGGACTATGAATCCCTCATTTTCACCGGATTGGCCAACCCAAGGGTAGTGGGTATTATGAAATTCTGTCCCACAGGATTGAGTCTAGAAAGACGACTATGTCCTCTTCCTTTTCATTTATTGACACAACCTCCTCCATGCAAATAAGCTTTCCTATCTAGCGTTGTTGTTGTTATTTTCATTATGGAGCGAAAACAACCTGATGATGGGTTTTGGTAGGAAAAACATGAATGTTAGGCATGTGGATGTTGGTAAAATAATACTCTCCCCTTACCCAAATAAAAGGAGAGTATTATGTTTTGGGCTATCTTTTAATATGTGTTTTAAAAAGTTTATATTTAAAATTTGTATAATTGTTATTTTGCCCTTTTGAAAAGTTAATGGATAAAGAATTGATGCGTAAAAGTGGAGGATAATTTGACAATTATTATTTTGCCCGTTTACGTTTTTTGTTCTTCATTTGTATACAGCTCAACGTCATTAGTATGCATGCCTTTGAAATGTGAAAAAAAAAAATGTTCATGGATTTGTTAAAAGGGAAATTCATTTTTTTTTTATTCTAAAATTATGTTATTGGATTTGTGATTCTAAAATTATATCCAGTGTGCGCATCTTTTGGCCAAGCATGTGCTTGCCATTTTCGTTCCTCACCCGGACACCGGTGATGGAGGCGCCACGTAGTTATCTCGTGTAGCTTGTTTTTCCTGTGTTTAATTTCTCATTTTGTTGTATGTGTTAGTTTTTATGTTCAGCTTGCAGGAACTCGATATCTAGCAGGTTGCGTTTATCAATAATATTTCTATCTCTTTATCAAAAACTTCTGGTTTTGTTTCTTTCTTCTTACAAATTCTTATTGATCACATCAAGTATCTGGGTACGAAAGCTTTTGTCTTTTTTTTGGATAATATGAAGTTCATGTAAATCACACTCATTTCATTCGTTGTTCAATCTGTTGTATTTAAGTTACTTGTTGATTCATTTTATCCATTGGAAATCTGGGGAAAAAAATGTTATTCTTCATTTGAAATCTAAAAATAAAAAATGAATAAAGGAAAATGTGCCCTTGAAAATCTGAAAAAAAAAAAAGCTTCCAAATAAATATTTTAAGTGGTCAAATGGTTCTTGAATTTGGTCAAATGGAAATTCATGGTTTGCCTCCCTATTAACCTCGTGATGAAAAATACAGGGTGTTTCCATGTAATGGCAGAATTGGAAACAAATTATTTTAACTCAATCCTAGTCTAAGCAAAACAAACATATTACTAGTATTCCCATGATCTAATTCCCTGCAAAATAAACATGAGGGAATGATTCATCTCCTCATTAATAATTCCACTTCATTACCAATCCCTCTAAAAGGAAACCTCTTATATATCATTCTCCAAACTAAAATCGTTGAATGTATTCACAAAAAAAAATAGAGTGTAAAAATCATTCTCCAAACTAAAATTCATTAATTTAGAAGTCAATTAATGCACAAAGTCTGAAGGAGAAGGGTTCAGTGGATATGGATGCAGCCTATATATGCAGGGATTCCTCCTTGGTTACAGCTCAGCTCCAACTCAACAGAATTTCAGAAGTCCCACTGGGTAGGTGATGCTCCAGCATTAGTTAATTGGCTGCTCGATTGTCACACCACATCAAAAAAAGAAAAAAAAAATGGCAAACAGATTGGTACATGAAGTTCAACCATTGATGTAACATCTGCAGCACTAATGGAACTCAAAAAAAAAAAAAAAAAGACAAGTTCAATCATTGATGTTAGTTATGATGAAACCCCAAAAAACAGAATATGTATGGAGAGATGATCAGATGAACCGTTAGTGAGGTTTATCCTGGGAGAACATTATTAGGAGTGTTCCATTGAGGGAGTTTTGTTTTAAAATTATCTTAGTTTTTGTGTTCACACATTTTTATGTGATGTATTATAAGAGGATGACCTGTCATGGTTTTTGGGAAAAACTAGTTTTTTTCTAGTGGAACACCCCCTTGAAATGCACAAGAAAGTAAACTTAAAGTTTTAAAAAAAGGAAAAGATTACAATACACACTCTTATTTGGACGTGTATCATATGTACCCCTATAAAAGTTACGAATCGATTACCTCTTATTAATAAAAAAATAATAAAAAAATAATATTTTTTTATAAAAGTTATGAGACGCACCAAAATTTTATGAATCATAGAAAATGTTACAAATTATATTGTCGAAAAGTTGTGTAACACTAAAAGTTGTTACGATTGTCAATGAAGTGGCACAATAAGAACAATTCAACAAATGCATATGGTACACACTTTTAATAAATGCATATTGTAGTCATTCCCAAAAAAAAAAAAAAAACGCGTTTTGCTCTTATTAACGACAGCTGCTTCAAACATTTATTCTTCTTTATTTTTTTTTCACTTCTGATAGTAATTCCGTACTTTTTAGACTCTTTTCGTTGATATTAATTTTTCATACAGATGGTCGCCATAAATTCTAAGTAATCTTTTACTCCCTCCGTTCTTCTCTTCACTCATTACCCCTATAAACTAAACTGAACTAACAAAATGAACACATGCAGCCTCTGTATTTCTCGTGTATTTCAGTCTAATGTTCTGCATTGACCATACACGTCACTAACGGGTCATCTCTCCCTCTCATAACCAACCTCTATATTCTGTTTTTTGGTATTCAATGGGGGCCGCCCCAGTGCAAGACTCAAAGATGCCACTTTCCTCCGTGTTTGTTTCTCCACTTTCCTTATTTCATACTCCTTAAAAAATATACATATCTTTCAATAAGAATCTCTTAAAATATGTAATATGGATTTTATTTGACATATCTCAATTAATTTTGTTATACGAAATTTTCAAAAATCATGAAACCCATTATAAATTGAAAAATATAGACAATTTTAAAACGTGGCACGAATGCTGAAAATGAACCAATAAGGAAGGAAGGAGTTATTTTTTCCTCTCTTGTGCATGCATGTGGATGAATAGTCGACACCAAATGATCAATTGGGATTATTTTTAATTGGCTACGCTTTTACACTTCTAAAACGGATGTAAAGGCTCAAAATGTTTCTGGAGTATTGTTACGTAATGCTACAAGGCTTTTCTCTCCCCGATATTGATATGGGTTCCATACTTCCATGAGCACTTAATTATATTTCCATGTGTCGGATACTATTTCCAAAATTTGGGAGAATAGTACTTACTATGTTGTTTATAATACTTTCACTTCGTATGTAGCACACGCGGTGGGATTTTAACTTCCAAAACGACTATAGTTCGGTAAATGGTTATGAGATGGTAAGCGCAATACTCCCTGATAGATTTACAATGTTTATTGTCTACATATCTATTTACACACCAAAAAGAAAATAAGCCAAAAACGAAAAAAAAAAAAAAAAGGAAAGAATCATTAGATGAAATTTCATGAAAAATAACAAGATCTAAATTTCAAAACAAGGTTTTTAATTTGGTTACCACAATTCGAAATCCATCTCTCTAAAAAGCATAAGAGAGTTTTCATGTTTACACCCACCAAATACCAGAATATGAATTCTCTAATCTTGCCTATTGTTTTTGTCTTTTCTCAGCAAACGAAAGATTTTATTAATCCTTGACAAGCGATTACAAAGTTTAACGGGACAGCGAGCATAACAACATTACAACCACAGCGATATCCCAATTAGGTTTGACACCAAAGATACAGACAACCACACGCCACCCGTTATCCCCAAAGGAATATAAGTTGGCAAGAAGACAACATCTTGCCTACCGTTATTTGGAAGTATAAAATAATTTCATTGTGAAGATCGAGTTATAAAAATTTTGTACAAAGTACCAGGACCACCAAAACTAATTAATTAATTTAGGAGTGAATGCACAAAGTCTAACATGTGTTAGCATTCAAGTACTATATAAGAGAGAGTACGGTTCTCTAAGAAAAAGTGCAAATCAAGAAAAATAAATAAGGCTCTTTGTATTCTCTCTATTAATTTTGTCGGTTTTTTCGCAAGCACGGAGACTCGTAATCAAGCAAGGCAACCTTTTCGAGGATACAACATATTCGAAAGAGGTACTTCAATAAATTCCTCTTATCTTTGACAGCTTCCTTGTGTTATGCACCTAAAAGTTATATGGTAAAATATGAATGAGGTAAATTTAAAGTTGCAATGGACCGGGGCTCCTAGAGTGCAGTAAATGCGTTGCACCGTGCAGTACAGCATTTCCGCCGTCCGAAAACGTTTTTGATGGTTCGAATTAAAATAAAACTCCACCATAGAAACGTCTCTCTACCATGGAAGATTTTATTTAGATCTAAACCGTTAAAAACACTTTTGGACGATTTTGATATACGCTAAACGGTACATCGTATTTAGTGCACTGCACCATCCCCGCTTCTTGCAATGTAAACCCTATTTTCGAGTTCGGGAAAAAGCCTGAACGAAAATTTTCTTGGAGAGAGAAAGATTGCTCCTTTTTCTTTTGATTTAAGAATTTGTTGGACCCCAAAAAAAAAAAGAGAGAGAGAGCATTAACCACTCTGCTTTTCCTTTTATTTTCTGGTTATTAATTTATCTTCTTAAAGTCCACATTAGTACAGGTGTTTCTCTGTGTTATCAATACCATCTCCAAGATACGTACAACATTACTTTCAAAAAATGCGAGGAGAAGTCATTGACGGCTCCAGATACAACATAACAATACTAAAAAATTATCTGCTAATTTTAATTTTAGTTTATTATGTAATTTGAGCACCCTATAAATATGAATAACGTTCTAATATATCTTTTTTATTGAAACTCAAAATGATGCAGATAATTCTGTCATTCTGATCACTAATTCAATTAAACCCAACTCATTCTGATTAATTTTTTGGTCTTTCCCATAACAAAATTGTTTTAGGGCACACTCATTCATTTCGTATCTAACTTTGTAATCCACTTGTCCAATTCATCCTACTTGAACGTCAGCCTAGAGGTTATCTCCTGGTTCTCCCACAAGGGAGACCAGGGTTCGAGCCTCAACGGAGGCGTTTGGGGTTTAGGGTTATGAATAACTTCTAGACCCCATTTGGACTAACTCTCTAACTCCCCCACTAATCCCCGAACTGATGTACAACGAATGACAAAAATAAAAAATAAACGTCCATTATCGTAACTAAAGGCAACAATATTTTGCACACTGGATAATCTTTTTGTATGGAAGTTATTATGTACTCCGTAGTTTTAATGCACTATTTATAGTACTCTCAACAAATTAATGATCCCTTTTCGACAGTCGTGTCACTCAACAAATGGAACCCGAAAGGGTCACAATGATATACGTACCCACTTTACAATAGGGTTACCACGTACTCTCTCTCTCTCTCTCTCTCTCTCTCTCTCTCTCTCTCTCTCTCTCTCTCTCTCTCTCTCTCTCTCTCTCTCTCTCTCTCTCTCTCTCTCTCTCTCTCTCTCTCAATGTTATACCCACTTTAGGCAAGCGACGAAAACTAACAGCATGGGCCAAATTGATGAATATGTATAAAGTTCGGAGGTTTAATTAAAATTTAGTGAAGTTTGGACACTTATGGAACATTGCGGTCAAAAGTTGGAGGCTTTTTTGGGGTTTTCCCATAGTAAATTGAAAAACAAGCTTAGGATCGGGCTTGGGCAACCCAAACATCAAAGCCAGACATAGTTAAAAACCTCCCCTTCCCACCGGATCTGAGTTCGAGTCGACTTAGGTGGGATGGTTCGGTTGTGGACGCCTCAAGTTGTCTTGCGTTTCGGTGGGATTTTAGTGACCGGTCCCGTGAAATAGTGCTGGACAAATATTTTCTTTCTGCCCGGACGAAATCCTCAAAACCATAGTTTTAAATTCTTGAGAAATAGTCGCCAGCTCAGATTTTTTCTTTTACATGGAGAGATAAAGAGGTGCTGGATAGGACTTTGGTGATGGGGACGTCTGTGTAGAACCAAGTTTTGATTTCACGAGAAACTCGATTTGCTTTGGGGATAGAAACAGGGCGTGGTGGGGTGAATACCATTGTCTCCGTTTTCAATCCCCGAACTCAAATCCAATCTCTGTTTCTGCCCCGATTTCCATCAGAAAATTTTATTTACCCTCCAAATTATCCTAGAATAATCTGTCATTACAAATTATGTTGGGATATGTGCACATAAATCTATGTTGATAGGTTGAAATAATCATCCGTAACGATTAGAAAAAGCGTAGCATACTAACACATTTTGTCTCAATTTGACTTGCTGGCTTCGCAAGTACACGCATTGTTCATAATCAAGCCAAGGGATTTCTTGGACGATATTTTTTGAAAAGAGTTCTATATATTTTGATAACTTAGACGTGCGGGCCAGTTGTATTAATAAAATCTTGAAAGAAAAATCTTATTTTTCAGCAATTGCTAACGCCTAATATTATGTATCCAGATTTTTTACAAGATGAAAAACCAAAAAGGAAGCATGGGTACAATATGATTCCTAATTCCATTTCATAATAAATAAAAATAAAAATAAAAAACCTGATCTTATTAGCAAGAGGTTCTGCTAGTGATACAATATTATGCACAACGACGTGTACGAAATGCTTATATGTCACTATATCATTGGCTATTGTACACTATTTTACAGCAACAAATAAATTGATAACGTATCATAATATGTATATTGTTGTGTAGGCTGTTGCGTTAATAGACTTCTCTTGTTAGCAAATGAATTTTTTCTATTCTTGCACAGGAGTTACTAAAACATGAAGATCAAAGTGAAAGAAAGCACTATTGTAAAACCAGCCAAAGAAACACCCAAACACATCCTAACGAGCTCCTACTTGGACCTATTGGTAACACCTACTCATGTCCCAACTATCTACGTCTACAAGCCAAACGGTTCAAAAAAATTCTTTGACACTCAACTGCTCAAGGAGTCTCTGAGCAATTGTCTAGTGGTGTTCTACCCAATGGCGGGACGGCTGAGGAGGAGGGAGGGCGATGTTGGCGGCTTCGACATAGATTGTAATGGAGAGGGTGTGTTATTTGTGTTGGCAGAATCTGAAGGTGTAATTGATGATTTTGGCGATTTTACTCCTTGTTTCGACCTCGAAAAACTTATTCCAACTGTTGACAAGTCTGGTCAATCTTTTGCCATTACTCCCCTTTTGATACTACAGGTATGTTTTCCTTTAAACGGTTTCTCTCTATTATGGGTGTCAAACAGGTAGATTTGGGTAAATGTGGAAACTGGAATTTTCAATCCGCCCATTACCAATTAGAGGAGAATTGTTTCAACGATAATTGTGGAATTGCCGAAATGATTGTTAACTCTTGTGGCAAGCAGTGAAATATCTAGAAATTAATGGTGGTCTCATAAGTAATAAGCACCGTATAAAAATGGATACTAAAAACAGAAACTACAATAAGTCAAAATACAAGGAGAGATGACTTATGGGAGAACATTCTTTACACTGACACCGGTGGTGTAAATCAAAATTTCCTTCAAATCGATTGCATTGCGACATGATTGATTGCATTGCAACATGTGTTCACGTTTTACCTTTTGGGACCACTGTTTGGACACATAGCGCAATATAATAGAATTGGAAACTTTAGTTTACACCGCCAGTGTACAAAATGTTCTCCCAGGACTTATATGAATTCTTTCTCCTTTAATTGAGTCTGTCACATTTAATGCATATCAGAAAAAACCATATTCGGGTATCAAGGTAACTTAATATCACATGGATATTTACCATATGCTAAAAAACCACATTCGAGTATTAAGGTAACTCTGATAATAAATAAATAAATAAACGTATTAAGGCGGGGTGCTAGAAATCAACCCCTGCAAATTACCCTGAAAATCGCCCGAAACGACATCGTTTTTTGCGCAAAAAGGGACAACAAATAAATAACTCAAAACTACGTCGTTTTGGGTCGTAGGAACATAAGAGATAGGGCTTTTTTGGAAACTTAATTTCCATTCGGTCAAGGGTTGAAACTTACTTACCAATAGGTCAAGTTTTTTTTTTTTTTTTTTTTTTAAACCGAAACAACCACGTGCATTATTCTTACGTCAATTTTTTTGGGGGTTTAGGCACTTAGGGTATCATACGTTTTCATGGGGTGTTAGAAGTTTAGGCACTTTCATGGGATTTTGGGAGTTTAGGCACTTTCATACGTTTGGGGGTTTAAACATTTTCATAGGTTTTAGAAATTTAGGCACTTATTTTGGGGGCTTAGGTACTTTCATATGGTTTGGGTATTTTGGCATTTTGGGTTTAGGGTTTAGGCACTTTGAACTTAAGCACTTTGAAAAGAAAAAAAATAAAGAAACAACTTGACCCGGAGGGAATTATTTTGATCAAAAGTGGACTTAGTGGTAATCGCCCCGCACGACGTCGTTTTGGGTGATTTGTAGGGGCTGATTTCTAGCACCCCGGGTCCCTCAAAATGACCTCAATAATTTTACCACTGGGTAGTTACCCTAGTCGTAAACAACTCACCCTAGAAGGTTAAAGTTCGAACTCAGGAGGCCATAGGTTTGAGGCATGTCGACGACGTTCACTCGTACTTTGCAACACTTCATCCGGCTGTAACCCAGTGGCTCTCGGTGAAGCGATAGAAAGCTATTGGTGATTGGTTCCTCACGAGACGCCACGAGTCCAAAAGTCCCAATGGTTACATTAAGTGGAGGTTGCTATCGCTCTCACCTCCCTTTCGTCCCTTTACCGAGAAAGAAAAGAAAAAACCTCAATTTTTTAAAGTACGACTTAACTCAAACATAAACGAAATTTGTGATTACATCCCTAACTGCATAGGCAACCAAAATCACACCCGGCCCGACACACTGTAGTGAAAGGTACAAATTGTAGGTGACATAAATGAATCTTTTCATGCAAAAAGAAAATTTGGTTACATGTCCAATAAAGCTATATTTTGCTGCATGACAGATAACACATTTCAAGTGTGGTGGAGTTTCTCTTGGAGTAGGATTCAATCACGCTTTAGTGGATGCAACGACAGGACTCCACTTCATCAATTCATGGTCCGACGTGGCGCGTGGCGCCTCCATCACCATTCCACCAGTCATCGACCGGTCGTTGCTCTGCTCCCGGGACCCACCTTCCCCTACATACCACCACATTGAATATGACCCACCGCCTTCCATGAACAACCCCATCCAAACCAAAAAATGCCAAACAAGTTCCAAACCAACTTCCACTGTCATTATCAAGATCACGTGTGATCAGCTCAATACCCTCAAAGCCAGTATTACAAAGGATGAGAAAAACCCAGTAAGGTACAGCACCTATGAGACCCTTGCTGCACATGTGTGGCGATGCACGAGCATTGCACGTGGCCTTGTTGATGATCAAGCCACAGAATTGTACATCGCCACCGATGCACGGTCCAGATTGCATCCTCCTCTCCCACCCGGCTACCTTGGCAATGCAATATTTCCAACCATATTAATACTCTCAGCCAGTGACCTCCGATCTAAGCCGCTAAAATGGGCTGCAGAAAAAATACACGATACTTTGTGCCGAAGGAACAACGATTATGTGCAGTCGGTTCTGGACTACCTCGCATTGCAGCCCGATCCATCTGCTAAGGGTCGAGGACCCGAGTCCTTCAAGTTCCCAAACCTCAATGTAGTGAGTTGGTTTAGGCTGCCTGCATATGATGCTGATTTCGGGTGGGGCCCGCCCATTCATTTTGGCCCTACAGATACACCTTGCGGAGGGGTCGTGCACATATTACGAAGCCCAACTGGGGATGGAAGTTTGTCCTTGGTTATATGCTTGGAGACTGATTACATCGAAGCCTTCAAGACTGTTTTTTACGACTTCTGAGGAAAACTCATTCAATGGCCTTCTATGTTGCTTTTGTTAGGTTTTAAGTTTCTGGTTTCTGGAGCTTGTATAGCTTGGCTTGTCGCTAGGCTTGGGGTGGCGTTCTTGTTGTATACTTGTATCTTGGACTTTGTATTTTATTTCCACAAGAACTGAAAAATCTTAATTTCAGTGCATAAGATCGGTAATCAAAACACAAAATTTGCAGTCTCTAACCATATTTTGACTTTGAACTCGAAAACTATATTTTGATGGTGCCAGGATTTTGTTAGCTTCAAATCTCCTAAGCGAAGCTGAGTTCCTTAAGAGTGTAACAGCAACGGTATTAGACTATGAGTGTAAAATTTCCAGTAGTATCGAGCATTATGTAACTGGAATCGAGTGTAGCAGTCGACGGTCGTGAAAATTTAACAATCATTTTTTGGCAAAAAATAATTTTAAATTGTTTAAATAATGTTTTAACGGTCAAGCATCGGCCGTAACGGCCGTGAACCGGTCCATAAATCGAATACAGACCGATCTGTAACGGAAACCGATCCACGCACATGCAATTTTTACTCTCACCGGGACACCGGAAATCACTACTTGATATGTCGATCACTCTTTTGGATCAATGTCCAACTTGATGCCCTGATCAAGCTTTTGTTTTAGATTGCTAGACTCAATCTCCGAAAAGTGATCTCGAGTTGAGTTTATTCTGAAGAGAAAATGGAGAAAAGAAGTACCTGTTCTTGTTTGATTTCTAGTATTCGCTGATGGCCATCGGTTGCTCTCCCACCAGCTTGTTCTACTAAATAGCTCCTTGGTGCGCACTCATACAACAGCCTTAGATTCCCATTCTTGCTATTCTTGTTCTTGGGGTTGCCATATATATGTGCCACCATACATCAGTATTCGATGGATCCCACGGATAAGGTGTTGGAAAAATCACAGTGGCAATCCGAATTCCAAAGAACAATTTCGTATATCACAGTTAATATCAAATTACATGAACAGATTACAATGTGAACGAACTGGAAATTACAGAAACTGTAAAACAGAAATACAAACTGTAGATACGCCGAGTCGTGTGTAACCACACTCTCCTTAACAAAGATGCGCCGCCTACCGTGGGTGTTGTAGGTTGTACCGATGTCTTCGTCCCAGGATACAACGGTTAGAACCACGACCACCGGAACACCACCACTGGAAGCCTTGGCGAACTGTAACTTGTGTCTGCCTCTCTCTCTTAAGAACGATTTCTGGAGTATATGCGTTGCACGAAAACTGATGATCAAACCAATTGGCAAAGCTGCCAATTTATAGCTGAAGGAGGAGCTGCAACATTGAAGACGAGAATCAATGGGGAGTCTCCCCAATGAATACGGGAATCAATTCTGCCAATGAATTCTGCAGAATAAAAACTCCCACGCAATAATGTCGCATTTGAATTCTTGAAGAAAACTGCCACAGAATTTGAACGCTATCAAGTCTCATCATGGAGGGGTTTAACTCGTGTATTAACTAGCGTATTTGATCACGCGCATCTCACACTTCGTGGGATCCTTTTGGTTGCCTCGTAAGACCCTCCGAATGCCCCGTTTCCTTCACATCAAATTTCCAACATAAGGCAGCCTATGTAATTTCCTTCATTGAAAGAGTAAATTTGCCTTGACTTGGGTATCTTCATATCATCATGTGTTAGAACGAACTCGCCACATCCCCCGTCCCTATTGAGATAGACAACTACATTTGAGTACAAACAAGAGCAATTTACAGACCGCTCCACTTTGTGGAGGGCTTGTACCGCAAACTCCGGAAAAAAAACTCAAATGTACTGCACGCTCCACTTCCCCATGGTGTTGGACTCCAGTGGACCAAACATAGCAACTCAAGCCTAACCAAAAATCCACTCAGCCCAACTAATAATATGATGTTTTGAAATCCAGATCAACAAAGGGCAAAAAATAAGAAGTGCCTAAAATCCTAAACTCTAGGGTACCCTATCAAAGTGTCTAAACATAAACTCTAGGGTATCCTATGAAAATGCCTAAAATCCTAGGGTACCTATGAAAGTGTCTAAACCACTAAAACCCCTATAATAGGAAAGTGCACCCTAAACCTAAACCCTAGGGTACCCTCTGAAAGTGCCTAAACCTAAACCCTAGGGTACCCTATGAAAGTGCCTAAAAGCCTAGGGTACCCTATGAAAGTGCCTAAACCACTAAAAACCATATAATATGAAAGTGCACCCTAAACCTAAACTCTAGGGTACCCTATGAAAGTACCTAAACCTAAACCCTAGGGTACCCTATGAAAGTGCCTAAACCACTAAAACCCTATAATAGGAAAGTGCACCCTAAGTGCCTAAATCCAAAAATGAGTGATTGACCTTAATGGAATTAGTGGTAATTAAAAAGAATGATTGGAGTTAGTAGTAATTAATATTTGTTTTTTGGAGTTGGTGGTAATATATTGTACAAAGAATTTCCGGCAGCCAATAAGTTGCTGCCTGCAGGTTGACAAACGCTGATGATGCACTTGATCTGTTTCTCTTGATCAAGCTAGTGTACTGGCATCGAATAGTTAAGCAGATAAGTATTGAGTGTGTTTTATTAGATGAACCAGCCAGAGAGAGCCTGTCGTATCACTTGTGAAAGAAATTGGAAGAAAAGATATATTGCATTCGATACTTTATGTCACATAAGTCCTAGAATTTATACAAGAATTTGGATCCTAACTATGGAAAGTCAATCATAGTCAAACCATAATCAATCTCTTATAGCAATCAATCTTAGAATATTCAATACTATTCTAACATCCCCTCAAACTCAAGTAGGCCTGCCAACTTGAGTTTGAAGAGTTTGAAAAAAAATAATTTCCCAAGAATGAGTGAGGGACCACCTATTTATAGAGATGCTCGCCATCCTACGAAAAAGTCACGAAAGGAAGTGACACGATTATTCATCCAAATAGATGTCACCGAATGGAAACAACTCTACCCTTAAAATTTCCATTCACACACAAAGCCAAGTCTTGGTCAGTGATGATAGAAGTTGGAGGACGTCCTCCCATAGCTTCAAGCCATGTCTCAAACAACCATAAAAATGTTACCTCTGTCTCATCTTGCAAAAGTGCACATCCAAACTGTATTGACTGCGTGTGATGGATAACTCCTGTAAATGGTGCGAATGGCATATCATACTTGTTTGTTTGATATGTTGTGTCAAATGTGACTACATCCCCAAAACAATGGTATGCCAAGCAAGATCGAGAATCCACCCAAAAAAAATTTACTACCCTCGCACTTTCATCACATTGAATTGCATTAAAAAAAAATGTGGATTATGTGCTTGTTTGTTTTTAAAATAGGTGAGGACTGATTGTGCATCTCCGCCATCTAACTCTCTGTCTCACATTCCTCAAGTGATTATAGCAGTCTCTATTATCAAAACCCATGTATTCACCACCGAAAATTGAAGCAATTTTAGAAATTTTCAAATTTTCTCTATGAAATGCTTCGGTCAAATCTTTAACTGCTTTGGGCATGTGTCGGTTTGACTTCATTTTCATCCTCTTAGATGGAGTCACTAATAGGTAATTGTGAGCATCGTCGAAAACTGTTACTTTCCATTTCAAACTCCATTTGTCAAGCTTAATTCGCAAATGAGCATTGCATCCGCATCTAGCAGTTGAACAACTTCTTTTTCTTTTCTTTGATATCACTTTGTCATCTTCCTCTCTCTCATCATTCCCTTCCACACCATCTTTCTTAATCTTCGCAACATACTTTCCTTCTTTTGCGCAAACAAATAGCATACTAGTCACATCATTTGACCAGTTTTTTCCTTTGGATGAAGTCCGAGTACGAATCCAAAAACTATTTTGTCAACCATAATCTTCATAGTACTTTTGTGCTTCTTCAATTGTCTCAAAAGACATCCCAATTGACGATGCTTCTAACGCTTCCACATTGTTATTTGGATTATGCAAATCATCTATTTCAAAATCATCAATTTCTAACCCTTCCATGTCGTTATTTGGATTATGCAAATCATCTAATTCAAAAGATTCTTCCATTGCTCATCCTTCAATATGCCATAAAAAATTCTGTAAGCCATTAAATATTCAAGTGCAGTAAAAAAGAATTGCAAAAATCGAGGCCCACAAGCAATTAATAATCAATTTGGAAGCCGTAAATCAGCTCGATTGTTCAGAAAAAACAGAAAACATAAAGCCCTAAGTTGTATAACAAAGAAAACCTAAAAGGCCTAATTTTTTGCCTTCAAAAGAAGAAAAACAAACAAAATTGCCTTCAGATAGTTCTTGGCCCTTGATGAAGTGCTAGTAGCTCCTGACAAACAAAAGTATAAACAAGTTAAAAATGAAGAAACAGAGAATCACCTTCAGAGAGCTCTTAGAATAAAAATAACACTGTCGAAGACTCGAAAAAACAAAACCAAAAAGACCTCATTTTTTCCCTTCAAAAGAAGAATTTTTTAACGAGAATGAACTAATATTTTGAAGAATGAAGTTTTTTTTTTTTCCAAAAAGCAGAAAAATAGAACCAAAAAGTCCTAATTTTTTGCAATCAACAGAAGAAAAAGCATAAATCTGCTACTGCTGGTTTGGGGAAGGAGAGAGAGATAGGGACTTACAGTACGGTCGACTCAAAGAGGCGGAGGAAGTGCAGTAATTGATTCAATGCCCTTATCTGTGTGTTACGAGTGGCAGAGAGAGGGATGGGGCAACGAAGATGGAGGGAGGGAGAGAATGTGCGATAGACGGAGATGGTCGCCGGAGAGATAGTTTCCCTGAGATGAACCTGGGATGAGGGTTTCTCTGGACATTAATGATGGCAGACGGAGAGAGAGAGGAAGAGATAACTTTGTTCACTTCACATTTCTAAAAAACTTTCCAAAAGGATTCTTTCCCTATCTCTCATCTCTCCAATCATTAACCATATTTCTCTCTCTACTCATACCCCTTTCTCCAATCATTATTCTCATTTCTATCTCTATCTCTCTCTAATTATTACACCTCTCTCTAATTTTTACTTTTTCCAAAACCCATCCAAACACTATCTCAAAAAAAATTCTCAAAATATTCTTCTCAAAACTCTCAACCAAACAAAGTGGACGTCTCTTAAAGATGGGGTGGGAGGAGAGAGGGCATTCTAATCTCAGCCCCTGATTTCAAGGGTTGAGATGGAGTGTCAAAACTTGTGTTAAAAGTTGTGTCTCCGGATCCGGCCCCATTTATAAATATCAACAAAATTAGTAATATATTAGCTCCTTCTGCCAAATTTACGGTGAGTTTGGGAATTTACTTTTTTTTCCTTAAACAAAATGAGTATTATTATTATTTTTTCATAAACGGATATCTGATCTAGCTTGGGCACACCTCCACTAACAAACGTGCATAACCTCGAGTGGCCCCAGTGGCCAGGTAACAAAATGAGTATTATTGATAGCTAGCGGTCTTCTTTTTAGTTTTTGTGAAACTTTTTAGGGTCATCATTCAACGATGAGAAATAAAAAGGCACTTCGAAAATATGAATTGAAGTTGAAAAAGTTTTACAAAAGACAAATCAAAATAATTCATCGTTAATCCGTAGTATTTTTTACTTCTCTCATCGAGTAGAATGGTAACACCCAAAGATTATTTCACTCGTCAAGGTGGACGTTTTTTTTTTATTTTTGGGAGAAATAGAGAGAAAATTGCATTAAACGCCAACTAATACAAACAAAACAACAAAAAAATCGCAAAATACAAGAAAAAGCCGAAAAATACAGAAAAAAATGAAAAAAAAAATGCAGGCAATAGAATTTGCCAAAAAAATACAGAAAAATGAAAAAAGAAAAGTATTATTGAAAGCCGCCACTCGCTGTCGATGGTGGAGATCCAGATTGGGAACCCCCGATCTGGCCCCCACAGGCCCAAAATCGAGCGCGGACACCCACACCGGACCGGAGAGGAATGGATTCGGCATGGGGACTCTCCGATCACCCAAAAAGGCATTTAGAGGAGGAGGAGGAGGAGGAAGGTGGAAGGGGTGTGGAGGGGGAGGGGAAGGGGCTGCGGCCGTGGGAGGCATCTCCCTCTCCTCACTTTCTCTCTCAACTCTTTGTCGCCTTCGGTGAAGCTTTTCAAGGTGGATGTTTATTCCACAAAATTTTACAGTACTAATCTAACAAGAATTCTAAAATAGATGAACAAAAAGACAGTATGAAAATGATGCACCCATTAAACTCATTCTTTCTGATCAATTTTTTTTTTTTTTTTTAAAAAAAACTCATTTTCTTATATTTGCATCTTTGCCTATTACTTGGTGTCACAACACAGGGATAGGGAAAAAAATTGGGTACCGAATGAGTACCACGTGTCCATGCCGAGCACGATATCAGCAGTCTGAAAGTGTTTTGGACGGCTCAGATTGATTCCCTCTCTCTCCTCTCACCCGACGACTCTCTCTCCTTTTTTTCTCTCTCCTCTTCCGGACTGTTGGATCGCGTTTTGGATGGCTAAGATGCGGAGCGGGAACCACGTGGGCAACACCCACTCGGCACCGAAAAATTTCTTGGGGATAGGAATGTGCTACATTACGCAGGTAAATAAAACCTTAATCTAAAAAATTCAATAATCCATTAGCTAGCAAAAATTCATCACTTATTATTTATTCCAATAATATAAGAAGATATAGATATTAGGAACACCATTCAAAATCATTTCCTCCTTGGAGGAAGACAGAGATCACGCAAGAGATGCCACAATAATAGTACACATTACAAGTCATTGGCCAAAGTAGACTTCGGTGATAAGTAAATGTATCCCACACACAATCAGTCATCAACATGACGGTACTCTCTGTCTCGTTATATAACTTGCCATAGTCATGAGCGATCAAGTAATTCGTCGCGTTTCTTAGGGTAAAAATCGTCCTGTTAAGCAAGTGACGGAAATTTTCCAGCAATTCTTTTTCGCTGATAAATGTGGGGAGCAACGGATAGAGTTTCATCGCATCGGACAGCGCCAAGTTGAGGGAGATGTTGGAAAGGCCGCGAAGATCCATGGTTGCACTAGCGGGTTGAGATCTTAGTGTTTTCAAACAGAAGCTATTCCAATCGGTCTGTGAGCAAACTTTCTCAATCAAATCATGGCGATGTTTTGTATTTTCCTCGTTCGAATCTGCAAAAACTTGAGCAAAAATACATGAAAACAAAAGGGAAAAAAATATAATGTAGGAAATAATACTTGCCATTATCAAGTATTATCTTTTCTTCTTCTCGAAGTAAATGTCTCTTCGATTGTTGGTGTGAGGTAGGAGAAAATACTACTATTTATATTAGGGTTATGAAAATTCCCATAGTAGAAGGGAAATATTTGGTAATGAAAATAACTATGTAAAAATTATGTGTTTATGCAACATTGCCTTAAAAATGCTGAGAAAATAGTTTGCAATGTGTTTATTTCCTTCGATATATTCATGAGAAATAACTTTGATCATACATATTTAAGATTTCCTTTAATAACCAGATTTGGTGATCAACAAAGAGTTCATAGGTGTTTGCAATAGCTTTTTCCTATAATTTAAATTTTAGATTGTTGATTCTGTTTTAAATTCTAGATTTCAAATTCTAGGGAATTTATGAACGATATTTGCAGCAAGTTTGGATTTTGAATTAAATGTTGAGTAGTTTTTGTAAAAGAATTGTTGATTCTGTTCTAAATTCTAGATATCAAATTCTAGAGAATTTATGAACGATATTTGCAACATGTTTGGATTTTGAATTAAATGTTTAGTAGTTTTTGTAAAAGAATGCAAAATAAGCTTTTTGATGTGGCCAGTCTATTTTGTCCTTAACCAATGAATAATTGTTAAATGGCAAAGAATAAAATTCTTTATGCTAATCATAGCTTCTCAACATTTTTAAAAAAACGGCCGTGAATTTGCTAAAATCATTAGCAATGTCTATATATCTCAATGGTACACAATATTTTTGTCTCATTGTCTTATTTGGGGCATTTTAGCCATTATTAAGTAAGTAATAATGAACTTCTCAAAAAGCCAAAAGCAAAAATTGAATTGTTCAGAATGAATAAACCCTGCTGGAAATACTTGATACTAATAAAAATGAACTTCAGAATGTATAAACCCGGCTGGAAATACTTTATACTAATAAAAGAGAAAAAGCTAAAGTGAATAAATAGTACAAATTGCGACAAATGAATTGTTCGAGCAGAAACATCAAACATGGCATATTAACGCACATAAGTAAAACATACACCACAATACATGAACAGCAGCAGCTAGAATATTAGCAGCACAAAAGTACCTTTTGATGCTCAAACCCTTGCGGATCTCCCACATACATGTGCTTTACAAAGATGATTTTCCTGTATTTGTCGATCAAATTCGGAAAACATCGGTCTGGAATCTCTCATCATACAACCTCCAATGCCCATACCTCTCCGTGTGAAAAACCGACCTGGGGATGTAGAAATTAGGCTTCTTGATATCCTTCAAACTCTTCAAATTAGCGGTCGCATTCACAATTTCGCGACTAGTCACATTGGCACACCCGGATAGATCTAAATATTCAAGATCAAGACACCCTTCAGAAATCAAAACAAGGCCTTTGGCAGATAATTTGGAGAATCGAAGTTCAAGGCACAGCAGATGAGGCATGAATTCTCCTATCACAGCAGCTTCTGAGTCCCCATCTTGGGGAATTGCATTCAGATACTCTTTTGGGACGATTCCAGTGTGTTGAGAGGGGTCCAACCAATTCATGAGGTTTCTTTTTAGGATTCTGAGGTCCGGGCACTTCTGCCCTATCAAAGCTATTGATTCATGAGATATTTCGTAGCAATAGCTTATATCAACATCTTTCAGCTTGGGACATCCGGAAGCTATTTTCAAAATGGATTGATCGGTTACGTTTTGACAGCTCTTGATAGAAAGAACCTGAAGGTTTGGGCACCTGAGATGAGATAGGGGGAAAACATTGTCATCCTAATCTGAACAAAACTTACTGCAATCAATGGCATCTCACAATGCATAGCAACAGTAAATATCCTTTCGTGAAACTATTGCCTATGGAGAAAACTCAATTGGCAATAATGTAAACCTGAAAGTATACTACTAAAACCATCTTTAGCAGCCAACCCCCAAACTTATTACTCCAAAATCAATACCGAATTCCAAGACTGAAACAAAGCAAGCGATATACCAATTTCATCATTCAAACTTGGGCCAAACAAAACAAATAAACTAATTAGCAGCAACCTGAGAACTCTATCCAAAGAAAACGACAGGGTAATCGTTAGAGACACCAACATCAACATACAACAATCATTTACTGATTGACACAAATTTTTTGATTGATGTAAAACTCAGCAAATCACAATCCTCCAATCGACCAAGGACTGAAAGATGGTCAAACATTTTTCCAGTAAAGATTTATACTTGGAAACTACAATGTCGTCGTTCCAACTTGATGAAAATCAAGTCATAAAAATCAAGTTATAAAATTACCCAAAAAAGATCATGCCATAAACCAATCTCATAATTTCATCTTGAGCCCATCATATTGAAAAAATTAAGGGAACGAAAAAGAGGCAGAAGCCCGAAAATCCAATTAAGAGACACCAATGTCAACATATAACTACAATGTCATCGTTCAAATTTTATGAATATCAAATGATAAACCAATCTCATCATCCCAACTTGAGCCTGCCTAACATCCTTGCAAAAAAAAAAAAAAAGAGTGCGGAACATAGTGGCAGATGCCCAACTATTCCATTAGATAGACACCAACATCAACGTATAAACATCAATTTTGGATTTGACAAAAAAGTTCTCACTTTGGTAAAACTCAATTTGATGAATGCAAACCCCTAAACCATAACACGATATCATAGATATAAGCTATTGCTACAAAATAACTCATTGATTTGAAGCTCAGTTATGGCATTGTGTTCTGTGATATCCAACAAAATTGTTTCGAACCAATTTTACTCTGTGCCTCCTCTTAATGCTACCCTCTATCGTAACCATTTCACTCCTCCTAACTACTATAAACATGTCAAGACCACCTCAATCTATTCTCTCTCATACTATCATCTATCCCTACTACTATAATTGTCACCTCAAAAAGATACAATTAGCCATAAAAGCAAAATCATCCAAAACCAAATAGCAACCTTTTGAAACAAACCACAACAACTCAAAATCCAAACAATAAAGCAACAATTCATGCGATTATCAATCGAATTAACCTTTCGGCGACGAATGATAGAGACCCATCAGAGCAGTGCCTAACACGGATCTCCGTAAGAGACCCCTCGCTCCAAACCACTACGGATCGGAGCATGGCATCGATTCTTCGCTCGAACTCTGGGATCCACCAGCGAGGCGACTCGGTGGCAGAGTCGAAGCGAGTCTCGAGGTCAAATACCGAGTTGAGACATGGGTCTTTCGAGGCTTGTAGCCAGGATTTGCAGACGAACATGGGTCCAGTCCATCGGTGCTCGATGGTGAGGCGGGAGAGGATGTTGATGAGGCACTCGTGAGTTAACTCGGCCCAGTCGGAACGGGGTCCTGACTCTGTCGTTCCTCCACTCTTGTCGCCCATTTGTTGCTATTTTTTTGCTCTTTGGGGAACCGTGTCCCTATCCTTCCTTTCTTACTGGTCTGGAAATAGTAGTAAAATACTATTGGCACCTATTTTTCTCCTCACTTAACCAGATGAATGACTCAAGTACGTAATGAATGTCATTTATTCGTCCTTATTTGATTATTGTTTTTTTTCGTATGATGTTTTGCGTCAAGTTTTTGTGTATTATGATTTGTTTTGACGTGAGGAATTCAAAAGTAAAAAATTATGATTATAACTCTCAATTTTTTGAATAAAACCAAAAATAAGTTTAAAAATCTATCTTCTTGGCTTATTTTTATTCAAAAAGATTTGAGCTTTGATCATAATTTTTCTTTTTTCTGATTCCTCTCATCGAGACAAACCAACAATACACAAAAATAAAATGAAAAATCAACAAACACAAAAAAAAAATCAAATAAAAACAAAAAATAAGAGAATTGGGGATCCTATAGTGCAGTGCTGCACTACGGGATTGGGAAACAGGGAGCCTAGAGGTAGAGATGGCAACGGGTAGGGTATGGATCGGGGGACCCTATTCTACCCCCGATCCCCAATTGGGAAGTTCTACCCCATCCCCACCTCCATACCCAAGAGGGATAGTGGACAATCCAGCATACCCGCCTCCCATTGGAGATCGGGTATATTCGGGTAAATCCATATCCAAACTAATTGAACAAAAGAAAAATAGAGGATAAGATCTAATTTATGTGTTCTATACTAACAAAATCAACCATTTAAAGCAAAATCGAATAGAAAGTTGCGAAGAAATAATAGTCTACCAAAATTGATTATATACAATTTTAAAAACTATCATCATTAAAAAAAATTTAACCCTTAACCATATATACTTTTAATTCGGAACAATATACATAAATTATACTAATATGCATGCTTATATATATATACACACATACATATACATTTATATACTACTATATGCTAGCATATATACATACAATAGTCATAAAAATATGTATACAATTTGAAACGGGGCGGGTACGGGTATTTGGAGACGGGTATCACAAAATCATCCCCGCTCCATTTTCAACCGGGGATTCTTTAAGTTCTACCATACCCGCTCCTATTGGATGAAAAATCGAATAATATCTGCCTCCAAATAACCGGGGGTGGAGCGGGTATCCATCGGGTTTGGGGAAATTGCCATCCCTACCTAGAGGGTGGCTTCATATAGTGCAACATCCGAGCTATTAATGTGCAATCAATGGCTCGGATTTCATGTCGGCACTTGCGCGATCCGAGCCGTCCAATGCCAAGATAAAATCTCAGCCGTTGATTGTTGATATCAACGACTCGAGTGCTGCACTATAAGATCTCCGGATCCAAATATAAGTGAGGCGACTTATCTGGCCAAAATATGCATTAGTATGATGCACTATGAGGTCCAACTGCGGATTCATTTAACGATCTGAATAGTTTATTTTATAGATTTTGGCGTGTTTCAATGTCCATGCCAAAAATTCAATTCCTCGGATATCGGATGTCTATGCGACTGAATCATAGCTACATTACAAGAGAAAATGGATTGTCAAAGTAACACTCTGGCCTTTCATTAAACTTCAAACAAATATGATTACCAAACCTTTGATGATGTGCGATCAAATTTTTTTTGCGTAGGCATTGAGAACATTGTGACCTACCAAATGATGGACTTGGATCGTCAAGTGAAGGCATGGTCAGATCGCAAGCTTGTTTATGTATCAAAGTATCTGTAGCTTGGCACGGTATATTTTTAAGCACTCATCTCTTGTACATCAAGAATCGCATTCTTCTTCCTATCTCTTTCAAACTTCAGAATCGTGGAAGTATGGCATCACATTCCTATTATTGTGTCTTCCAAACGTTAATCTGAAAACATGGCATCACATTCTCGTTCTTCCTCAAGATCCCCGCCATCCAAACGTAACCCTAATTTGTTCTCAAAACATTTTTATCTAGAGAAAAAATGGATTTAGGAAATATTGCAATATTGATATTTGAGACTCTCTATCCATCAAATTTGCAAAATTGCACTCAAATTTGCATCCTATTAATTAATTAATTCCCTTTAATACATAATCTTGACCAAATCTTCACACTAAAAGAAAAAGAATACAATCACAATTATTTGTCAAAAATCTGTAAATTAAAAGGAAAATTTTTACAAACACAATCATGTAGGTTATATTACAATAATAAACACCAAAAATTAAAAATACAATGGACAAATTAACAGGCTGAGGCACGGAAATCATGCTCTCTTTAAGGAGATTCAAGCCCTCTTCGGTAACAAACTGGTGCAGTAAAAAATCTCTTGCTTGTCCCCTCCAGATATACAACAACCCGGTAATTTATCGTGTGGTTCGAGCCTACTCTGCACAAGTAGGAGAACCCAAAGCTCCACCAAATAAATACCTTACACTTTGCCCAAAAATCACTCTCTTATAAAAGATGGTAATTAACAGAGTAAAAGGAAGACCCAAGAACTTGAAAGGCTTAATGTTTAGCTCTAGTTTTTTTTTTTCTTTTACTAAAGAAACTTGCTTGTAGAGTTGCAAACAAGTGACACACACACACACACACACACACACACACACATATATGTATATATATATATATATATATATATATATATATATATATATATATATATATACCAAGAGATGCATGCATGGACAGTGTGAAAATGAACTTAATTTCCAACCAAGACTTGACTAAATGTATCCAGACTCCATATTGCAAACTTGGGGAATACAAAATTGAAGTTTTTCCACAAGCAAATTAATGCCTTGTTAATGCTGTTGTCCTTTGTCTTGACAAACTGGTAAGATTTACCAATGTTAAACTTCCACGTAAATCACACAAGGCTTTCAAGCCAAGCACTAATAATGTAACCTTCCAAGTATGTATTTAATATTAAAATATCACAAAAATCCAACATTCCTCCACCTATTTTAATATTAAAAGATACTCTTGGGCAAAGAGGGATATTATGCATCATGAAGGTGTGCTCTGCATTGAACCTCCACTTAGTGAAACAGTAATCTTTACTCCAAAGTCAGTAGTTTTCTCCGACTTGAACTATGACTGTTTTGGGGAAATAAAAAATACTGTCCACACATAATAGTCGAGGTATTGACATGAGCTTTATTAGCCAGCACATTTCGGCATTGTGCTAATCCCGGTTTTCATGAGCGTCTTTGAGAATAAAGCCTAACTCTCATAGGAAGCAGCCCCACCTCCACGCTCACATAGGTGAAATCTATCAAGGGTGCTCATGTAATTCTAACACCCCACTCATAAGAGCTACAAAATTTCATTAAGAGTTTCTTCAAAAACTCAGCCTCCAAAACATTACAAGATAAATGCACTCACACCATAGGGATGGACATAGTTAAATAATTCAGTGCATTTTTTAACGACCACGATATGATTCGTTCTTCCCATTGAACCCAGTTACAGGATCTCTGGTCCATGGGTTGGGTATCCTCATATGTGGCTCATGAATTTAATGGCTTTAGTCCCATCCCCCTCGATGTACTCCAGACTCTTTCTCTTTCCAAGGCCTTGGTTAATGAATCAGCAAGATTTTCAGATGACTTAACATAAGCCACATTTATGACCCCATCACTTAAATAAGTTCTCACAGTACTGTGTTTTCTTCTAATAGGTTTGGATTTACCGTTGTAATAACGGCTTTGTACTTTGCCAATTGCAGCAGTGTTGTCACAATGAATTAACACTGGAGGAATTGATTTTTCCCAAACAGGAATTTCATTAAGTAAATCTCTTAACCAATTAGTCTCCTCACATGCTGAAGCTAATGCTATTAGCTTAGCCTCCATAGTAGAGTTAGCAATAATAGATTGCTTTTTCGATTTCCAACATATAGCACCACCACCCAAAGTGAATATATATCCTGTGGCAGAAAGAGAATCAACTGACCATGTATTCCAATAAGCCTCACAATAATCTTCAAGTATTGCAGGATACTTTTTGTAAAACAAGCCATAATTTTTTGTACCAGATAAATATCTCATTAATGGTTCAATGGCTAGCCAGTGATAACTGCTAGGCTTGCTAGTAAACTTGCTAAGTACTCCCACTGCATAGGCAATATCAGGTCCAGTACAGTCAGTCGCGTAACGCAAGCTCCAAATTATGCTAGCATATCCTTTTTTATCAACCACATCCTTGTCATTTTTTACAGGAAACAAATGCACACTAGGATCAAAAGGAGTAACTACATGCTTGCAATTATCAAAATGTTATTTTTTCAAGATTTTCTCAATTTAGTGCGACTGATCAATAAAAATATCATCACGTGTTTTTGTAATTTTCATCCCCAAAATTACGTTACGCTCTCCAAGAACTTTCATATCAAAGTGGCTACTAAGCATATTCTTAGTCTCATTAATAATATGCAGATTAGAGCCAAAGAGTAATAAATCGTCCACATATAGGCTAACAATGACATGTGAATTTTCACAAGATTTATAATAGATGCACTTATCACACTCAATTGTCTTAAAACCATTCTCAATCATGCAGGAATCAAATTTCTCATGCCACTGTTTAGGCACCTGCTTTAAGCCGTATAGGGATTTAGTCAACTTACACACTTTGCTTTCTTGACCAGGCTCTACAAAGTCCTCGAGTTGGTCCATGTAAATTTCTTTATCTAGGTCCCCATTTAAAAAAGTTGTTTTGACATCCATTTGATGAATTTTCAAATCATGAATTACAGCAACTGCAATTAACAATCTAATGGATATCACTCTTGTAACCGGAGAAAAAATATCAAAAAAGTCAAGATCAGTTTGTTGCTTAAACCCTTTTGCAACAAGTCTTGCTTGGTATTTGTCAATAGTACCATCTGGTTTGAGCTTTTTATGTAGGACCCATTTACACCCGATAGTTCTACAACCTGGTGGTAAATCAACTAATTTCCAAGTTTTATTGGATATTAGTGATTCCATCTCATTAGTAACAGCCTCTTTCCAGAAAATAGTATCAGATGATATCAAAGTCTCTTGTAGAGTTTGTGGAGTGTCCTCCACATTAAAAATATAGTCGGGGCCATAATCATTTGCAACTCTAGCTCTCTTACTCCTTCTCGGTTCAATTTCAAAATTTTCTTGATTTTGTAAACTAGGAGTAGAAGAACAAGGCACAGATAAAAGATTTCCTGTAGATTCTTGACCCCCACCATTTCTAAGTTTAAAAGGAAATTTTTCTTCATGAAAAATGGCATCACCTGATTCGAAAATAATTTTATTTTCCATATCAAAAAATCTGTAGGCTATACTATTTATTGCATATCCAAGAAAAGCACAAGTGGTAGCTCTAACACCCAGTTTGGGTCTTTTAGAATCTGTAAGCCTCACAAAGGCTAAACAACCCCAAACTCTTAAATATCCCAAATTTGGCTTATGACCTTTCCACAATTCAAAGGGTGTAATTTTAGTCTTTTTGTGTGGCACTCTTGTGGACAGTGCCACGCGAAAAATAATTTGTTTGGAAAATGATTTTTGGAGAATAATTTTAGAAAAATGATTTCAGATTTGCCACCCGGGTTTTTATTTTGAAAAATGAATTTATCACCCGAGAAACCATTGAAAATGATTTTGAAAAGTAACGACTCTCGTGCCTCTAATTTTAGAAAATGATTTGGTCTGCGAAAAATAAGAGATTTTGGGTTCGGGAGCCAGATTACGAGTGGAGAAGGTTTTTAAGGCACCCCACTCGCCCAAAATTGGTCTTTACTAAACATTTGTGGGATTTTAGTTTTAGAAAATATTTTGTTGCTCAATGATAATGGATGAAAAATCAAGATATGAAATAGCGACTAAATTAAGGGAAATTAACACAGGAAACAAAAGTTTTTTTTTTAATTTTATTTTCCTGTTTACTCATGCAAGTAATGGGGCAAGCACATAACAGTAGAGTATTTTAAAAAATGAACCATCATACCCAACATTTGCTTAAGTAGAGCAATCAAAACATTTTCTCTTTTTTTTTTTTTGTAGTAAATCACACTCTTTTGGGACGATTCTAGTGTGTTGAGAGGTGTCCAACCTGTCACGCCCCAAAACCGGAATGATGACTGGTCATGAACCATGTAGCAAATAATGGAACACGAATCCTCAACTAAAATATTTTTATACAACCCAAATAATTAAACTAAATCCTGAATAATAAAATTAAAATATGTGAACCAAAATCTTTTTTTTTTTTTTTTGTAGCAGTGGCACAATCAACTGTCCGGATGGTTGGCAAGCCTAACCCTAGAGGAAATGGACCGAATGGAGCTAGGACTACCGCTCATCGTTTGTGAATATGAGGACGTTTTTCCAAAGGAGCTGCCTAGACTATCCCCACATATAGAGTTAGGTTTTACAATTGAACTACAGCCTGGCACAGCACCAATCTCTATGGCACCTTTTCGCATGGCGCCTGCTGAATTGAAGGAGCTAAAGACCCAGTTACAAGAATTATTGGATAAAGGATTCATCCGTCCGGGCATGTCACCATGGGGAGTGGCTGCACTGTTTGCCAAGAAGAAAGCGGGAACCCTACGACTTTGCTCCGACTACAGGCAACTCAATAGTGCAACAGTCAAGAACCGTTACCCTTTTCCAAGAATAGATGACTTGTTCGATCAACCGAGAGGATCGACTTGTTTCTCAAAGATCGATCTTAGATCTGGATACCACCAACTCTGGGTCAGAGATAGTGATATTCCAATAATCCAAACATTTTTGAATTATTTCAAACAAAAAAAAAAATTTGACCATAATTTTATACTTTTTAGATTCGTCTTGATTAGACAAATCAATAAAATTTAACGCAAAATTAACATTTTCAAAAAAAAAATTGAATAAAGACAACCAATAAACCATAAAACTGGTTTATGGTTTTTTTTTGCCAAAACAGCTTACGACATCGTGTCAGGTCATTTCAGGTTAACGAGTTGGCACAAAAAATTCAGCAATGCTTTGTGTAAAAAAATGGTCAACCCAAACCCTCTAATGTCGTGTCGTGTTTGAAAGTCTCACCCTACTTGTGGCCCGACCGAATCACAATAATATTTCCTTATTATCGGTGATAAAAACTTTTTAAAATAGTCACAAAAGCACCTTTTTTGTTTTGTCCTGAAAACTACATTTTTTTAAAAAAGGGAAACAAAAGGCGGCGGAGACAGTATAATACATGGAAAGGCAATAAATTCGATTCCACACTTTTTAAGTATGTCAGCTTCATAAACATCATCATTACTCCTTTTACATCAATCTTTACATCCACATTACAAATTTTACATCAATTTTTACCTCAATTTTCTAAAGAAGAAAGAGATTTTACCTGCTCAAGCTTATCCACTCCATCACTATATAACTATCCACTATGTCGGGTAGATCAAGTACTTGTCGCCAAGCTATATAACTATATGACACTTTTCTAGAAAAAAAAATGGTTTATTAAATTTTTGTGCAGACTGCTAAAGATGCTCGAAGACACTGTAAATCTCATATAGGACGTGTGCATAGTCATGAAACCAGAATCTTTTTAAGTATCATTAACAGCGGGTCTTGTAGTCAACGGAGGTGAGTCAGCTGCATTGCACTTCCTTGTGTTGTGCGAAAGCATTAACTAACACAGAAAACGGAAGTAATTTATGCTAAGTAATTGAAAAACTAGAGAAGAGAGAGAGTGAGTGAGAGAGAGAGAGAGAGAGAGAAAACAATCACAAAGAAGAAAGAGATTTTACGTGGTTCAGAAATGAATACCTACTCCATGGGCATGATTGGGATTTCACTAATCAGAAGAGAATCAGATTCCCGAAGGCTATAGAAGAGCTCTCAGAATTTCTCTCTTTTTGCCTCTCACAGAAAACTAGATGTGACAGCAATACTATACAAGAAAACCCAAAAAAAAAAACATGTATTGGCCTGTTTTATGTTGCCATGGTCCCGACCAGAGTTGTTGCGACCAAAAACACCAACCAAGATTAGTAGTCTGGACCATGGATTTAGTGGTCCGGACCATGGGTGCTTTGAGTTGCAATTTTGTCCAAAATTGCCCAAAACTGCATGGTCAAGACCATAGATATGCTACAAACGTGGAAATTGAGCCAAAAATCAACACCTTGGGAATGGTTCTCAGCAAAAAAGTGAATTTCCAAAACAAATGTGAAACCATTTTGAAATTTTTTTTTATACTTAAATGAAGTTTCCAAAAATTCGGACGTAACAACTCTTAATCTCTTACTACCCCAAAAGAAAAATTCATTACTCAATATTACTCCCTCCGTCCATTGTTAGATAGTTCCGGGATTGCGTGTCATTTTTAAATTGCCTATATGTTTTAATTATCAATAATTCATGTGATTTTCACAACTTTGTTTAATAGATCTAATTGAAAAATCTATCAAACGAGATCCAAATTGCTTCTAAAAAAATTACCAATTAAAAGGCATAGACAATTTTTCCATGAGTCTGGAACAGTGAAACTGTCTAACTTTTTTGGACCGGAAATATATATTTATTTGGGGAATTTTAGGGTGGTTGGTGTTTGTGGTTTTTTCTCTCTTTAATTTGCATCCAGTTTAACAAATGGGGTATAATTATTGCCACAAATCTAAGTAGACTTCCCCGCGCATAAGTCATTAATTAAAGATTTTTATTATTTTCTTGAATGTCATACATCCTAGTTCCAGAAATTTTAGGGGTGGTCGGGGAGTGTGTTTTTTTTTTATCTCTTTTCAGTGGTTGGGGGGGGTTGTTTTTTTTTTTTTTGTATATATACCTTTTCCATGCCCAACGACTGTCTAACTTTTTTGTTAATTTATTTGGGGAATTTTAGGGTGGTTGGTGTTTCTGTTTTTTTTCTCTTTAATTTGCATCCAGTTTAACAAATGTGGTGTATTTGTTATTGCCACGAATCTAAGTAGACTTCCCTGCGATAAGTCATTAATTGTTAGATTTTTATTATTTGGGGGGCTGTGTGTGTGTTTTTTTTTTATCTCTTTTCCATACCCAACGAGGTTGAATTAACTAACACACCTAGTAGGCTTTAATTAATTTTAGGCTGGTTGGTGCTTCTTCTTTTTTTTTTTTTTTTCTCTCTCTCTATCTCTTTTGCATACAGTTATTGTCACAAACCTAAGTAGACTTCCCTGCGCATAAGTCATTAATTAACGATTTTTATTATTCTCTTGAATGTTATACATCTAGTTCCATAAATTTTAGGGGTGGTTGGGGGATGTTTTCTTTTATCTTTCCATGCCAAATGAGGTTGAATTAATTAACAATACACCCAATGGGCTTGCGCGACACGCATGTGACAAAGATCTCAACTCCCTTTGGAAGAATTGGCGACAAAATGACAGAGTGGAATAATAGAATGTAGCGAAAAAAGAACATGGACTTCTTGGATTGACTATTACAGTGATTGGACTATATATAATTTACCATGAGATAACCCATCTCTGGTAATTATGTGCAAAACCTTAAATTTTTTTTATTATGGGTTGTTGAAAACTGAAATCGAGCAACTCGCCATTTATCTTTTAATCACTTTTCAACAATAAGGGTTTCGAACTTTTGCGAGAAGGGAAAAGTGAAATCGCTCACGACGCTGAGCTCTTTGGTTGCTATTGAAAGTGAAAAACATAAAAAGGTAGAAAATACTAAGTACTCACTCAGAATATTTACCCAGAAAACTACCTAAGCAGTAGTTTTCTGGGTAGATATAATGGATCCCTACCACTGGAACCAGGGAATGTACTGCGCAGCCCCGTGCCGCGCAACGTGCTGTGCGGCTTAATTCAGCGCCGTGCTTGCACCGTTCTGACGATCGAAAACGTCCACCATGTAGAGCTCGTCGAGTTTTGACACTAGTAATGCTAGGTACCTAGAATATTTACCCCGAAAATTACCCAGAAAATGAAATCAATGGCTCATTTTCACTTACTGGGGAGCCATTGATTTCACTTTCTGGGTAATTTTTTGGGTAACTCTTTTGGGTACCAAGTATTTTCTTTCCGACACTATGCAAATTTAAAAAAAAAAAAAAAAAACCACAAGTTATCTTTTATTTTGTTTTGCCTCATATGCAAAATATGGTATCATACAATTCGAATCGCAACCTACGTTGGGTTGTTCACAGTAGATAGATTTGTGGGTACTTTTTTGAATGGGCGTTCATTTATTTTTGGATGTTTGTTCATTTAGAATGGGTTGGACTACGCACAAAAAATAAGATGGGCTAAAATTTATTAGCCTAGAATATTTACATATAAAAGAATTTCTTTTTTTCCATTTTTTTCCCATCCCACCTGGACTATAGCCCATCTTAGCCTTCTCATGGATCCGCCCTTGAAAACACGAGAAATGCTAGAGGCACACAAACCCAACCACACCTCCAACCACACAACACACATGTCGAGCCACGAGGTTGACACGTGTCAGTGGACCCCACCACCTAATCTGACTCCAACAAAAAAAAAAAAACTGAAAAATCTCTCTCTCTCTCTCTCTCTCTCCTCCCCTCATCTCCCTCTCCCCCAAAACCAATCCCCTCCGCCTATCCTCCTCCATTATCTGTCCTCCACCAACACCACCCTAGATAGAGAAATCTGATTATTAAAGCTAAGGAAAATGAGTCCCATTCACCGTCATCCATTGGAAGATTCTACTGGGAATATGAATAATCTCGAAGAAGAAGAACAGATCTATTCCACGACTAAGAAGAATAATAGAGGTGGATCATTAGTAACTCCAAAATTTTACATAAGTCTGCTGGGACTCTTGGTCGTCAACGAAGACATCAACGGTGCCCCAGTCTGCACCGCAGAGGACGGGGGTGGGACAGACGTGTAAGAGGATGACGGCGTCGCCTGGAAGGACCACTTGACTTTTACTATGCTTGACTTAGTAAAAGTCATGGTTGAAATTTTCTATTTCACAAAAACTTGTGAGAAGTTTTTCAGTGCCGAGCAAGTACCACGCCGCATTAAATGTAGTACTTGCTCGGTACCAAAAAAAATTTCCTAAGTTGCAGTCCTTTAAATTAGTTTTTGAACCCAATTGGAATTGCCTCAATCGGATAACCGAGCAGAAAGCTATGGTCAAAGTACAAAAGCTGTGCAACTTGAGTCTAAATTCGGGAAGGAACCAAACTCCTGATTTTTTCTTCTAAATTGCATAGGTATTGATTCCTTGCGTGATTGCAAGTATAAATCCAAGACTTGATAGTTCCATTGATTTAATAAATAAATAAAAACTTGATAGTTCCTTGCTTTATTTCCCACTTGGATTAAATCTCCAAATTAAAGTCCAATTTATTGAAATAGCTCCGGAAGCCTATAATCACAAATTAGCCCAAAGTAAGTCAAGTATCGTGTATTAAGAGCTCAACAAAAAATTAAGGGACTTTAATTTAATGTATGTATTTCCGCACCTATCAGCTATTGTTCACAAACAAAAAAATGGATCAATTGGGTTGGTCGGTACAAGGCCCAAGAAGTTTATAATTTATAGGGGTGTTTTTCGCTAAATAAGTCACTTAGTCTTTTTTTATTTAATTTTTCCCACATTTGATTGTTTCGCGTCAAACTTCTATGGATAATTGGTTTTTTCGACGAGAGGAATATGAAAAGTAAAAATTATGATCCCAACTTAGAATTTTTTGAATAAAGACAATCTTATTCAAAAAAAAAAAAATTAAGTTTGGATCATAATTTTTTACTTTTCCAGTTCCTCTCATAGAAAAGAAAACCAGTAATTCCATAAATTTTATGCAAAACGAACAAATTCGTGAAAAATTGAATGAAGGGCAAAAAAGAAAAAAATAAGGCAAGTGGCTTATTTAGGCATAAAAACCTAGGTCACACAAGGTGAGTCTGTGTCTGTGCAAGGCGAGCGAGCATGAATTCGTTTGGTAAAAAACGGTCTAAACTACTGAAATTTGCAAGCAACTGCTGAGCAAGAATTGAATTGCGAAAGCAAAGGGCCCTTTTGAAGAGATTATATGACTAAGCTAAATACAAGTACATATGGAAAAGAAATTTGAGAAAAGGGATATTTGAAATCTATTTGCTAGTTTTAATGGGTTTCTGTCAAACGCGAATGGAATCTGAGATCTGAAACCAGAAACCAAATCCGTATTGAAACTCGATGGGTTGCATATCACTCAGACCATAACCATACCTACCTAGCACGGATCAGTTAGGCTCGGATGGGTTTCTCCCCAAACCCAATTTTTACGCGTATGAATATATTCATATGAGGGTGTTTATGTAAAATTTTAAGCTATTGGTCAACCAAATGATAGGTAAAGGTCTATTTCCGGTGTGACAGCTCTAATGTACTGTAGTACTATTATTTTTCAAAAAAAAAAAAAAAACATGGATGATCCTTTACTCCAATTGTAACTTCCATTAATTAAACAATGAGAAAATTACCCACTGCTTGATTGACTTTCCTTAAACGACGTAGTTTTCAATAAAAATAAGGAGGTGCTAGCTATTTGTGTTGTGGGCTATTGAATCTCTTTATTTATTAAATGCGTTGGCAGCTCAACATAAAAACCCGAATAATAATACAGACACACCATTTCAGTCACACTCTACCACACTCCCACTCACATGTGGGTGTGGGGACACCCACATGTGAGTGTGAGTGTGACTGAGAGTGTGGCTAAAAGGGTGTATCTGGATTATTTTTATTAAAACCCTCACAGGATCCTCACGGCCGAGGGGTCCCTGTAGTGCACAAAATGCACTACACGGTGCAGTGCACATCATCCGGCCGTCCATTTCGACAATGGACGGCTCGGATTTAATCCAAACAATCGACGGTCGGATTCAATTCACTGCTCGAATTAAATTCGAGCCGTCCATTGTCGAAATGGATGGTCGAATGGTGCACTACAGGGTGCAGTGCATTTTGTGCACTGCACCATCCCCCAAGCCGATCCTCACATCCTCGTAAAAAATCTGGATCCACGATCCCTTATAAACTTCCCATAACAATTAAACAATCGGACAATGTACCCACTACTTGATCAACTTTCCTATGGCAACAATAAACATCGATTAAATATGTTTACCATACACACATCGATTAAATATGTTTACCATATACACCCATTGTGTGGTCCATATTGTGCAATTTAATGACAACCGTAATATTTGTTATAGTGTCTCATAACTTTTATATTGAAAATTCGTAAATTTTTGGCAATATTTTATTTTTTATTCATAATAGTTTAGTGCGTCTCGTAACTTATATAAAAAAGAATCATAACATTTTATTTATACACACTTTCTAAGATTGTGTATCGTAACATTTCCCTTCAATCTTGATAAAATGAGAATCTCATAAAATCAACTCATTTTAGCAAATGAAAATGAGTTGATTTTAGTAAATAATTTCCTCATTTGCTAAAATTAATAGGCGAAAAAAAAAATGCCACTAGAAGAGAGAAACGAAGTGGAGGTTTCTTTTCTTTTTAAGAAACAACTTTTCTTTAGTATATACAATATAGATAAAATCAACCTATTAATTTTATGAGAAATTCTCATTTGATAAAATGAAAAACTAGGCCTGCCCTTAACCACTCATAGCCTACGATCGCTTCAAGTGCTTTCACGTCAAAAACAATTTAAAAAGAATTCAAGACTGCACCAGGTTCTCATTAGCTTTTACGTACGTAGTCCAGTCCTCTCTATTTATAACCTTGATCACACTCCTAATTCGTTATCCTTTGCCCATATAGAGCACCTAATTTCAAACACAAGCAAGCAGCCCAAGATTATCAAATGGTTAAGGTGGAAATCATATCCAAAGAGTCCATCAAACCTTCCTCTCCGACCCCCGATAACCTCAGAACCTATCGCCTTTCTTTGTTAGATCAAATTTTTCCACCTTTCGTACATTTCTCACATATTCATTGCTTCTCACACGATAAAAAAACTAGCAACGTCAACCAAGCTGAGATTTACTCTCTCCTAAAAAGATCGCTCTCAGACGCTTTAGTTATTTACTACCCATTTGCCGGTAGGTTAAAAGGCGATAACACAGTCGATTGCGATGATCAAGGAGTTGATTTCTTTGAGGCTCGTGTTGATGCCTACCTGTCAGATATCATGGAAGCGCCGCAAAGTAAAGAATTGACTCAGTTTGCTCCAAGTAAAAGTGAAGAGAACGGTGGTGTGCTATTAAGCATTCAGTTGAACTACTTCAACTGTGGGGCTATAGCTATTGGTATAACCATTTGCCACAGAATTGCTGATGGATGCACCTCGGGCATGTTTCTCAAGACTTGGGCAGCCATGGCTCGGGGCGAAACCGATACGGTGGCTCCAAGTTTCGTGGCGTCCTCTTGCTTCCCGCCCAAAGAAACAATTCCGTACGAACGCCACCCTCAACATTGGGTAGACAGTCGAAGGTTCTGCTTCAGTAGCTCAAAAATAGCTGCCCTGAGAGCTGAAGTAGAAGCCACTAACGTGGTTAAACCTAGCCGCAATGAGTTGGTAACTGCAGCGCTTTGGAAGTGGGTTATCGCTCAAAAAGGGCGCTTGTCGATGGCCAGTCAGGCAGTGAATATAAGGCGGAGGATGGACCCGCCTTTATCGGAATCCGCCTTTGGGAACCTCCTCCATGGAGTAATTGCATCGGGTAGCGGAGATATGGATTTGGGTGAGCTGATAACCAAGATGAGGGAAGCAACTGGGAAAATCGACAGTGAGTTTGTGAAAGAGTTGCAGGGGGGAAATGGATATGATATGATTATGGGACATTTTAAGAAAATGGGGGGGCACATCTTTGACAAGGACGTGGATTGCGGCATGTTTACTAGTTGGTGTGGGCTTCCTTTTTACGGGTTGGATTTTGGTTGGGGTAAGCTTGTTTGGGTGACTAATGCAACGCCTGGTTTTCCCAACAATATTATGTTGATTGACTCCGTGAGTGATATTGGTGGAATAGAAGTGTGGATCACAATAAATGATGGAGTGGATACCACTAAGCTTGAGCAGGAATTGCTGGACTGTTCAGCACAATAACCAGAGAGGATCCAAATTTCAAACCCTAGATGGGAGTCTGTTGATCATCATTGTTTCAGTTCTTTTCATGTTTTTTTTCCTATCGTGTTAAAATAAATAAATGGTAGTGATTTTGGCATTTCAAAAATTATTAACAGCACTTCAAAATGGGAATACCAAAATCAAGTTTATGTAAGCATTGATTTTGGCACTCTCCTTTTGTAGTACGATTAGTAATTTGTGGGGTGTGAAAATCAATTTCCAAAAATTGTTGTTACTAATTTGTTGAAGCAAATTTATCATTTGTGTTTAATTTCCCATGTATCCTCCATTCATAGTGTGCACTTTTCTTTTAATTAGAATTTTTTGAATAAAGACAATCTTATTTTTTTAAAAATTTAAGATTGGATCATAAATTTTTTTACTTTTCCAGTTCCTCTCCTCGAGAAGAAAATCAATAATTCACAAAGTTTGACGCGAAACTAACAAATTCATGAAAAATTGAATAAAGGGAAACAAAATAGGGAAAGTGGCTTATTTAGCCAAAGCACCCAATAGTACTACCCGTCTATTTTTTTATGTAGCAAATAAAAACCTAGGTCACACAATGAGTTTGTGTATGTACACGGGAGCGCGAGCGTGAATTCGTTTGGCAAAAACGGTACAAACTACTGAAATTTGTAACAGTGACTAAACGAGGATTAAATAGCGAAAGCAGAGGGCGCTTTTGAAGAGATTATGTGGCTAAGCTAAATACAAGTACATAGGGAAAAGATATTGGAGAAAAAGGATATTTGAAATCTATTTGCTAGTTTTAATGGCTTTTTGTCGAACCCGAATGGAATCCGAGATCGGAAACCAAATCCGTATTAAAATTTGATAGGTTTCATATCACTCAGCCCATAACCATACCTACCTGGCATGATCGGTTAGGCTCGGATGGGTTTCTCCCCAAACCCAATTTTTATGTGTATGAATATTTGCATATGAGGGTATTTTATTTAAAATTTTAAGCTATTGGTCAACCAAATGATAAATAACAAGATCTATTTCCGGTGTGACAGCTCTAATGTACTGTAGTACTCCTTTCGTCCCAAATTGGATATCCATTTTTTAAATCCGTGCCATTTTTCAATTGTTATATCTTTCAATTTATTATATTTTTCATAATTATGAACACTTTGTATTATAGAACTCGTCGAGAACTATCAAACAAGATCCATATTGAATACTTTGGGAGATAAGCGATTGAAAATGGCACGAGTTTCAAAAATGGATATCCAATTTGGAACAAAGAGAATAGTATTATTTTTCACAAAAAAACCATGGATGATCCTTACTCCAATTGTAACTTCCCATTTAATTAAACTATCTGCTTAGTTGACTTTCCGAATAGTTTCAATAAAAATAAAGGAGGTGCTATTTGTGTTGTGGGCTGTTGGGTCTCTTTATTAATGTGTTGACAGCTCAACATCAAAACCCCACAAGATCCTCACATCCTCATAAACGATATGGATCCAAGATCCTAATTAACTTCCCATAATAAATTAACAGAAGAACAATGTACTCACTGCTTGATCGACTTCCTTAACAATAAACGTTCATTAAATATGTTTATCATATGTATTTATTGTATGGTACATATTTTGCAACCTAATGGCAATTGTAATACTTTTTAGTGTCTCGTAACTTTTATATTAAAAACTCGTAATTTTTTATAACATGATTCATAACATTTTCTCTACGATTTATAATATTTTAGTGCGTTCCGTAACTTGTAAAAAAAAAATCATTACTTTGCATTCGTACACACTTTTTAAGATCGTGTATCGTAACATTTCCCTTCAATCTTAACCACTCGTAGGCCTACCATCACTTTAAGTGCTTTCACTTCGAAAACAATTTTAAAAAGAATTCAAGACTGCACCAGGTTCTCGCTGCTAGCTTTACGTAGTCCAGTACCTCTATTTATAACCTTGCTCACACTCCTAATTAGTTATCCCTTGCCCATATAGGGCACCTAATCCAAACACAAGCAAGCAACCAACCACATCCATCATCTCTTTATCATTTTCGTAGAAAGATCGCTCTCGGATGCCTTAGTTCTTTGCTACCCATTTGCCGTTAGGTTGAAAGGCGATAGCACAGTCGCAAGCGACTGTGCTATCGCCTTTCAACCTACCGGAAAAAGGGTAGTAAAAAACTAAGGCATCCGAGAGCAATCTTTTTAGGAGAGAGTAAATCTCAGCTTCAACTGTGGGGCTATAACTATTGTTAATTATAACCATTTACCACAGGATTGCTGATGGATGCACCTCGGGCATGTTTGTCAGGAGTTGGGCAGCCATGGCTCGGTAAATAACCCTATTTTCTCTTTATTCTTTTAACAAAAGGGGAGTTTTGTGCAAGTTAAAAAAAAAGGGTGGGCGGGGAGGTTGGGATACTGAAATCCGGTAGTTGGCTTATGGATTGACTAACAAAAGGGGAGTTTTGTGCTATTCAAATCTCTAGGGGTGGGATTCAACCCATGTGGAACGTACTGGTTCTAAACAAAACCTCGTTCAGTGCAGAAAAATAAAAAACAAAACCTACTTGATGAAGAATTATTTCAGAAAGTAATAAATGTCCTAAAGGAGCATAAAAAAACAAATACAGCTCGTTTGGAGTGTGACCTCAAACAAAGGGAAAAATGCCAGCGGTACTATCGCGTCATTCCTCGTGCTAAATGTGAAAATGTTTCTATAGGTGCATTCCTCGTACATTTGAATGCCTAGTTATTTTGTGAATTCTATGCATGAGGCATTTTTAAATACATTTATATTGAAATTTATGCACATAAATTTATATTGATAACGTAATTATTGAAATAATCATCCATGAGAACTAGAAAAGCTTAGCATATATGTAACGCACCGAAAATTGGGCAAGTTAATAAAAATATTTAAAAAATATTTTATTAATAGTGTCAACTTTATTTTAATAATGTAAACTTAGAGCCTCACGTTTAAATTTTTCCTACACAATTTTTCAATTTTTTTCACATTGAATTAAAAATCTTTATTAGTAGTTTAATTTGATGAAAAAAATTAAAAAATTTATGCAAAGCCAAAATAAAAAATAAAAAATAAAAGAGCAGTACTGGCAAGTGGCGGGAAGTAGCAGCGACATGGGGAAGGTAATAAATATGGACATCCCTTAAGCTTACTCCGAGTAATAAATAAGACCCATGCACTTTTCCTTCCCAAACCCTTTCATATTATTGGGCCCAGAATTAATTATCACCCCCATATTATTGACCTCCATTGACACCCCATCCAAACGAGTCCTGAATGTGATACTCCATCCGTCTCAATTTAAATGTTCCCTACGGTTATGCGTGCCTTTTTAAAACTCTTGTAGTTTTTATTCTATAATGTATTATATATGCAATATGGATCTTATTTGATAGATCTCAATTAGTTCTATTAGACAAATTTTAAAAACTTTGAAAACATTACCAATAAAAAGATACAGACGTTTGAAAATAGCACAGATATTCGTAGGGAGCATTTAAAATGGGACGGAGGGAGTACTATTTTATAGCAACCAATAGAATGATGATAGCATATCATAATATGCAAGGACGGAGCTCTTCAGGAGGAGGTGGCTTCAGAGAACAATAATATATCAAAAGAGGACAAGTTTGAATAAGGAGCTTCTTTGTCTCGGTTGGTATTTGGTAAAGGTGCATTAGAGGCTTGAGGGCAACCACAAGGTTCAATTCCCTACAGCCCATTGTGGGTTTTTACTTCTGCCCTACTCTCTCTCTCTCTCTCTCTCTCTCTCCAATTTTTTCTTTTACTAATTGGAGAGAAACATGACACCTATGGTAGATATGAATGTACAACGGAAATAAATTTACAATCATGTTGATTTACATATTTGTATGATTAAGTTACGGATTACTCATCGTTTTACCTCAATAGTGAAAGAGAGATTTCCTATTGGCTCCGACATCCATAAAACTTGTCAATTTATTTAATTTTTATTGCCTTTGCCAAAGGAAAAAAACAAAAAGTGACAACTGTTTGAGCTACTTGTCAATTTTATTAAGCGAAGGTACTAACATAGAGAGGCGTGGATAGGTGTCACCTGGACTTTTGAACATGTAAAAAAAAATTTCATATACTAAAGTGGTTCAACTAGACATGTACAGGTATACCAAAAAAAAAAACCTAATACTCCTACATTGTATAAAAAATGAAAAAAAAATTGCAATCGGGAGCATTGTTGGTTGGGAACAAGAAAAATTAATATTGTATGTTGTATTTGAATACCATTAAGAGAGTTGGAGGAAGCCTTTATTTATTTTTCAAAAAAGAAAAAAAACCATATTAACACCTAATTATATGACTTCCTAATTAGTAAATGTTTCCTTCATATTTTTCTGTATTACATGTAACCAGTTTTTTATTGAAAGGTGCTACCCCGTGGCCAGATCCAGACTCCGTCCCTGCTAATATGCATATTGTTGTGTATGATGTTGCATTAATAGAATTCTCTTACTAGCAAATGAACTTCTTACATATATATAAAGAGGGAGTTTTTTTGAACTGTCTATAAAGAGGGAGTTGGTGAACGAAGTTTTGTACTTAGTGAAATTACCATTTTGACCATCTCCTATGTTGATACAGGTGGCATCATTTTAGACTGTTGAGTGCTGGCATATTCTCCCTTCCTTTCTATTAACCTTCTTCTTCCCTTCATTCTCCTGCCATTCACGCAAACAGCTCCCACCAAGCCGACAGGAAAAATTACTCCTTCCATTACAAAATCCGTAGCACTTTACACCTCATTTTACTTGGTTATCATCGAAGACCTCTCCTTGTTGATGCAGGTAGCAACTCTCCTCATTCTATTCTAAAATGTTTCAATTATTTGCTTTGCATGTTTAGGAATATGCAATGCTCTGTCAAAAAAAAATATATATCATAGCTGGTAATTCTGTTTCAAAGAACATCCATCTCTTGCCAAAACTAGAGTAATTCCATCAAATTAGCAGTCAACGGAACAATATTATTAGATAGAATGAGTATAATTGTCCTGCACTCTACATGTTTGTTAAAATGTTTGACTGATTTTGTTTGCATGGCTGGTGAAATATAATTTTATGTCACCGTGCACAATTTTTTAACAAACTCATTCCTAAATTTTTGTTGCATGAATTCTTCTAAATTTAGTGAGAATTTAGAAGAAGGAAAAAAAAAAGAGCAATAAGAATTGACGCCAATCCTAAATTCCTCTTTGATGGCTTAGGCTGGTTTTTCGTTTTGGTTCTAAATTCTTGTACCGCAGTCACTGAGTAGTCACCCCAATTGCCACCATATGCGAGTGAATTGATTTATAGCTAGCAAAAGTGTAGTGTTTTGGGGGTTTTTTTGGGGTCTATTTTCTTCATTTTTGCCGCAACACTTACAATCCTGGGTAATGTGGAACCCAAATGAAGGACTGTAATTTTTTTTGTTGCAACACTTAGAATCCTGGGCAATGCAAAATTGAATGTTTGAGTTCTAAATATGTAATGTTGGTAATAGAAGTCGAGAAATTCAGATGGTTAGGTAATGTTCATACTCTAAATCTCTAATCAAAACAAATTTCAATTAAAATTTTATTGGGTCTTGTTCAGTTTCAAAATTTTATAGATTAGGCATTCACCGGTGGTTTGGCATTTAGTTTCAGAATTTGGTCTATGTTTCATGCTTGGGTATTGTGCTCAATTAAAGACCCAAAGGATTTTGTGTGTGGGTGCTGATATTACTTCCATTGATGCCCTTTGGTACTGTCGCTAATTGTTTCTTTGAAATTCCATGAAGCCCAGGGCATTTACATTACTATGTTTATGTTTGGTGTTTAGTCCAAATTCTGGCGATATATTGGCAGTAGATATGATAGTGTTTTGTGCAAATGCTCCCCATTTTCATGATTGGGTATTTTGTCCAAGGACTCTCCAATGCCAAATGATCCTCTGGGACTGAGTTTTTTGTTCTTTTTTCCTCAGAATTGTTTTGCTTTACCTTTCTCACAACAAATTATTCCTATCACAATTACTGTATTGGGCCTCCAATCGTGTGCCTTGCGCACAAGACCCTTCACTTGCAAAAAGAAGTTAAAAAAAGAGTCGAAAATCCCTTGCAAAGGGTCCAACCCTCTTAGTTAAGAAACAGATTAGTATTTGCATTTCATTTTGTGTGTTTGGTTTGTGGATGTTAATCTAACATTAGGAAAGGTAACTTGCCAGACCATCTTGTTGCTTAGAATAAGCAAATAAATAAGATGTACCAGGTTAATTTTGAGGGGACTATAGTGTTAATCAACGAATTTCGACAAATGGGTATCTAACCAATGGAATTATAAATGTATACAAGTGTAGCCTAAGCAAGAACGGGGGGACAAAGAATGTAAATAATCATCTGATCTACTTAACCTAAACGAACTCATAACAGCTTGCTAAGGGACCCCCATCTGCACAAAGACATTCTATTTGAGCAGAAATACAAGTGAATTAGCACTAAAAAAAGAAAGAAATTGCATTCGTTGGTTAACAACCGAATATTTATATTGACATGTCCCGTGGCAACAATTACGCAAATCAATAAAATTGTAGAAATATGAATAAAACCCCCAATTCGCAAGTGAAAAAATCAAACCCAATTCACGTTAGTTGATTTAGCCCTTGGATACCAGCAAAGGGAGGATTTTTCCCCTTTAAAATACTGTTAAGATTCTTTCCAATTGAGAAATGCAAATTTTCCAGGCATAGTGCTCCCTCTTTTGTTCGTTTTAGGTCACGAAGAGCATTATTATTCAGGGTGTGAAGTCGATCATTTTTGCATTTCTCGGTTGACGATCTGTTGATTGAGCGTCGTAGCACTACGCCTGTTTTGTCAAAATGAGGTTTTATTGGAAGAAGTATTTCAAGTCCAACTACTGTGCAAAGTGTCTATAAGTATAATGTATATTCCTTTACATTTGCCACTCTTGTCATGAATTTCTAATATAAAATAAAAAAAAAATTGCATTTTCCCCTAACAAGGGTTATATTTTGCAGGATGGATAAAAAGCTCACGCCGATCAAGAATATTACTAAAAGCACCAAAAATTGGACAGCAAAAGTCAAGGTCCTTGAAAAGTGGAGGCCAAGAACTGCACAACATAGTCCACTCAAGTTTCAAAAATTAATCTTGGCTGATGCGGAGGTATAAAAATAAGGCATTTCTTCATCTTGAACGCATATTCTGACATTGCATATTATATAAGTTCTTTTGAGAATAAACCTCTAATGAATGTCACAAAGTCAATGATTTTAATGCAATTGTTATCAATTTCAGGGGAGCAGAGTTCAAGCAACAATCTTTGACGAGAACATTCAAAAATTGGAAGGCACACTAGAAGTTTACAACACATATCTGATTTCTAATGCAGAAGTCAAATTTGTTCCACCACAGTTTCGTAAGATCGACTTTGAGTGGCAATGGCAAATCAATGCAAGCACATTGATACAGACTTTTGACGAATCTTCCTCTCATCAAGATTTTCTCAATCTTGATTTCGTACCATTTGAGCAATTTGAACAACATCTTGGAGAGCAAACAGCAATTGGTAATTCTCACTCTATCATAGCTGAACTTGTTGACGAACCACAATTACTCGAACCAACTTGTTGCTCTTTGTTCAACAGATATACTAGCAGCCGTTGCAAAAGTTCAGACTCCTAAGGTTCTTAATAAACCTGGAAATCCAAGGGCACAGGAGATTATTGTCATTAATCAAGAGTAAGAATACTCTGAGATTGAAATTATTTAATGTAGAAACATTACATGAAGTGCTATAAAAGCTCTTTTTCTATGATAGGATGAAGCCAATTATCTTAACCTTTTGGGATGATTTCATAACAAAAGAAGGAGCACAACTGCTACAAAACACTGACCCATATCCAGTGTTGATTGGAATTCAAGTTAAAGTTACTCCGTACAATGGTTCGCTCGAAAATCATTATATTTACTTATACAACAAATGAACTATAAAAAGCACACTAACTACATCATTTCCTGCAGGCCATTCCTTATCGAGTCGACCAGGAAGTTCATTCATGATAGATCCAAACACCCTTGCTGCGCATGCACTGAAAGCTTGGTATGACTTTCCACCATAAAATAGGAATACCACCATTACTGATATCAACTTCACTAACATTTGAGATATAGGTGTAATGGAAACAACGAAATTGTTCAGCAACTTTGTGATGAATTCTTAGCGAAACCAATCATCCGGACGACGCCAGATCCAAAAGATGCCGGATGGATCTTTAGCTGATTATTTTCCTTTTATGTCGGACCGCTTTTCCACCAACTCTCCTAAAACCAATTGGCGTTAGGAAGGGCTTCAATTAAGTCTTTTATGGCATTCGACATCGCACCTGCAAGTCTGTTTTTAGAGCGGTCGCAAGGAGTGGCATTGTTTAACCAAATCCATGGGGACACTCCGGGCCCAACATTTTACAACTCATTTAGCTAGATACTAATTTTTAGCCAAACCAACTCGGCCTATTTACATTGCCTGAGAGGCAGTTTCTCCTAATCAAAAAAAAAAAAACTCGGCCCATTTACAAAGAGTGGATTTTTACCCACCCATTAACCCAATTAGATATCCATTCTTACAATCATGTATTGTCACGTGTTATATCAAATACAATATGTTTAAAAGGAAAAAGGTTGTATGGCGTTAGTAAATTTTGGTTAACAATACTAATTATGGTGTCGTCCAATAAAAGTGGTGTGAATATAATACGAGTAATTTGTGATATTAATGAATAACTTATTGGGTAACAAAGTTTGACGTTCTAGGGGTCGTGCACATATTAGGAAGCCCAACTGGGGATGGGAGTTTGACCTTGGTCATATGATTAGAGACTGAATTACTGTACATTGAAGCCTTCAAGACTGTTTTTTTACGACTTCTGAGGAAAACCCATTCAATGCCTTCTATGTTGCTTCTGTTAGGTTTTATGTTTCTGGTTTTCTGGAGCTTTTATGGCTTGGCTTGTAGCTATGCTTAGGGTGGTGTTCTTGTTGTATCTTGGGCTTTGTTTTTCTCGTTTTGGGCTTTAAAATGATTTGCACTTATCAAAAAAACAAAAAGACTTCCTAGCAGATTTGTGTTTGCTTATAAAACCATTGTGAACTTAAGAAACATTTAAAACTGATTAGCTTTCAGTTACATTTGAACTCGAAAAGTATATTTCGATGGTGCCGGGCTTTTGTTTGCTTCAAATCTCCTATAAGCAAGACTGAGTTCCTTAAGGGTGTACATGTTATGCAGGAATTGAAGTCCTGCTCCTATCCCAGCATTTAAGTCCTGTTCCTATCCCAGCATTTGAAGAAAAAAAAAATAACCAGCTAAAATACTTAGCACCTTAGCAAACTGGCACACTTGAACTATAGTTGATAAACTGCACAACCACAATACTTCAGAATGAATAAACCCGGCTGGAAATACTTGATAATAAAACAGAAAAAGTTAAAGAGACTAAATCGTACAAATTGCAACAAATGAATTGTTCGAGCAGAAACTAAGCAGCCATGCAAAACTATTACACTGATGGTTCTGTACAACATAACTTCATGTTATAAAGTATAAACACCCACAAATCAGATTTCGAAACATCAAACATGGCGTATTAACACACGTAAGTAAAACATACACCGCAAGACATGAACAACAGCAGCTAGAATATTAGCAGCATTGGATCATACTATAATGAAGCCATGAAGGAAAGATGTCAAAAGTACCTTTTGATACTCAAACCCTTGCGGATCTCCCACATACATGTGCTTTACAAAGATGATTTCCTGTATTTGTTAATCAAATTCGGAAAACATCGGTTTGGAATCTCTCATCATACAACCTCCAATGCCCATACCTCTCCGTATGGAAAACCGACCTAGGGATGTAGAAATTAGGCTTCTTGATATCCTTCAAACTCTTCAAATTAGCGGTTGCATTCACAATATCGCGACTAGTCACATTGGCACACCCGGATAGATCTAAATATTCAAGATCAAGACACCCCTCAGAAATCAAAACAAGGCCTTTGGCAGATAACTTGGAGAATCGAAGTTCAAGGCACAGTAGCTGAGGCATGAATTTTCCTATCACAGCAGCTTCTGAGTCCCCATCTTGGGGAATTGCATTCAGATACTCTTTTGGGACGATTCCAGTGTGTTGAGAGGGGTCCAACCAATTCATGAGATTTCTTTTTAGGATTCTGAGTTCCGGGCACTTCTGCCCTATCAAAGCTATTGATTCATGAGATATTTCGTAGCTATAGCTTATATCAACCTCTTTCAGCTTGGGACATCCGAAAGCTATTTTTGCAATGGATTGATCAGTTACGTTTTGGCAGCTCTTGATTGAAAGAACCAGAAGGTTTGGGCACCTGAGATGAGATAGGGGAAACGCTGTTATACTAATCTAAACAAAACTTACTGCAATCAATGGCGTCTCACAATGCATAGCAAAAGTATGCCCCCAAGGGGTAATCGTTAGAGACACCAACATCAACATACAACAATCATTTACCGATTGACACAAGTTTTGTGATTGATGTAAAACTAGGCAAATCACAATCCTCCAATCAACCAAGGACTGAAAGATGGTCAAACATTTTTTCAGAAGACAATGGTAAAGATTTATACTTGGAAACTACAATGTCATCGTTCCCACTTGATGAAAATCAAGCAATAAACCAATCTCATCTTGAGCCCATCATACTAAAAAAATTTAAGGGAAAGAAAAAGAGGCAGAAGCCCAAAAAATCCATTAAGAGACACCAATGTCAACATACAACTACGATGTCATCGTTCAAAATTTATGCAAATCAACTGATGAACATTCTCCTCATCCCAACTTGAGCATAACATCTTTGCAAAAAAAAAAAGAGTGCGAAAAGTAGTGGCAGATGGCTAACTATTCCATTAGAGAGGCACCAACGACAACGTATAAACATCAATTTTGGATTTGAAAAAAAAAAGATTCTCACTTGGGTAAAACTCAATTTTATGAATGCAAACCCCTATACCATAACACGATACTATAGATATACGCTATTGCTATGAAATAACTCAATGATTTGAAGCTCAGTTATGGCATTGTGTACCGTGATAACCAACAAAATTCTTTCGAACCAATTTTACTATGTGCCTCCTCTTAATGCTACCCTCTATCGTAACCATTTCACTCCTCCTAACTATTGCATCTACCAATCTATGATAAACATATACAGACCACCTAAATCTATTTTCTCTCGTACTATCATTTATCCCTACTGCTCCTATAATTGTCACCTCAAAAAGATACAGTTAACCATAAAACCAAAATCATCCCAAACCAAATAGCAACCTTTCGAAACAAACCACAACTACTCAAAATCCAAACAATAAAGCAACAATTCATGCGATTATCAATCAAATTAACCTTTCGGTGACGAATGAGAGAGACTCATCAGAGTAATGCCTAACACGGATCTCCGTAAGAGACCCCTCGCTCCAAACCACTACGGATCGGAGCATGGCATCGATTCTTTGCTCGAACTCTGGGGTCCACCAGCAAGGCGACTCGGTGGCCGAGTCGAAGCGAGTCTCGAGGTCGAATACCAAGTTGAGACATGGGTCTTTGGAGGCTTGTAGCCAGGATTAGCAGACGAACATGGCTCCGGTCCATCGGTGTTCGAGGGTGAGGCGGGAGAGGATGTTGATGAGGCACTCGTGAGTTAACTCGGCCCAGTCGGAACGGGGTCCTGACTCTGTTGTTCCTCCACTTTTGTCGCCCATTTGTTGCTGTTTTTTGCTCTTTTGGGAACAAACAATGATAGGTACACACCCTCTCAACCACTCCCCAGCACACCCTCTCTCACTTGTGTGGTGGGGCCCACTGGGACCCACCGGGTGAGTCCCACCACCCATGTGAGAGAGGGTGTGGTGGGGAGTGGTTGAGAGGGTGTGTATCTATCATTTTTGTTTGGGAACCGTTTCTCTATAGAAAAATGATACATACACTCCCTGGGAGCCACTCCCAGCCACACCCTCTCTCACATGGGGTGTGGGGCCCAGATGTGGGGACCACACCCCATGTGAGAGAGGGTGTGGCTGGGAGTGGCTCTCAGGGAGTGTATGTATTGCCGTTGTTCTCTATACTTTCTTGCAACTACTATAAAGTCTGGAAATAGTGAAATGCTACGGTAAATTTCAAAATACCCCAAACTTTGACTTTAATGTCACAGTCTTCCAAACTTTAAAAGATTCAATTTTACCCCAAACTTTTCTTCCGTTATCATTTTTCCCGGCTGTCCTAATCTGACTTGGACACTAACGGTAGAAACAAACATTAAGGAGGTAATTTGTTCTTAGGAAAATTTAAAATACCCTCCAAACTTTCAGCCAAATCAATTTTCCTCCCAAACTTTGCTTCCATTATTATTGGGATATTTCTGAGTTAGACACTAAGGTGTAAAAAAAAACGTAAAGGGGGTGTTCTGGAGGGCATGGGGACCACTTCAGATAAATTATTGAATGATCCAAACCGTCCAATAATTTTAAAATAATTATTGAAGTGTTCTTATAAAAAGTCATCCAAATGGAATATTTGCAATTAATTGAGTTACTTCGGTCAACTTTTCATTCATAATCCAGGCCCTAAAATTTGAAAGAATCTTTAAGAAAAGTTAGAGAATTGCAGTCTGGCTATGGGTACGCACATTCCCGTACGCCACATGCATGAATACATCTTAACCGTTCATTCCAACAAATTGACAGTTCAAATTTTAAACATTCTTTGACCGGTAAGAGTTAATTTTTACCAGTCAATGATTATTTAACATCCAGACCGTCGAAAATACTTTTGGACGGTTAAGATGCACCATTCATGTATCTGACGTATGCGTACTCATAGGATTTTTTAGAGAATTATGTGTCTGGTATTCCCTTGATCTGAACCGCAATATCTTAAGGCATGTTGAGAAGAGCATTTATTAAAAAAATTACCATGCTCGAACATCAATAAGTATCAAAACAATTCATAATTTTTTAAATAATCGTTGCGTTTTGATACCAATCCATGTGCGATCAAGATAAAAATTTATTGATTGCTCTTCTCAACATGCCATACAATATCTGCGGCTCTGATCAAACGAATATCCCATTAATTATTTGATGAGTTGAGACAGAGGGGGACAAAATGAATAACGGAAGAAAACTTTGGGAGGTTATTCGACATTGAGGTCAAAGTTTAGGGGGTATTTTGAAATTTTCCCTAAAAACAAATTACCCACTTAACGTTTTTTTTTTCACCGTTAGTGTCCAGGTCAACCAGTATCGTTTCTTTTTTGACAGATGGGACCGCAGGGGGAAAATGATAATGGAAGAAAAGTTTGGGAGCAAAATTAACTTTTTTGAAAATTTGGGAGGCTATGTGATATTGAGGTCAAAGTTTGGAGATATTTTGAATTTTTTTCCAAATACTATTGTCACCTTTTCTTCTCCTCCCTAACCAGACCTAACTTAAGTTTGTGATAAATGTCATTTAATCGTCCTTATTTGATTTATTTTTTTCCTATTTGATAGTTTTGCATCAAATTTTGTGTATTATGATTCGTTTTGACGTGAAGAATCGGGAAAAAAAAATGTGATTAGAACTCTCAATTTTTTGAATAAAACCAAAAATAAGTTTTAAAAATCTGTCTTTTGACTTATTTTTGTTTTTATTCAAAAAAAAATTGAGCTTTGATCATAATTTTTGTTCTTTTTTTTATTCCTCTCTTCGAGACAAACCAATACACAAAAAGTTAATGAAAAATTAACAAAAGAGAAAAATATCAAATAAAAACGAAAAAAGAATTAAGGTAAGTCAGTATCCTCTCTAGACGACTGGGTTGTTTTTGGGCTCTTATCGTATCCATTTTGATGATTGGACCATTGATTTTATTTTTTTTTATATCGGCAATCGTTGATATTTTAGACATGGTCAAGATATAAGGTAAGTCAATATTCATGTTAATTGGATATCTTTTGGCTATGTTTGGATGATCATAATCCTAAGTAAAAATAGGAATACGATTGCTGCAAATCAAAATCTTAGGAATTTTCTTAAGTAGGAATAGTAATATTATTAATTATGAATTAAATTCCAAAGGGGTGTGATTCCATTCTAGTGTTTGAATTAATTTTATAATCTTACTTGAGAAACAATTATTTTGAAAATTTATCAAAATCAATATTTTCTTTTTTATAATGATTGAGTCAGGAATTTAATATTCTCATGGGGTAAGGGAGAGATCAGATTCACTCAAACTGAGAATGTTATTACTAGTTGAATATGTCATCAGGAATCACATTCATATTCTTATTTTTTCAAACGTCAACATATCCTTTTTACAATGATTGAGTCAGAAATTTAAAATTCTCATTAGGTAAGGGAGCGATCAATCAAATTCACTTAGTCTGAGAATGTAATTCCTAGTTGAATGTCATCAAGAGTAGCATTCTTCTTCCTGTCTCTTTCAAACGTCGGAATCATGGGATCACATTCCTATTACTTCGTCTTCCAAACATTGAAATCTAAAAATAAGGCATCACATTCTTGTTCCTCCTCAAGATTCCAGCCATCCAAACATAGCCCTAAGCATCCCCAATGACATACTCAAATGAGAATACTCAAATGTTGCCACATTACCTTTTGAGTATTCATTTAATGGGTTTCTAAAGTTAGCAATGTGAAGGTCTACAATGGTTCATTTTTGTTGATACTCAAAATAAGAGAAAATGTTGGTAGTTTTGAGTTTCCAAGTTTGATTATTGAGAAAATGTTGGTACTTTTGAGTATCAAAATGCCAAACTTTGAATATTTATAAAAAAAATGTTGTTAACTTTGAGTATTTATCCAAATGTCATTGTGAGCCTTTTTTTAGTATTCAAATGCCAAAATTTGATTATTTTTCTTTTTGAGTATGTTTGTTCTTGAAATATGTTTATCCCGATATTTGAGACTCTCAATCCATCAAATTTGCAAAATTACACTCAAATTTGCATACTATTAATTAATTCCCTTTGATACATAATCTTGACCAAATCTTCACACTAAAAGAAAAAGAATACAATCACAATTATTTGTCAAAAATCTGAAAATTAAAAGGAAAATTTTACAAACACAATCATAGATCGAGATCTTCGTAATCTTGTCCCCTTTCTTTGGAAATTTCTATATAGGGCCTTCATCTCATGAAAATAATCCAGGGACAACATTTCAACAAGAAAAAATTACTACACAATCTGTACTTGATAATATATGGCAAGCAATAGCATTTCCTACATTTTCTCTTTTATCTTGCTGTTTTCATGCATTTGGACTCAACTTTTTGCAGATTCAAACGAGAAAGCGAAACAAAACAATGATTTGGTTGAGAAAGTATGCTCTAAGGTTGTGTGGCCTAACTTCTGTTTGGAAACACTGAGACCTTATCCCGGTAGTGCCACAGCTGACCTCTCGGGCATCGCTACGATCTCCGTCGACTTGGCACTATCCAATGGATCCAAAGCCAAATCACTGATCAACAAGCTTTCTAAGCTCGCAAGGGATCCAACGAACAAAACAGTGTACCCACACTTAATGTGAGTGAGTTTGCGTTTTTGTGTCAGCATGTTATAGATGTTAGAATTATTCTTCAAGTGACCCCACATGCCATTGTCCCTCATGACATTATGCAAACTAATAACGTATGATATATATGTGGTTGTTCAGTATATGCATGTGTATTGACTAGATCATCATCCATATCCTCATCATTATGATGGGTAGATGAGACTAATAGTATATGAGGAGGAGGTCATCTTCCCACCCGTGATAGAAATTTCAAGGCTTAACTCCATCTGTGAAAGTTGGCTTGAGATCTAAAGATTACTCGTCAGGATGGAGAAATCTTTTGCTTCAAGGAGCTTGTTCTTCTATTATGCTCTGATCTATTACCTTGTTTATCAGCAAGTATCCAAGTTAGTGAATTGATATGTATGTAATTTTTGCATTATGATGTGTAGTAAAAACATGTGTTTGTATCAAGCGCTTACTATCTCATCAAAACCCGCAAGTGTTAGTGAGGCACAACTTTATTTCCTTATTCCTTATCGGGCTCAAAGCACCAAGGGGTCAACTGAGACTTGGCCCACCTAGCCTCCGCAAGTAGCATGCTATCCAGGAGAGTTGAACCATTGACCTTGGCTCTGATACCATTTGTTAAGATTAAGCCCTTACCATCTCACCAAAACGCACAGATGTTGGTAAAGGCGCAATTTTATTTCCTTACTCCCTATCGCGCCCAAACGCCAACGGATCAACTAAGGGGGTGTTACACTAACAAAAAACTGTTTTTTTCAAACACCGAGATAGGTCATTCTCTCACAACACATCACATAAAAAACCGTGAAAAATCAATTTTTTCAAAAAACTGAGTTAGTGGAACACCCCCTAAGACTTGGCCCACTTGGCCTCTTTCCAACAACATGATATTCAAGATTTTGAAATTTTTAGTTTACAATAAACTCATTGACACGTGAAATCCACCCCAAATAATGTGGCACGACCTTAGTGCATCACATCAAGGATGTTTAACCTAGGTCAGATGATTTTTGGTAAAACCCTTCGCTCCCATTCTCGATTCTCTTTATGTTCCTTTTCTCAATTTTTGGTTTTCACAAAGTACAGTACTTGTTGCCGATAAATTAATATTGTCAATTTAGTATGTCACTTCAGTAGATCTTAAAAATAGACGTTCCATTTTTGCCGATAAAAACATGGAAAATTCTAAAGTCAGCCTAGTGGGCTCACATTAAGGTTTAAAAAGTATATTGAAATATATGAAAAGTGTATAAAAAAGTATAAAAATGTATTGAAATATGTGAAAAACGTATAGAGATATGTGTTTTTTATTTTATCTTTATATGTTCTTATTATCAACCTATTGAACTGACAATAGAAAAAAACCCCAAAACATACACACTTTATTCACTTCACATTTTCAGAAAAAATTCCAAAAGGTTCTTTCCCCATCTCTCATCTCTCCAATCATTAATCATATTTCTCTCTCTACTCACACTCATCTATATAATCGTTATTCTTATTTCTCTCTCTATCTCTCTCCAATTATTACTTTTTTTCAAAAACTCATCCAAACACAATCTCAAAAATATTTCTCAAAATATTCTTCTCAAAACTCTCAACCAAACACAGCCACAAGCTGTCGGGTTGTATTTTACCGTACACTGCCTTATTATTTGGACCTTGCGTTGTACTAGGATACTGATGACTGCTTCGTTTGCAAAAAAAAATCTGAGATGGCATTATGGATTGAACAATGTTATGGGTGTACTACTTGTGCACTTCAGATGCACACCACCCTGATGTGGCAAATGAGGAGAAACCCAATATGGAGTTCACCCAAAAAGTGGGTTTTTCCTCATTTGTCACATCAGGGTGGTTGTGCATTTGGGGTGCACAAATGGTGTACCCATATCATTTTCCATTATGGAATTCTACCTTCTAAAAATATGGAGTAGAGTGTTTGTTGGACAGTCTAGGATTGGTTTCTACAAATTGGGACTGAGGGGGTGTTGCGCAGCATGTTGTGCGGCCTTCGGTGCGGCCGCACCGGTGTCGGACCGATGATCGGAGACGTCCATCGCGTAGAGCACATCGAGTACTACAAGTGTACCAAAAATCAACTTGATCGGATATCATTAAGTGCGTGATCGGAACACATATAAATTGAAAAAAAAATGAAACACAAATGACTGGAAACACGGGATGAAAACTATTGAACTCATTTTTTTTCAATATATTTGTGTTCCGATGACGCACTTAATGATATCCGATCGAGTTGATTTTTGGTACATTTGTAGTACTCGACGTGCTCTACACGATGGACATCTCCGATCATCGGATCGACACCGGTGTGGCAGTGCCAAGTGCCGCCAGGGCAGGCCCTAAGGTTTGGGTTGCCCAAGCTTGGCTCCTAATTTGGTTTCCCACTTAATGTTAAGTTATATAACATAAAAAAAACAAACAAGTAAAAAAAAAAAAAAAATCAAGGCTACATTGTTCTTTTACCTTGAATCACGTCAAAAAAAAATCCTGCAATTTTTAATTGTGATATTGTATTTTAACTTATCCAAGAATTCATTTTTAATTGAGATCATAGTCAATCCACTTAATCTCTCGAAACAACCGTAATCGGCAGTGCAGCTTTAACATTTTAGGGAGCCAAAACAAACTCCCAAATGTTGGGCTCCGAACGTCTTCAGGAGTTTCTTTAAAAGAAATACAAAATTACAACAATACAAACTCAAAGGATAAAACTACAAAAGATAAACACAAAAAGACATAATTGTAAGAGTTTTTTTTTTTTTTAAAGAAAATAAGATAGTATCCTCATAATTTAACTATGGTTCATGCAAGAAACTCATAAATTGTGTGTTAGCTCGATCGATTTTTTTCTTACAATTTTCCACCATTGTTTTTTTTTTTTTAAATCAAATGTAAGAATAAATTACTTGTACATTATTGTTGTGTTTGTTAAATGCAAAACTTATAAAAAATTAATTGAATAATGCGATTTTTGTAATATTGTGGATTGGTAGGGAAAAACACAAAGTTTAGGATCACGCCAAAACTATACACATTTACTTAAACACACAGTACCACCAATTTGTTTGGTCTCACACATTTATGAGGTATTTTAAGTGCGGTTCTAGACTTGTGAAGAGAAGTCTCTAAAAGAAAACAAATCAAAAGAGTGAAGGAGCTAAGAGTTGAACCCAATCCCATATGGAACGTTAGAACCTTAGTACAACCTGGTGACCAACACTAAAGAATTCTGTTTGTATTAGTTTTGGAAACTTTTTTTTATTTATATACAAGTTCCGAATTTTTTTTTTTTTTTTTTGCCCCGGCCAGGGTGGGTTGCCCAAGTCGGAGATTTGTTAGGCTTACCCCTGAGTGCCGCACAACACGCTACGCAGCACAAGAAAATTAATGCCTTGTTAATGCTGTTGTCCTTTGTCTTGACAAACTGGTAAGATTTACCAATGTTAAACTTCCACGTAAATCACACAAGGCTTTCAAGCCAAGCACTAATAATGTAACCTTCTAAGTATGTATTTAATATTAAAAACAAATCATATATAGAGATTTTCGTAATCCTGTCCCCTTCCTTTGGAAATTTATATATAGGGCCTTTACCTCGTGAAAATAATCCAGGGACAACATTTCAACAAGAAAAATTACTACACAATCTGTGCTTGAAAATATATGGCAAGCAATAGCATTTCCTACATTTTCTCTTTTCTCTTGTTGTTTTCATGCATTTGGACTCAACTTTCTACAGATTCAAACGAGAAAGCAAAACAAAACCATGATTTGATTGAGAAAGTATGCTCTAAGGTTGTGTGGCCTAACTTCTGTTTGGAAACACTGAGACCTTATCCCGGTAGTGCCACAGCTGACCTCCCGGGCATCGCTACGATCTCCGTCGACTTGGCACTATCCAACGGATCCAAAGCCAAATCACTGATCAGCGAGCTTTATGAGCTCGCAAGCGATCCAACGAACGAAACGGTGTTGAACGATTGCTCAAACTACTTCGATGTAGCGATTGGTGACATCAATGCCGCGAAGAATTACCTTTACGCCAAAGATTATGTCAATGCGAATACTAAAGCAGCTCTCGCCGGCGAAATTATTTATGATTGTTTAATAATTTTGGACGATGGTCCATCTCGTGAACTCAGTACATGGACATCCAACGAGTTCAATTACTGTAACATCCTTTGCGAGACCTCCGGCCTTCTTCTGGGGGGACAAGAGTATGATTGTGCCTAAAATACCTACATTTGTTAGCCGTGGAATAAGATGATGGAAGAAACTGCAGGAATGTGTTTTCTTTCTATATTTTCCAAAGAAAATACTCCTCATCCCAGATTGTTGGTCCTGACGGATATTGGTGTCATTTTTAAACTGTTCATATATTGTAATCTATAATGTATTTTATGTACAATATGGATCTTATTTGATAGATCTTGATTAATTCTATTATAAAAAGTTTAATTTTAAAATCTTCAGATATATTATAAGTTGAATGATATGAACAGTCTAAAATTGCATCAAAATCCGAATAGGACAAACAATTTGGGTTAGAGGGAGTTTTCATTTGTCACATATGTTGATGTGTAGACTGGTAAGTACACGTGATCACTCAATGGTTCTAATGCTCTGTGTGTGGGCTTCACGCTTTATGTGAGTGAGTTTTGTATTTTTTGTGTTTGTGGTTATAGATGTTAGAATTATTCATGAAGTGACCCACATGCTATTGTCCCTCATGATATTTTGCAAACTAATACTCCCTCCGACCCATTTTAAATGCTCTCTACATATATTCGTGCCATTTTCAAACGTCTATATCTTTTTATTGGTAAGGTTTTCAAAGTTTTTAAAAATTTTGACTAATAGAACTAATTGAGGTCTATCAAATAAGATCTATATTGCATATAAAATACATTATAGAATGAAAACTATAAGAGTTTTTAAAAAACACGCATAACCATAGGGAGCATTTAAATTGGGACGGAGGGAGTAATGGAGTATGAGAAAGTGGTTGTGCATTATATGAACGTGTATTGACCGGAGCTTGCCATATCTGTGAAAGAGATCTAAAGATTACGGGGTAGGATGGAAAAGGCTTTTGCTCCTTGGAGCTTGCTCTTCTATTACGCTCGATATTATCTTGTTTATCGACATGAATCGAAGTTAGTATGTAATTTATGATATGTTAGTAAAAAAAAAACACGATATTCTGGATTCATTTCCAACCCCAAATAATGTGACACCTTAGTGCATCACATCTCATATGATTTTTTAGTAAAACCCTTCGCTCCCATTCTCGAATCTCTCTATGCTCTTTTTCTCAATTTTCGTTTTCACAAAGTATGGTACTTGTTGCCGACAAATAAATACTGTCAATTCAATATGTCACTTCGGTAAGATTTTAAAAATAGACGTGCAATTTTTGCCGATAAAACTAGGATATTCAGGGGGTGTTCTATTAACTAAAAACTGTATTTTCCAAAAATCAAGACAAGCAATACATCATATAAAAATCGTGAAAAAACAGTTTATTCAAAAAAAAATTGCCTTAGTAGAACACAGAGTGCTAGTTTGCAAAAAAAAAATCATGAGAGGACATTCTGGAGTGCTAGTTTGCAAAAAAATCATGAGAGGACATTCTAGAATTCTACCTTCTAAAAATCTGTAGTAGAGTGTTCGATGGAGAGTCTCGAAGCTGCTTCTACAAATCACCAACTTTTTTGAAGATATTTTAAGGAACAAAAACTGATTTTTAGAGAATAACTGCCTTACACGATCTACTCCACGTATTTCAACTACCAACTGTTACTTTACATGTTTACACGTGTAATTCATGCCTTTTAGCAATTAAACATGTGACTTCGAAGCCAATTTCTTTAGTTATTGTTTGGCTTTAACTGCTAATAACTACATTTCAAACTGGATACTAATACGACATCGTATTGATCCATTTATAAACCATTAATCCAGTGTTTTCATTAACGACAAGCCGCCAATGTTTGGCATTCTTAATCCAGTGTTCCCAAACTAAGGGACCAGAAAGACCCCAGTTGAGAGACTGAGAATCTGGTCTACTAAAAACTATTTTTTTTTAATGTAGCATAATTTATTGGTGTTATTAGGTAAAACTATTTTTTTATTGTATGATTATTTATTGTTAATACTGTTGAAGCATAAAATTACATTTAGTGTTTTGGCATGAGAAAGTAAAGTCCAGAAGTCCAAAGATGAATGATGTATTATTGAAGGGGAAATGGCTATACTACACACCCCTTTTTAGGTGTGTATCATATGCACTCAAATTATCTACCGTCGGATCTTAAAAAGTTACGAATCGATTACAAAAAATTACGAATCTATTACTTGTTAACCTGGGCAACAGATGACCCAACAAATTGAAGGGGGGAAAAAAAAGAAAAGTAAATTTCACTTACCTCCCCTAAGGTTTCTGACAAATTCTAACAAATACAGAGATCTTCCGCATATTTTCTGAAATTTCCCTACCCTCCTTTACTTTTCAAACTAATTGTCAGATTCTTCCATGCTGTTACTTTAAGGCAAACAGTGTTAATTTTTGTGTGAAATGACCATAGTACCATTACTATATATCCTCCACCGTAAAAAAATAGTTTTCATTTTTAAAAAAAAAGTTAATAAAGTTTTTAAAAAAGTTAAACCATTTTTCATTTAAAAGCAAAAGGTATCAAAGAGAATTTTTTTCAAAAAAATGACTTTTCAAAATTTTTTTGTTGAAATTTTTTTTTAAAGGGGAAAAGACAAGCAAAATTTTGAAAAAAAAAAATTTGAAATACAGAAGTTTTGAATATTTTTTCTGGATAAAAACTAGTTTTTGGTAAACCGTTATTTAAAAAATAAAGTTTAGAAATAGTTGTTTTTTTCAAAATATGAAAATAATTTTTGAAAAAAAAATTGTGTAAAAAACTAATTTCGAAAAACTATTTTCAACAAAAAACTTTCAGAAAGTATACTTTTTTGAAAAAAATTATCTTTGATACGTTTTTGCTTTTACATGAATTTTTTTGAAAAACTTTTTTAACTCTATTTTTTAAATACGGTTTAAATTACGCCATAGAAAAAATTTATAGAGTTCAAAATTTTCAAGTAAGTTGAGCCATAGCTATATTAAAAATGCTTTCAAATTCTATGGGAAGAGAGGCCCAAATTAGTGTATGAAATTAATTTAGAATAAAAATATCTTCTTCTTCTTCTTTTTGTGAAAATTGAAACAAAAAATTATTATTTGAAAGAAAACACATTTACTTCTTTGAAATACACTTTAATCGATTACCCAATTGATTATACATGGTTGAAAAGTTACAATTTTTTACTATAAAAGTTACGAGACGAACGAAAATGTTACGAAACATATTTGTGAAAAGTTTCGAGACGCAAAAAAATGTTACGAATCATATTTTAAGAAAAGTTATGATTTTTTAGCTCAAAGTTACAAGTCCCACAAAAAGTTACAAAACGCAAGAAAATATTACGAATCATATTGTTGAAAAATTACGAATTCTTAGTATAAAAGTTACGAATTCTTAGTATAAAAGTTATGAAACTCATAAAAATGTTATGAATGACCGATTCTCCATGTTACTTATTATGAGGTAGCGCAATATAGACCACACAATGGATGATTATCGTACACACCTTTAAAGGCTTGGTATTGTAGTTTTTTCCTTTTGAAAAAGATGTAAATATCTAGTTTCTATAATATCTAGGCATCTAGAAGCTCTAAAATATCCTTATAAAATACCTAGATTTTTTTTGTGTGAATTAGTCACATGTGTAATTCTAGAATTTACCTCAAAGTTTATTGCACTAGAGTCTTCCATGGAGTAGTATAAATAGGAATGACTTATCCTTTCAAGGACCTGTCAATTTCAAAGTTTTGAATTCAAGAAGACTAAGACAGATTAAAGGAGGCCTTTTCCCTTTCTTTCTCTGTTCTATTCTTTTGCCAACACAAGAGAGGTGTGCAATTGCAGAGCTATACATACATATACTCTATCCTCCCTCTTCTTTTCCCAACACAAGAGCCTTTCCTTCTTCTCCCTCTTGCTCGTCATTCTTCAACCTCCCCTACTTTTCAAAAACAAAACCCACTGTCGATAATTCTGTTAGAATTTTAAATATTTTGTGTAAGTTTCAAAACTTATTATATGAATTTATTGAGTCTTAAAATTGTTTTATTTTTCATTTAAGAAAATGATTGATTATCAAATTGATTATAAAAGATTATGTAACCTCCTTCGTAATTCTGTAACTGATCTATTCAAAATATACCTATTAGCCGTTTGGCTCATAATAAACACGACAGTTTTTATATGGGTTAATTGTTAATAATTACATTCATTAGCCGTTGGAATCTTTGACCAAATGTTCTTTATATATACAAGCCTCTTGTCCTCAATTTTGAAGCGCCGAAAAACACTTCTCAAATCCTTCTTCTTACTTGACAAAATTTCCAGCAGTATCTCAATCTTTTCTAGCCAAGTTTTCTTCCTAAAAATCATAGTGTTTAGTAGTTTAAAAATATTTGGGCAACTCGTTTCGTGGCTTGGTTCATATCCTCCCAGTGGACGTGAACATTCGAAGAGGGAGCTTGTGAGCATTTCGGGTTGAATCTTGGAGCTGCTACAATCCGTTATTACCTTCACGTAGGGGAGGACTAGTGGCTTTAAGACAGTGCAACACGCCTCCCGATTGTGTCACAGGCCAGCTTTTCTTTTACTTGTTTCCTCAATATCAAGCTATTGTTTTATGCTCTTAATTTACATTACTCTGCCAGTAGTATAGCTCTGTTTTATGCTCTTGATTAAACTAACAGAAACTTTATTTTTTGTGCTAGTGTCCTAACAAATTCTCTCCTGGACCATCACCACCACCGTTGCACCTTCTCTCTACCTTTCTGTCAATGCCACAATACAAGTTGAACAATTATGTTTTCACATCCATTGTTGTTGTTTCTATCACTGTGGGCTACTGGCCTTTTCCCTTCGACAACGAGCGGATCTCTAATCAGGCGATCGAGAGAGGAGAGAGGAAGAGAGAGCCCAGGGGGTGGAGGAAAAGGAGGCGGCGCCTTGCCCCCCAGGCCAAAACCCTAGCCGCTAAGTTGAAGGGAAAATAAACTAGAGAGAGAGAGATATTTTAGAGAGAGAGAGAGAGTCGACTAGTTTTAGGCCAACTTACTAAGTTGTTTTGAGTACGAAAGATATCTTGCTAGAAACTTCGTCTGACTCCTTTTCAAATTCTTTCAAAGCTAGGGATGTCCCCTGTTTACCCATGCCTACATCTTTCTTTGTCAACAATCGCGGCATTTGCGACCATCTGCGATTGTTAAGCAAAGAAAGATGTGTAGCGCGTTGCATGTTTCACTCTTTATAAACCTAGTCTATATACACACACAAAACATAGCATGAGACTAGGTTTATAAAGAGTGAAACATGCAACGCGCTACACAGACCAACAACCCAATAACTTGTTAAGAGCCCACAATATGGCCTGAATAAAATCGCAATTCATTTCTTATGCATGAAATGAATTGCGATATATCACTTAAGGGATCTTTATCTAACACTAACCTCAATCAATTCAAGCATTTTCCGGGATTGCGAGAAGATAAGAATGTAATGATTTTCTAAAAGTAACTCAACCTGTGACAAAAGATGTGAGCTTTAGAGAAAAAAAAATTTAAACAATATCATTGAAAGCATAAATTCAATAACTTCTTATTCTCACCAGTAAGTTGAGTATGAAAGATATTTTTTTTTGCACGGCAAAAAATGTTTTATTAATTATTGAAAAAGATACAATGACTAAAAGGAGCAAGGAGACAGCATCATATTCAGAGAATAATCCTATGCTTAGTCCGAGACCCAAACCTCGATTAGCAAGAAGCCAATCAAAAACACCCAATGGGCCGAAGCCCACACTTAATGGGCCTTACAACACCCAGAATAATACAAATAAAGCACATGGAAAACCCCAACAGATCAACGCCACTATCGCCACCACTGTACGGACTCTTGTGAAGAGACGAGCGAAGCCACACCACCATTGGAACCCGGGGAACAAGTATTATTTCCTACATTTTAATTTTTTCCCTATTGTTTTCATGTATATTTTTGCTCAAGTTTTCGCGGATTCAAATGAGGAAAATACAAAACATAGCCATGATTTGATTGATAAAGTTTTCTCAAAGACCGATTGGAATAGCTTCTGTTTGAAAACAGTAAGATCTCAACCCGCTAGTCCAACCGCGGATCTTCGCGGCCTTTCCAACATCTCCCTCAACTTGGCGCTGTCCGATGCGTCGAAACTCTATCCGTTGCTCCCCACATTTATCAGCGACAAAGAATTGCTGGAAAATTTCCGTCACTTGCTTAACAGGACGATTTTTACCCTAAGAAACGCGACGAATTACTTGATCGCTCATGACTGGCAATTTATATAACGAGACAGAGAGTACCGTCACGTTGATGACTGATTGTGTGTGGGATACATTTACTTATCACCGAAGTCTACTTTGGCCAATGACTTGTAATGTGTACTATTATTGTGGCATCTCTTGCGTGATATCTGTCTTCCTCCAAGGAGGAAATAATTTTGAATGGTGTTCCTAATATCTATATCTTCTTATATTATTGGAATAAATAATAAGCGATGAATTTTTGCTAGCTAATGGAGTATTGAATTTCTTAGCTTAAGGTTTTATTTACCTGCTTAATGTAGCACATTCCTATCCCCGTGTTGTGACACCAAGTAATAGGCAAAGATACAAATATAAGAATGAGTTTTTTTATAAATAAAAAATTGATCAGAAAGAATGAGTTTAACTGGTGCATCATTTTCATACCGTCTTTTTGTTCATCTGTTTTTAGAATTATGGTTAGATTAATACTGTAAAATTTTGTGGAATAAACATCCACCTTGAAAAGCTTCACGGAGGCAAGAGAGAGTTCAAAGAGAGAAAGTGAGGAGAGGGAGAAGCCTCCAATGGCCGCCGCCCCTTCCCCTCCCCCTCCACACCCCTTCCACCTTCTTCCTCCTCCTCCTCTAAACGCCCTTTTGGGTGATTGGAGACACCCCATGCCGGATCCGTTCCTCTCCGGTCCGGTGTGGTGTTCGCGCCCTATGTTTGGGCCCCTGGGGGCCAGATCGGGGGTTCTCGGTTTGGTTCTCCACCATCGACGACGAGCGGCGGCTTCCAACAGTTCCGGCGGAGCGCGAAGACGATGACCGGTGACTTTCGATACGCATGCAAGGCGGCGATTTCTATTCATGTACTTTTTTTTTCTTTTTTCTTTTTTCTGTATTTTTTCTTGTATTTTTGTGGTTTTTTTTTTTTGTTATTTTGTTTGTATTAGTTGGCGTTTAATGCATTTTTCTCTCTATTTCTTCAAAATAAATAAATAACATCCACCTTGACGAGTGAAATAATCTTTGGGTGTTACCATTCCTCTCAATGAGAGAGAGAGAAAATACGACGGATTAACGATGAATTATTTTGATTTTGTCTTTTGTAAAACTTTTTCAACTTCAGTTCATATTTTAGAAGTGCCTTTTTATTTTGAATGAAAATCCTAAAAAGTTTCAAAAAAACTAAAAAGAATATTGCTAGATATCAATAATACTCATTTTGTTACTCGGCCACTGGGGCCACTCGAGGTTATACCCGATTGTTAGGCCTTGTTTCATAACACAGATTCAGCACTTAAAACTGAATCAATTAAGTAATAAGTCATTAAGTAGGTTTGATAACCACATTTTATTTTACTTAACAGATTAAGTGTCACTTATAATGTATGCTAAAAAATTGATAAAAATTAAGTAGCTTTGAGCTACTTAATTCTAACTGAATTCCTATGTGCTTACAATCAACCATCACACCTCTACCGCCGCTGTCACCACCACCACTGCCACGCCGCCGCCACCACCACAACCACCACCATTGCACTACCGCCATGCCGCTACCACCACAACCACCACCATTACACCGCCGCCGCCATGCCGCTACCACCACAACTACCACCACTGCCACCACCACTATCACCGTTACCCATATACCACCACCATTGCACCACCGCCACCGCCATGCCGCTACCACCATGACCACCACCAATGTACCGCCGCCATGCTGCTACCACCACAACTACCACCACCACTACTGCGACACCGCCACCACCACTATCACCGTTACTCATATACCACCACTACTATTGTCATGCCACTGCCATCACTTCACCACCACCACTAGCATTCCACCCAGCCCACCACCACCACTACCACTACCACTACCACGCCATAACCATCACACTACCACCACTACACCACCAACATTGCACCAGTATTACTCTACTGCCACCACAACTCACCATCATTTCACCACCACCATTACTCCACTGTCGTCGCCACCACCCTCACCACCTCCCAATCACCACTCCACCACTACCACAAATACATGATGACCATTAATAAAATTAAGGGACAATTAAAACCCAAAAAAAAAAATTTTAATTTAGTGCTTAATTTGTTTTATCAAATAGCTTTTCAGCTTAAAAAATTCAGCATTCAGTTTTCAGTACTTAATTTTCAGCTTTCAGTTTTCAGTTTTATCAAACAGCACATTAGTCGAGGTGTGCGCAAGCTAGATCAAATATCCGTTTATCAAAAAATAATAATACTCATTTTGTTTAATAAAAAAAAAAGTAAATTCCCAAACTCACCGTAAATTTGGCAGAAGGAGCTAAATATTACTAATTTTGTTGATATTTATAATAAGTAATACTATCAAGTTTATAGTTTGTTTGACTACACCATTTTTTTATCTGCTATAAAAAATTACGAATCAATCAGTAATAATTTTTCTTTTTCTTTTTTTCATTTTATGTGCCCTTTTGGGTGTATAGATTTAAAAATTGGAAAGGAAAAATTTTACGGTTTCTTTTTCTGATTTTTTTTTTTTTTTTTTTTTCATTTTACTACCAAGATTTAGATCAAATCTCTCTTACATCCCGTAGAATTCGAGGATTCATTTTTAACCCATAACCATTCGCATCCTGCATCTCCAAAGCTATAATTAATCTTGGATTCTTCCCTGCAAAACTTTGTAGGGAATAGTAGATGATGTGTCTGTAATTACTAGAACCTTACACTTCTGCGCTTGCACATAGAGCCCATTTTAGCCTCATTTTAATCATCAAAATATTTAATTTTGCAAGCAATAATGTATAGATCATTCCTGAAGAAAAAAAATGATCGGTTATTGGTACGTTCCTCATTTATATTGAAAACGAAGAACAATTGAATTTTTAACCGTCCATTGTTTTTATTCAAAACAAATCAAACACTTATTGACATTCAATTAACTTAATTTTTTGTGAGAATAATCTACACATTATTTAGATAATTAATGTGAATCCAAAGTGGGTCTTACATGACTTTTTTTAAAAGATTTTTATCGTGTGCGTACTGAACAAAAAAAAAAAAAAAAAGTTGTGTATAAAATTTTCCACGTATGCTAGATTTTCAACCCCCATAATAATTGTTGCACCATCACGGATTAAACTTTTAAAATTAGATTCTGACCACCTTTTTGGAAAATTGTCTAATCTCAATTAAAATATGTGAGGAGAATGAATTATGAGATAATACTAAAAATACTAATAAAAATATAAAAAATACTATGGAAACTGAGAGGGTGTTTCACTAAAGGAGTTTTTTTTAATAAACTGGCTTTTTCACGATGTATTGTGAGAGAATGACTTGTCTTGAATTTTTAACAAAAAAACTGTTTTTTTGTTAGTGGAACAATTTATTTCTCCACATAGGAGTGTATTATAATCTAAATAGTAGCTTATCAAAGTATATTATTCAGCAAATGTCATTGAGGGGCTTTTTTGGCGTGAAAAAATAAATGGTATTATTGAATTATTTGCTTCTTTTTTTGTGTGTTGATTCGCTTGAATTATTTGCTTATTCTTTTTTTTTTTTTGGCTTATTCGCCCTCTTAAAAGATTAATCAAGTATACTATACTAAGTTGGGCTAAATTATTTTTGCTTGATGGATTGCACCCAAAAAAATTCCAGTGTGAAGCCACATTTTTTGCCTAAATGAGTGGGATTATTGTCATTTGATAATCTAAAACGTCCTACTGAACTTGATAAAATCAAAATTTGATCAACCCTTGATTTTAGCAAATGAAGATGATGTTTGATAAAATTTCAGCTTTTTTGCATTAAAAAGGGTTGAGATTTTATCAAATCTCTTTCTCATTTGATAAAATTAACTCTGATTTTATCAAATCTTGATTTTATCTTTGATGAAATCTTTTGAGAAACTCCGTCTTATATTACACAAAAAAAAGAAAACCCCTTCACTTTCAGATATTTACTGCAACTTTATTTAAATGTTATCAACTCATTTGCGCCAATTCATATGTAAATTTGCTCCAATTTTAATTGTACTCTTTGCAAGTATTTAATGAATAATTATAATTAATCGAGGTACACGTAAGTTGATCAGACACCTGAGTATAGTAAAAGTTTAATCATACTGCAATTTTTTCCGCTGAGGCCATGTTTGGATAGAGAATATCTCCCCCTTATAATAGTGCTATCACAAAAATTCAAAGTTAGCACCCAAATTAACTTGTACGTGATTTGGACCGTCAATTTTGGTTTGGACATCCGAATTATGGAGAGAAAAAGGGAAGAGAGAGGATTTCGATTTCGGCCGTCCAATACACTTTTGAATAACGTTGATATATCATTTGATACCACGTAGGCTCGGTCACACGATACTCATTCTGTACAAAAAAAATTCGTAAAATTTGGTTGATGGACAGGTTCGAGTACGATAAAATCTACGCCTTCGATTGGGCCAATCAAAAGTCTCCACATCATCGGAGATTTTTGCTTTAAATCGGGTGACGACTGGCGCGGCACCTAGTGAATGATTTATCCAACGGTGTGACCGACACCTCTGTTACCCGGCATCATTTGTTTTTAACTGAAATCCGTGAATGTGCAGATGTCACACACTCCTAGATTCTCTGACAAAAGTCTCCTAAAAACCAAACCCCAAACATCGTTGTTTTAACCCCCCCCTTCCTAGACCAAACCAAACCTCTCTCTCTCTCTCTCCCCCTTCCTAAAAGTAAATCCCCCACATCCATCGAACATTTATCTCTCTATTACGCTTATGTTGACTTCGGGAAGTGTTCCAATAACAAAAAATTATTTTTTTCAAAGATCGAAATAGGTCATTTTCTCACAACACATCACATAAAAAATTGTGAAAATTTAGTTTTTTCAAAAAAACTGGGTTAGTGGAACACCACTTAAGACCTGTCTCAGTGTTTAGAAAAAACGGTTTTTTGTTAATAGAACACCCCCTTAAAAAGTCGCTTTACTTATTTTTTCTTCCAACGCTGCTACGGGCACATAGAGGTTGTGTTTGGTTTGGTTTTGAGTTTTGGTTTTTGTAATGATTAGAGGGAGAAATATGTATAATAAATAAAAAATAGGTATTAATGATTGGAGAGAGATAGAGAGAAAAATAAAAATAATATTTAAAAATAGGGGTAATAATTTAATAATAATTGAGAAAACCGATTTTTGGAAACCAAACCAAACAAGGCAACAATGGATCACATACCAGCCACACCCGCTGACGTGGCGGTAGCCCCACTCACTCTCTCACCTCTGGTGGCCCACTTACTCTCTCCCCAGTCACCTTTGTCTCTCTCTTTCTCTTCCAAACCATCTCATTTCCACCAAAAATTCCTCATGCCTCCACAAAATAAACACCAGCAGCAACGACGCCCACCCCGACCATCAATCTTCTCCCTCTCGGAGACAAAATAGAGAAAACAAAAGACAAGGCAACAAATGAAAGGAAACGAATAGTAAACTGTTGGTGAGTGCTCCATGTAATTTCATTCTTTCATTTTTACAGTACCAATTACCAATCAAAAGAAAAAAATATCCAAGGTCGAGGTAACTGCAGCATGATACAATAGAATGTGATTTTTTTCCCTTCTTGGTACTAATTTCCTATACATTCATAGACTAGTGGATGTTAGAAAATAATATCCCCAATCTGAATTAGAGCCTTGAGAGAAATGGAAGTCGGGTGGGTAGTGTCGGAGTGGGCCGCGTCGCTGGTGTTGTTTGAATTTCAGGAGTGGAAAAGTAGGGGCTATTTTTGGGGGAGAAATCTGGAGATAATTTTGGGGGAAATGTCAAAAATTGGGTCTTCGAGGGAGCGAAGAACAACTTTTGAGTCTCGGCGTTGGAGTTTTTTTGCCTGAGGGATCGAGTACTGATGACCAGAAACTTTTGGTGTCGAGATTTGCCGGCGAGGATGAGGAAGATAGATGCTCTGTTGGGAGTAGGAGAAGAGAGAGAGGGGGGGGGGGGCGGGGGGGGGATGCTTTTTTGGGGCTGGGAAGAGAAAGAGAGAGGTGAGAGAGTGAGTGGGGCTACCACCACGTCAGCGGGTGTGGCTGGTATGTGATGTGTTGTATGGGTCCAGATGCTCTGTGAGGATTTCCCTGTGAGGATCTTGTGAGGATTTTATTGTAGGTTTGACAACACACCAAAAAGAAAATCCAATGGGTCATAATCCCCTTTCTTATTTTTAAATCAAAACGACGTTGTTTCGATTTAAAAAAAAAAACCTAACAGAGTTAAAGCCATTGAATCTGACGTTAACTTCTTTTCTTCTTCATTTGTTAACTTTCTTTTCTTCTTCGTTTCTTTTTTCTTCCTTAACCTGCTCTCCTTCTCCATTTCATCATAGCAAAGAAAAAAACCCTTCTTCTTGGTGTGTTGTCAAACTCACAATAAAACCCTCACAAGATCCTCACAGGGAAATGCTCACAGAGGATCCGGATCCGTGTATGTGCCCCTAGACTTATTGTTTTTCTTCTTTATTTTTTTTTTATTGGTTAGTTTTGTTTCAAATTTTTGTGTATTATTAGTTAGCCTCGATGAGAAGAATTGGAAAAATAAAAAAATTATGATCCAAACTCCATTTTTTTAATAAAGACAAAAGTAAGCTAAAAAAGCCAGATGTTTTTACTTATTTCCGATTTTATTCAAAAAAAATTTGAGAATTCTAATCTTAAGTTTTTACTTTTATGATTCTCTCGTCGAAAAAAACCAATAATGCACAAAAGTTTGACACGAAACTAACAAACACAAGAAATTTAGAATATAGACGAAAAATAAAAAATAAAAGTTGCTTTTTAAGTCAAAATACGATTTTTTAAGAAAAAATTAAAATTCAAAGTTTTTCAGCCAATTTTTTTTTTCGAGAAAAACATTTAAATGTTATAGAGATTTAATTCATTCTCTATCTACAAAGCATCACACGGGCATCGTTTGTTTTTCACTCAATACTCTTACGTAGACCTTGTTTCTCATGTGCTAAAATTAAAAATCCCATAAAATGACCTGGTTTTCCCTGTTTTATCCTATGTGCTAAAATGAGAAATTCAACAAAATCAATGTGCTAAAATGAATTTTTGTTAATCTTTGTAAACAAATTACAAAGATTAGAAGAGACCAACGTAACATCACACTAGCAATACTTTTCTCATATTCCCCTTAAGCAAAAGCAATGAATGGTTCAAATTTCCCGAGCTATTCATTGCTATTTTCCGGGTTGAGCAATATTTCTAAGTACGTACTTACTGTGTAACACTTTCCTGGGAAAAGTTTTTAACTAAGGTGAGTCAGGGAATCCTGACATAGGTAATGGTGGGAGCAATAACATCGAAAAGAACAATGATAGGTACACACCCTCTCAACCACTCCCTACCACACCCTCTCTCACATGTGTGGTGGGGCACACTGGGACCCACCGGGTAAGCCCCACCACACATGTGAGAGAGGGTGTGGTGGGGAGTGGTTGAGAGGGTGTGTATCTATCATTTTTGCATCGGAAAGTAACCCAACCCCCATCTCCTCTCTCTCTCTCCTAAACCCCTCCACTTCTCGGACATTCGCATCTCTCTCTCTCCTCCTATACAAACATATCCAGATACACTCTCATATACCATCTGTACTGCCATGGAATTCCGGTTTCGAGCTACCGACGAGAGACCTCCGGCATACATCCCTTCTCGCTCTTCATCATCAAACGTCAGTTATTTTACAGAGCAGGCACTTAAAGGTCGATTTTACACCAGTTTTCTTTAATTACGCATACAGGTTTTCAAAAAGAGAGATGTTGCAGTAAAACCGAACTTTTTTGTAAATGCAGAGTTTGATTTTGCTGATTTGTTACTTCTTTTTTTTCATGCGTTTGTTCAGTTTCTTATGTGTACAGTTTGATTTTGCTGATTTGCGTTGGTTATATAACCAGAGCTGTGTTCAATTTGTATATGTACAGTTTGATTTTGCTGATTTGTTGCTTTTTCTTGTGTGATATGTGATAATGGCACCGACAGCGGGATTCTCGGGCCCTTTCGGAAACTCAACCGAGTACTTTCGAAACCCTAACCCTATGCATACTATGTACGAAGAGGTGCGGTGGGAGTTCGAGAAAGAGCAGATCAGGGAGGAGATCATCGCGTTCGAGACGGCGCGGAGGCGGGTACAGGAAGAGGAAGTGAGGAGAGAGATGATGGCAGGACGGATGGCGCTGAGCAGAGGCAGTGGTGGAGGCTCGGTTTTCTCAGTGATCGAGCCAAGAGCTTTGCTGTTGCAGCATCAATCGGAAGGAAGATCGTTCGAGGAGAGGGTCGTGACAGCGATTGAGGAGAGGCTGAGGGACGGTGGTCGACGCGGCAGAATTGGTGGGGGATTCGAGGAGGTGCCTTTTCAGCGGATGGCAGAACCAAAAATTACTGAGGTTAAGTCTACTTCTGAAATTTGCAAAGAGAAGGTTATTTTCCTGGTAAGTAACACATTATTATTTTTGCCCTCTTCATTCCTCTTTCTCTCACACATTGACTCTGTTTATTAGTATTCGGCAACTAGTCCTATGTTCCTGGTTAGTCCTAAAAACTTAGTTATGCCACTTGGCCATTCTCTAGGAGCACCCAATAATTTTTCATGGTGGAGATGCTGATTTAGCAGTCAAATGATGATAATTTGTTTTTTTTGAAATAGATCCTCTCCAGTAAATGTAGCTGTCCGAGATTGTTGCTAAAGTTGTCTCACAAGTGTCGGTCCCACTATAGTATCTTGTGGGGAAGATAATATTCTTGCATTGTGAGAAAGTTTGGGCTCCTCTCTAATAACCGTCATGGGATAGTCCAAATCTTTTCACAATGGAAGAGTATCTTACCTATCTTACTTGTGAGACCTACACTTTTGGGACAACTCCAACAATTGTCTCGGGCCGTTATAGGAGATGATCCATTTCCTTGGTTTTTTGGGGAGGAAAGGGGGGCATTTTGTATAGAAATGATCGGTGCTTAGTCCATATCTTAGAGATTTAATAGCAAAACGACGATAGGAAAGCGGGAAAATTGTACCATTACTAGTCGTGGATCGAACAAAGTAACTCTAATACTACGGGTGAAGCCTTAAAAGAGAACATGATCCTGCAAATGAGAACATTGTTCAGGAAGTTACTATAAAAGTCGAACAATATTCATGAAATATATAGTTGTAAAGTGATAGGCCGTTTTCGTACAAAAAATATAATTTATAAACCTGGAATTAGCAACTATTCTAAAGAATAGCGGTAAAGTCCGAAATCATTCGCGAAAAGCTGAGTTACGGTACCTTCAATTGATTTCTAGTTTAATTCAAAAATAAAGTAAAAGTTTGGATTTGAATTGATTAAACTAAAATTAAGTAGAGAATAAATAAGAGTTTTTGAAACAGGAGAGAGAAGGGACTAGGGTTTCGATTCAACCTCCCCTTATAATATAATTGTGGCGAAATATAGGGTTTCTTTCAGCTTACAGCCAGACCACCGTTAGGTTTGCAATTCCTATCAATAATTTCCAAAGAGATTACAAGACTCGTACTCCGTATAGGCTATCTCAAGATATCACGGATCGTCTCACCGGACTTGGTGGCACGACCCGTCTTACGTTGTATAATGCCCTTAATATTCATCCACCGATCAGCTTCCAAACTTGGTAATTCCTACCAACAAGCCAGCATTAGGTTCATCGCGAATTCTCTAATTAACTGGTATAGCATTCGACCCACCACTTAGAAATATTTTCGTGATGGAGGAATGTTGATAGGTACGCGCTCCCTTATTTATCTTTGTTTCTAGGTTATTAGACTGGTTAGAAGTTAGAAGTTAGAACCCTTAAAAGTACTCGAGTCAATCCAACAAAGGGGTGTTGTGATAGCGTTGGGCTCCTATCCAATAACTGTCCCGAACAGTCTGATATTTTCTCACAATGCAAGAGTATCTTCATGTAAAGATACTTTTCTGGGACCCTCACTTGTGAGACAATTCAGTAACTGTCTGAGATAGTTATTGGAGAGGATCCACTTCGTTGTGATTTCCCTAGTGGATGTTGAGTGGAGAAGTTGAGAAGACACTAGCCTCTTCGAGACATTATGCGCGAAACAGTCTCAGTTGAAGTGGTGCTCCTACTGAGATGTTATGCATGGTGGCCCTGTGGGCCTGCAAGTTTAAAGTCAGCCATGAAGGCGAATCATAGTCATTATTTGGGAGATTGTTTGTCTTGGTTCATCCCAAATTCCCTAATTAACTAGTATAGCATTGGGCCCACCACTTAGAAATTTTTAGACCACACCATGTAACATTTGCAAGCTTGAACTATAAATTCAACTTCTGGATCATCTTTGCACTAATTAAATCAACAGCCAAATTAGTCGGACTGATCATCTTCTCTCGCTCTTCATATTTAATTCCTCAATTTATCTCCACAGGTCCAAACTCCAAGTAGTACACTAAATAGATGTAACAAATATAAATTATGATGCGTTAATGGGCACATTTACGCCTCTATCATAAAGCCTTCAAGAAAAATCCCCTGTAAGAAAATCGCAGTTTGCATCTGAAAGATAGTTTACAACTCTCTTTTTGGCTCTAAAGTCTGAACTAGAAAATTTTGTTATGAATGTTGGTATTGTCAACTTTACAATCGTCTATGCTTGAGTTTCATTAGAATTGAGGTATGTAATCTTGAACAATTTTATCATGGTACTGTCATCTTCTCATTTAAGGCTCTTCACATCGTACTAGAGCAATTTGTTAGGTTTCGCACTTATGACTATGTTGGTTTAGAGTATTTGATTTTGGACTCACTACATTGAGAACTACGTCTAATTGCTTCTTTTTCTTTTTGATGTGAAATCTCTTGCCTGGCCCAAGTGTGGTAATATAAGATTTTGTACCCTGTCATGCATCAGTGCTGCGCCATTAGCGTCATTTTATTTCCTCAAGTATTGCCTCATCCAAGTTTCTATGTATTACTAATACGGATAATTGGTAAGTTTTGTTTTACTTCTACTTTCTATATCTTGAAGTGGTATTATTTTGATTTCACTTCGTTCAAATATTTTTGTGATCGAGGAATGTTGATAGGTACGTGCTCCCTTATTTATCTTAGATTCTAGGTTGTTACACTGGTTAGAACCCTTAAAAGTACTTGAGTCAATCAAACAAAGGGGTGTTGTGATAGCGATTGGGCTTCTATCCAGTAACTGTCCTTGACAGTCTGATATTTTCTCACAATGCAAGAGTATATTCGCGGAAAGATACTTTTCTGGGACCCTCACTTGTGTGAAAATTCAGCAACTGTCTGAGACAGTTAATGGAGAGGATCCACTTCCTTGTGATATCCCTGGTGGATGTTGATTGAAGTATTTGAAAAGACACTAGCCTCTTCGAGACATTATGCGTGGAACAGTCTCAGCTGAAGTGGTGCTTCGACTGAGATGTTATGCATGGTGGCCCTGTGGACCTGTAAGTTTAAAGTCAGCCATGAAGGCGAATCATAGTCATTTATTTGGGAGATTGTTTGTCTAGATCACCAAAACTATAGTGGTGTGCGACAATCTGCTGGTGTGTTGTGTACTTCTGTTAGTGATCTTGGAACAAAATAATCCCAAAATGAATGGCTTTGCTGATCCTTAGGTTCTGATTTTTTTACTTGCAAGTTTAACTTGGGTGGGGGCTACCTTGTCTATTTGCAATAGGTGTGGACCCTTAGCGTTCATGACACATAAATGTTGGCCTGATTCTTGTGTCTTTTGGATAGGTGAACAGCTGTGGGGAACGTTATTGCGAACTTTGTCTCTAAAATTCAATAATAATATTTTTCCTGCCGAAATTTGTAATAACCATAGAACTTAGTTTCTACTGAATCACTTCCTGATAATGAGGTTGAGACTTGTCTTACCTGAAGTTCATATCAAGAACATTTGCACATAATTCTAAGACAATGTTCCTTGATGCTATCACTTCTGAGTTAACTCAATTTAAAAGATTGGAGTCTCAATTTTCCATTTGTAGATGGTTAAAGATATGTTGTACTCTATCCAATTTGAGTAAATGGCTGTTGTTATGTGTGAAGTATGACATGAAGCAACAATAACATCAATAACAACCATAACAATAACAGAACCATCTAGTCCCCAATCATTTGGGGTATGGGCGGGGGATGATTGGAGACAGACCTAACCTTTGGGAATATGCACAAAGTGGCTGCTCTTAGAATACCACTGAAACGGTGCCCCCCCTAAACCTCCAAGAACCGAGGAGCTACAGGGACGTCATGCTGCAGAACCATGCCCCCAAATCAAAGCCGAAAGGCATCAGGAAGGGCAGGCCTAGAGACCCAAATCAATTTCTGTGCGCATTACCTTGCTTCCTTCAGTTCAAAAAAATTATCATGCTTCCTTCATTCATGGTCCAGGGCATCTCACTAATGAGCACATTGATAACGAAGCAAGTTAAATATATTTCTATGTAAAAATATTTGTAGTTTCCTAGAAGCGAGAAAACGATACCAATCTTTTAGAGATGGTAACCCAGCGGGTCATGGGTTTTATCCTATGTTTTAACAAATAGTAAATTTATTTTCTCACAAGTGTTGCATTCTGGACGTACAGAATCTAGAAGTTGGGCAACTAGCAGAAAATTTCTTCACTTTAAAATACAGTATATGTTTTTGAAATATCAAGTTGGTCTTAATGTTGGTCTTAATCTGGTACTCCATAGTTCACGAAAGCTTCTCAGTGGTTTAGATCTGATTTTAAGCACATAGCAAATTACGTGAGCACTTTGTTTCTGAATTGTAAACAACATGCTTTAGATATTCCATATTGTCTTTTGGAGTTTCACATTGGATGATGTGACTATTTTGTTCCAAAACTTATATTACATAAAAGGATTTGTTAATGAGTGCACTTAGAGAAATTTTATTCAAGTTGGAAAAAGTTGTACAATTTTTGGAGTAGTGCATGCTATAAAGATTGTGCAACCATGTTAAGCTTTATTAATCAATGCCCTTAGCGCAGTTTCTAACAAGATCCTTTTTTTTTTTTGAACTGCTTTAACAAGATCCATTTGAGCAGCGTAAGTTGACAGTTTTTAAGATTGCAAGTGTAGGTGCTAATTGGAAAGACATCAGCGAATTTCTCATGGGAATGGGTTAAGAGCTATGATACAAAATGTTTTCTGAGTTATGATTCATCTCACATTAAATCATGAGATTTTACAATTGTCTTTTGATTCACATTGTGAAGCTTAGGTCCTCTCAAATCTTCGGTTGCAATTCAAACTTCAAATCCAAGTACTTGTTACAATGATCCCGCTCTTGTCCTTTTAGTCTGTTTCCATCTGATGCTGCTATACCGAATCCACTGTTGTTTTTCTTGATGTTTTAGTTCTATATTTTGTGGAGCAACCAATTAATTGAATAACATGGGGAACTTTACTTGGATGATAAAATAATTCGGAAACCTGCTGCAATCTCTCTTCTTGGATTTAAGCTACAGGTTAAAAACTTCCCTTTGGTCTAAACTGCACTACCCTGTGCATAGTCGCAAAAGCAGCAAAACAGAGGACCATGGCTGTTAAGGTGGTGGTAGTGTTGGTCAGGATGTTGGGAGTTTTGATGAGTTCATGTTTTGATCTTTATAAAGCCAGAGTTGCCAAAGTTCAGATCACCTTGACTTAATATGCCTGTGGTTTCTTTGTAGAGATCAATTTGGATCTGGCTTCTTTGCAGTTGGACTGCAGAGAAGCCTTTGCCGTTACATCCCAACCGTTCATCTTTGTTTCTTCCTTGGAAGAGTCTTTGTAAAATTTGGACTTTCGAAAACACTTTTGGACAATCACATGAACGGCTCTCTTCAGTCCTACATCAGACTGTAGGAAACCACATTCATCAATTATAGGAAACACTAAGTAAGTAAGTAGTCTTATCCTTCCACACTACGGGCATTTCTCTGTTTCCTACTTTCAAAATCACAATTACCATATTACAAGCACCACCAATGATAAGTTCCGACCAGACCCCCCCCTTGGCGTCATAAATCATCACCAATCATGTGTAAAAAACCTGCTAGCTCACGGTATAGTCGATTAACCTTGTGAAGAGGGTTTCAGACTTCAGTAGTAAACTGTCTTATGTTTCCATCACAAGTCCAACTCTCAATAGGCCCTAATGGTTACTTCATTTTTTTTTTCTTTTTTGGTTGAACTGCCCTGATGGTTACTCAAATCCACGTGTTTTTGTTCTTGAAAAAGTCACTGAAGATGCTTAGGAAACAGTATAGTATTTGTTGTTAATTCCTTCTGCTGTATTAGTTGGTGTGTATTGTCATGTCTCAGGCGCTACTGGCCATTTCTTCTTTTAGCTGATGAATGGTAGATATTTTTCCTGTTAAATGAAATCAATTTCATGTCATCGCAGAAAAAGGGGGGAAATTATGCCAATTCAGAAAGAATAATAGCCAGGAAATAGTGCCATATATATCATCTTTCGCAAGATGAGTTTTTGGAATATATGTATATTCTGTTTGCCATGCACTGTTCAAGTTTGCTGATTGATTGGCATTTTTTCTGTCAGCTCAGCTGTATTTACTTGGTTATATCTGGCATTGATTTACCTCCTGAAATCACCAGCTTTTTTTAATTTATTTTATGTTGAAGCCCATCAATTTGTCGTGCCTAATTGTGGAAACATCACTGTTCAATTTCGTTTTTTTTTTTGCCGTACATCAACTTGCCTGTTAAGGTTACTATGCTTGAAGCTTCCCTACAAATTGCAGTTAGGCATATTTTGAAAAACTTCTCGTATCCTTGCATTCTTATAGCCGTACTCCTATTGGACCTTCTCAAAATTTCTGCCTTTGCTGTGGCGTGTTAACACAACTCCACATTACTGTGCACATACTTGGTTATTGTCATTGTTTGAGTGTTCCATTGCAGGCTAAGCCCGAGGGGAATTCATCTGGAGCAAAGCGTAAAGCTGACACTCCACCAGTAGCACCTCCTTCAGTTGGTTCAAAGAAGAAACGCAAGGATGAGTGGAGTTGTGCTTTGTGTCAAGTTAGCGCAACAAGCGAGCAAGGCTTAAACGAACACCTTCGGGGGAAGAAACACAAGTCCAAGGAGGCAGGACTTGGAGCGCAACAGGCTGGAAAGAATTACACCATTGGGCTTTTCCCTAAGAAAATCGATAAGCCCATTAAGCTTGTGGAGCCCACCACTAATAAGGAGTTGGAGCCGCCGAATTCAGAAGATTTAAAGCCAAACAATGACTCGGCGTTAGTGGTGTTTCGGGGTAATAGTGGTTTGAAGAACAAAAAAGGTGACTCCTCGGAGAAAATGCAGGAGAATGATGGAGGTTTTAAGGAGAAGAAGAACAAGAAAAGTTTTAAGTTCTGGTGCGAAATGTGTCAGGTCGGAGCCTTCTCTGAGAAAGTGATGAATAAGCACAAGAAGGGAAAGAAACACTTGGGACATCTCCAGAGACTTGAAAAAAGGGACAAATCTGAAGTAGCGACCAAGGGGAACGAGGCTCCTCAGAAGGAAAGTGAGCCTAAAGTGGGTCCCAAAAATAATGAGGAAACGCCGGAAAATGAGAGTTTGGAGGGATCTGCTCATGGGGAGGTTGAGGTAAAGCAGGTGACAGCGTCTGATTGATGAGGTTTTTATGCTGTAGATGGCTGGAGGTTGAGGAAAAGCAAGAGTCAGCGAGGTTCTTATGTTGTAGATGGCTGAAGGATTGGGACGTAAAAGCGAGACTTTGATGTAAAAAAGAAAAATTGCGCTGTCAAATGTTTTTATCGCAGATTTCAATTCGAGCTGTGTAATCTAAGTTTTTAACTTAATAATCCGGGATTTGGCAAGTTTATTTCAGATGTGGATTCATGTTGTATTTGTAGAAGAGGCTGTGAAGAACAATGGGTTTCCAAAACCCAGAAGTTAGTCTGGGTCAGCATCATTTGGTTGCTTAGGCCATTTCAGTTGAAAAGCTTTTTATTTAGGGAGAGTTGCTATAGGGTCCACTATAGCTATTTTCAAACACTTCTAGTCCACTTAAGATTTCCTAACATATCCAGTCCACTCACCCATCTAAAATACAACAATACCCCTCCTCAAGTACACGCGACCTCCCACTGTCCCACCACAGTCCCCGTCGACATCCCCGACAAACTCGACGGCGATGACGAAGACGGAGTCGTAGATGACGGGGTAGTAGTGGAGGACGACGGAGGCGGCGAAGAATGAATCGTCGTCGACGACAGCCGAGACACAGTGGTGGTTAGAGGGTGGAGTTGCTGCAAGAGTTGGTCGACGGATTTGTTGCCGGAGCCGACGATTTAACCCTTTTTATCTGTCTAATTTCCTGCGAAGAAGAAGAAGATTTGAAATGAAGTTCTGAGAAAAAGAAGAAGAGAGGAGAGAGAGAGAGAGAGAAAACGTGGGTAACAGCTGTGTATGTACTGTCCTTTACTCATTTTCACTTTGTCTTTGTTTATTGGTTCTTTTCTTTGTCTTTGTTTATTGCACAAAGGACAAGACAATGAGTACTGTCCTTTACTCTTTTTTACCTTTATTTTAATAAAACTTGTTTTCTCATTTTGATAACTTGTCAGCTGTAATGGATGCTTTTTGTTTTCTATCGTGATTTGTAACTTTTTACCTTTGTACACTTTCACGTTATATTCTGCTATTATTATACCAAGTAGGCTTTTTTTATATATAAAAAAAAAAAAAAAAGTCCAGATAACCACATCTTTTGAGGGGGTGTTGCACTAACAAAAGACGGTTTTTTCCAAAAATCGAGACAGGTCGTTCTCTCACACTATATCACATAAAAAACCCTGAAAAACCATTTTATTAAAAAAAACCACCTTACTGGAGCACCCCCTGTGTCTAGATAACCACATCTAATCTCAGTGGACTTAAAAAAATATATATATTGTCTAGATAACCACCTTTTATGAGTCTAAGTAACCACCTCTTATGAGTCCAGATTGACCACATCTAATCCCAAGTATGCTTTTAAAAAAAAAGATATAGTCCAGATAACCACATCTCGTGATTCCAGATAACCACATTTGATCTCAAGTATGCTTTAAAATTTGCAATGTTCTCCGGTTGATCTTTAAGGAGCAATATTCTTTTTTTTAATGTGATAATTGCACTTTTGATTTGTAAATCAATTTTTGAAGACAAGGGTAAAATAGTAAAATTGACACAATTTAGTTATTGACTTCAAAAAATGAACAATCAATTTCTATGAGTCCAGATAGCCACATCTCCAAGTAGGTTTTTTTTTTTTTGTTGCTCTCTTTTAAAAAAAAAAAGATATTACAAAAGATATTGTACAGATAATCACCTCTTGTAAGTCCTGATAACCACATCTAATCCCAAGTAGGCTTTTTTAAAAAAAGATATAGTCCAGATAACCACATCTTCTGAATTTAGATAACCACATCTTGTGAGTCCAGATAACCACATCTAATCCCAAATAGTTTTTTTTTTTTGTAAAAATAGATATAGTCCAGAATTTCTAGATAACCACATTTTGTGAATTCAAATAGTCACACTAATCCCTAGAAGGCTTTAAAAAAAGATATAATAGTACAAATACCCACATCTTGGACCAAATACTATATCTTTTTTTTTTTTTTGGAAAGCTTATTTGAGATTAGATGTGGTTAACAAAATGTGATTACTTGGATCAAATGCATAAATCGAAATATTTTATATGTAGAAGCAAAAAGGTCCCTCATTAATGGAGTATCTTTTGTTTAAAAAAAAAAGTAAAAAAAATCCTATCTTATCAATACTCAACAGTGTTATCCACCTGTAGCAATTTCTCTTTTCTATGGGCTACACCTGTAGCATGTCATATTAATGAATGACAGCCTACACAGCTTGTACTACACAGCTTCGTGTAATACACATCTTTGAAAATAACTTTGAAAATAGTGTACTACACAGCTTGTCTTTCTTTTTCTATTAAAAAAAAAGTTTGTACTACACAGCTTTGTAAATAGTGTTCGTCATCTTCCTCCTCAAACTCGACCCCAACACTCTCCGGCACACCGCCGCTGAATTTCTCTTCTCTAGAAAGACTCAACAGAATCGGCAGCGGCGGGACTGTCTACAAAGTCATCCACCGCCCAACCGGAAAGCTCTACGCCCTCAAAGTCATCTACGGAAACCACGAAGACACCGTCAGAAACTAGATCTGCCGTGAATTCCTCATCCTCCACAACGTCGACCACCCTAACGTCATCAAATGCCACGACATGTTCGATCACAACGGCGAGAGTGACGGTGGAGAGAGAGAGAGAGAGAGAGAGAGAGAGAGAGAGAGAGAGAGAGAGAGAGATTAGGGCCCAAGAATTGAGCAAGTCAGAAAATATTCATTTCTTCTTAATTGGGATTTCCAATAGGATCTCAATACTAGCTGGTAAATTTGTCAATTGAAACTAGTACTGACTTATGAGCATTATCTATAGTATGTATGCACAAGAGTCAGCACCATGGGTTTGTCCCTCTTGGCGTTCGAGCACAAATTAGGCACAATCAACTTGCAACAGTGACGGTCATGGAGTAGCTTGAGTTACAGAGGTATTCACCGGAGGTTTCGCCGGAATATCGCCTGCGTCGATAGCCAGTGGTACTCCCTATTTCAGATCCGAGTTACTGTAGAGAGAGAGAGATGCGGGGTGGAGTAATTTCAGAGAAGAGCCAGTGGAGAGACGGGGCATTTTTGTCCAGTTAAAAAAACAGAATGGACCTAAGAGAATAAAAGAAGTGATTTGGTGGATTAGAGGTGTTATGAAAACATTAGGTGGACTAGAGGTGTTATAAAAAACTATAATGGACCCTATAACAATTTTTTATTTTATTTAAGCCATGACGGTCTTCTTTTCAAACTATTTCAAAAAAAATACTAACTGTTTTTTTTTTCTTTCTTAAACTTGGTGATCAAATTGTTATTTTCATGGTAAACCAAACCAAGCCATATGTCCCAATCAATTGGGATTGACTACATGAATCTTTTTGTTCGATTGAACTTTATGAAGGGCTATAACATTAAAAAAAAATGGGATGAGTTTCCATGGTGCCATAGAAAAATGTTCTTTCTGATACATGGATGCAGAAATGGATGAGGTGAGAAGGACAAAACTAGAATTTCGAGCAAAGGAATTCGAGTGTAATCTTCTATTAATGTAGTTGGATTCTGATGTTGAACTGTCGCATGAGTTTGGATTTGATTTATAAATGGGTTGGTGATCCATTTACAGGTCGTCTTTATCAACGAGACTGTCAATTTGACGTGATTTTTATGTCAATTTATAAATGTGTTTCTGTTCCTCAAAAAAAATAAAAATTACATAAGATTAATTTTGAAAAATCTAAAACAATAATTTTGACTTCAATGTCTAGGCTTCAACTAGCATTTGTGGAGCATCAGTATTTAAGAAGAAAGAGCGGAGTTGACAGCGCTTTCATGTTTTTGGAGCTGCGAGTCAATTTGCTGAACACTTAAAATAGGACGGCGGAAGTATTTATGCCTAGCTTGATCCATTGATATCTATTATCTAAATTGCTCAATTCAATTTTTTTTTTAAGATGGCAATAATTACTCCCTCCGTCCCTTTTTTACTGTATACATTTCTATTTTAGGTTGTCCATTAATAACTGTGTAGTTTGAAAAGTTAATGGGTAAAAGTTTATAAAATTATTATTTTGTCCTTTTGAAAAGTTAATGGGTAAAGAATTAATGGGTAAAAGTGGAGGATAATTTTGAAAAGTAGAGGTAAAAGTTGATGTGAAAGGTGTAATGATGATATTTCTTTAATAAGTTGGATTTACGAAGTAACACACTTAAAAAGGGACTGAGGGAGTATTTTATTTTAATGCATTTCATTTGCCAAAAAGAAAAAAGAGGGTGGTTTTGAAAAGCCACATGTATAAGGAGCATATATGCTATGTATCATACCTTTATTTGTACTTACATGTCAAAAATATATTGACACGCGAGAAAAGTAGTTTGGCATTGGTAATTTTGATTTGACATTAGTAATTTTAGTACTTCCTCAATCCCTTTTTTATGATCCAGTATTTTATTTTGAGTTGTCCCTTGATGGGTATCCATTCTGAAAATCACATAAAAGTAGATACATTTTCCATTTTTTCCCCCAAAAATGAGAGTTTTTTTCAAAAGTTGGTTGGTTAAGTGTAATAATAATGTCTCAATGAAGACCAATAATGAAAAGTTAAATTTCTAAACTAGATGATGGCGTTTCTATAAAATAAAATAAAAAAGTTTAATTTACCCTACCAAATGGAAAATGCTATTGAGCCTATGTTAATATTGGAAAAGTGTGTTAAAATGTGTGAAAAATAGAAAAGTTGGTGTAAATATATTAACAAGTACTATAACATTTTTTTTTTTTGTGTGCGCTTATTGTTTATTAGGCACACAATTGCAAGACCCTTCAGTAACATTATTAACCCATTAGACCCAATTAACCCACTTAATGGGACTGTGGATATGGGCCAAATTATTGACCACCCATATAGGACCCAATGATATGGGTCAATTTCAATTAGGATCCGATCCATTATGACTCACTTCATGAGTGATCTAAATTTGAATATTTGGAAGAGTTAAAATTGGACAGTGCTACCGTACAGAATGGGGGCACAGAAATTGCACAGATCGTGTTCGGGGACCCACGTTTGGGTCCCACACGAGTGATCCGAACCGTTCATATTCTTAGAACATTTTTCCGAAGGGGCCCACAAAATTTTAGCTCAATCAGACAGCTAGAAGTGGTTCAACCAAAGGCCCACCGTTTCAATCGAAGCCCCACCGTTTCAATGGAAAAATCTTTTGATTGAAACGGTGGGGCTTTGGTTGAACCACTTCTAACTGTCCAATTGAGCTGAAATTTTGTGGACCCCTTCGGAAAAATGTTTTAAGAATAATGAACGGTTCGGATCACTCGTGTGGGACCCAAAAGTGGGTCCCCGAACGTGATCTGTGCAATTTTTGTACTCCCCATTCTATACCGGTAGGTTTATCTGTTAAAATTGGATGAGTTATGGGTGAGCACAAAAACTTGGGTTACCAATGAGGGTTTGTTCAGTGGTTGGAAATTTGAACCTAATTGGACAAAACCCAAGTTCAAGTCCATATAGCCCTAAGTTAAGGCTAAACATGCACCAAACACCACCCACACATGCGGAGGTAACGGGGTACCATACCTACACTTCCATTTTAATTACCCAAAAAAAAAAACTTGGATTAAAATTTGACACCACCAAAATTCATTTGAATGAATGTATGCAGTAATCCAAATTTGCATTGTCTACACTCTCCACCATCAAGATGGCCAGAAATATATTCATAAACACAACTTAACCCAAACAAAACCAAATTGTAAGTCTCAATCAATTAGGATTGACCATATGAATCCACTTGCATCGCGTCCCGTGATCTCTCTAAAGAAAATTTTGTTCAATATGGTGAACACAAATTTGATTCCTTGGGAATATTTCTACCATTGCGGTCTGTATTCAACATATAAAAGCAATGGTTTCCTTTACAACAAGAAGGAAAGAAAACAAGTAAAATCCAGTAGAAAGAATCACAATAACCGTTTTAAAGCAGGGCATATATTTCCCCCATTCCCTCTAAAATATTCCAGTGGAAGAAAGATAACTTAAACCTTCAAGGCAACCTGATCCTGCCATGAAATCTTCCTCTTTGCCATGCGGTTCGGTCCATTACCAAGATTCCTACAAACAGATAAGTTAACATCGTTGATCTGCTCGTCGGTTCCACCTCCGATCAAATTCTTTGAAGACATATCCGTTCTGAATGGTTCGTAAATATCCTGTGATTCCTCCTCTCCCTGAAAAAAATCAATCGCTGACCCATTACAACTAAATAAATGATAGGATTCAGGAATGTGTAGATCATAACTTTTCTAGTAGTTTACCGAGATCTGGTTTAAGTCAAAAACTGGAGCTCTGTTTTGCGTTACATTTTCCCTCGCAATATAAGTCCTTTCCATCTGGTTTAAATCAAAAGATGGAGGTGGGATTCGGGGAGTAGTTTCTTTTCCACTATACAACCTTTCCCTCTGATTCACATCAAACGTAGGGGTTCGAGTTCGGAAGGTGGCCTTCTTTCCACCATACATTCTATCCTTCTGGTTTAAGTCAAAGGCCGGAGTTTTGTATCTAAGAGAAGCTTCTTTTCCACTGTGTATCCTATCCATCTGGTTTACATCAAGAACTGGACTTAGATTCCGACGAGCATATTCCTTTGCAAGGGAAATCTTTTCCTTCTTATTTACAGCAACTACTGGGGCAACCTTTCTCGAAGCATCCTTTCTACTGTGATTCTTATCCTTCGTAGTCCTTCTGCCCTGAGTTTCAAAAAATTTCTTTTGAACCAGTTCTTGTCCCTGAGTGGGTTTCGCAGCCTTATTATTATTCAACAGGTATTTGTATCTTCGCCGGAGGAACCTGCCATTTGGAATAACAAATCACAGCCTAAGTCATATTTCACGATCTAAGTCATAAGATATGGAGTCCAACTAATAACCAAAGGAAAGGAGCAATATAGAGAATAACATAACGGCACACCAGCATATCATATTGAACTAAGGGGTAGTTTCCCATTTTTAGTTGATGTATGTGAGGAGAATGATCTGTCTCAAAATCCGTGTTTAGCACTTTTAGCAAAAAAAGGAAACCACCCCTTAAAACATTTTTGAATCCTTTGTACGTGAAAATCTAAATAGTACTACTAAACAAAATTACATTAAGGACATGAGGATCAGAGGATGAGAAACTAAAACCAGTTTAGTGCCAATTAATGAGGGTCTGGGGGTAGATTACGTACTGACCCCACCTTTGGCACACTATCAACAAAGTGGTAGCCTCATGTTCGAAACTATAACCTCCACTCTTTGAAGCTAACCAAGAAAGAGTGACCCCCTGTTGGATGTGGACTAAGATTTCACGAAATTTTGTTTAACCAAAAACTAAACATGAATGACAGTACATTTAAATCTTTTATGAATCAGAAAGTAGAACAAAAAACCAATTTCAAATTGGCAGTTGATCATAAACATGGGACCAAAACCAAAGTCTAACAAACAACAACAGTCCCAAGTCAGTAGAGCATATGCATTAATCGAAAAGGCATACCGGACTTCGGCCAGTAGGGTTAATTTCCTTAGTTCCATGGTCTCCAGCTTGTTTTTCATGGCATCAACTTCCTGCAAAATGCTTGGTTTAGAAAAGGATCCATAGCTAATTTATTCAAAAAGGTAGAGTAACAATTATTGAATGAAACATGAAGAAAGGATCTGTATCCACATAACATCAAAATCAGGAAGAAAGGAAGAAACAAAAATTGAATCCACAACACAAAATGTTTGTCCAAAGTAACTTTTTATGTCACTACATATAAGCAAAACCAAGTTTGAATTGAGGAGGTCAGTTCAAAATAAAAGTTTGAGGAAGATCACAAAAATGAATTGAAAAAAGTGAAAAAGGGATGAAACATCAAACAAAAGAGATCCAAAACAATTTATAGGACCTAAAGCAACAATAAAAGAAGCTGGAGACCATTAAAAACAGATCAAAGGAGAAGATGGTACTTTATACAAGAATTTTGTGGGAATTTGACACAGAAAAGCTATAGATCCATAAAATAGTTCCAACATTAAGATTTTCGTCCAAAAGACTAACATGAACATAAAAGAGACTACCCAGCATAATTTGAAGCAACATAGAACCAAATTTATCTAATCAAACAACAATTGAAAAGCCCCAGCAAAAAAAGAAAGTCATGAGATCTCAGACACAGATCCAACCCAGAAAAATTAGTACTAACAAAGTCATTCCAAGGGCAAAAATCAGATACATATATACATAAAGTTCAGAGAAAACCCTAGATCTACAACAAAAAGGATAAAAAAAACCCAGTAAAAAGTTATACCTCGTGCAATTCCTGGTAGTCCTGGATAAGAGTCTGGTGCTTGAATTTGGCCTTGGAAACCTCAAATTGACCATAAACGGATGAATCCAAAGCAACCCCTTTCATCTTCTTAGACATCGTCAGATCCCAAACAACAAGAACAACCCACTACCCAATAAACAACAAAGGATCGGAATAAGAGAGAGAACGAGAGAGGTATGGAGAGGGCGAAAGAAAGAGAGGTGGGCAAGAAATATAATAAAGGAAGAAAAGAGAAGGTAGAGACAGAAGAAGAAGAGAGAGAGAGAGAGAGAGAGAGAAGAAGAAGGTTCTCGGTTTCCTGTGTGGAAAAACTGTGACCGAGACAAAGGCCCATAAAGCCCACGACGTAAATTGGGGGAAAACATAGTAGTAGGAAAATAGTGGTAGAAGTAGGATAGTAGATTTGTTTTAGAGAGAGCCAATTGAAGTCTGTTGATGAAGATGGGCTGGGGGATTCTCTCTTTTGGGGGGTTGCAGAAGGGTATTTGTGGTAAACATGACTTATGGGTTTGTCTATGCTTGTACTTGAGGTCGGTTTGGTGGAGGCCGTTTGAAGACACCTCTTCTTTCTTCTCTCTTTCTTTTTTGTTGGTGGGTATTTTCTTCGACTTAAATTTGGTGCAGCTGGGCCATTGCAGAGAGAGAGAAGAGAGTTGGGTGGTGTGTGGACTCTTTCTTTGTGCTTTTTTTTTTTTGTCCTTCTGGAGAGAGAGAGAGAGAGAGAGAGAGAGAGAGAGAGAGAGATGATGATGATGATGACAGAAAAGCCAGGGGCGTAATGAATTTCTGGGATGCTGTTTCCTGATGTGTTGCAGTTGTTTTTTTGGGCTTTTGATGTTTTCCACATTACGTATTGCTCAAATTACTCATTTGCCATTGTGCTTTCTTCCCTGTCTAGCACATGTATAAATCCTGTAAGATATTTTATACTTCATTCATTCCTAAATAGTAATAGTCCTACTTTTCTCATTTTTTAAATAAAAAAATGAAATACTTTTGAGTATTATTTTTAAAATTTTTTGCACCGAATTAAAGTAAAATGATGCACAGAAGTACTTCATTTTTAGATTTGAAAAATGACACGACTTTTCGCAGTGCACTCATAATAACCATTTGTGGATGATTAATTTTATCTTTTGATAATTCAAGGTCTCCAATTCATCTGATGCACCTCGGCTATTTGTTTTTTGTTTTTAATCAATCTCATTGTTTTTAAAGTATTATTTTGGAACAAAAATAGTACTTTTCAGTGACTTGGACAATTTTGCATCTGTCAAAAATATTTGGTTGGGAAAATGGATCCTCTTTCATTCACTTCAAATGAATGAGAGGGGACATTCTTGAGCTGGGTCGTCAATTTGTTGCAAGATATGATTTGGATTTGTTCATAAACTTTTACGAGTTGGAGAGGATTTGGATCCTTCGGTTGGCATCTTATTCATTAAATAGTTTACCAAATGTGAACTTAGTGAAAAAAAGAAAAATGAACAAGATTCAATAATTCAACAGCTCTTGCTTATCCAATTTTGAGTAGAAGCCTCTTCTGATATGGAACACTCCAATGAAAAATTTTAAATCTATCTTAAGTAATAGATTCGATGTTCAGAACCCCAGAAGGCCGACCTTGTTTTGAAATTAAAATTTTGCTATCTTCATGTCCTCATATCTACTCTTATAGGACGTCTATATGAGCTTTTCACTTACCCGGAAAAAAAATCTATACAAGTTTTATTTCGATGAGTTGGATCATGATAATAGACAACCAGATTGACTAAAAAGACAACAACAAATAGTCGAGGTGCATAAACTGATTTAGAGACTTTGAATTATCAAAAGATAAAATTAACAATCCAGAATGGTTGCTATGGGTGCTATTCATCTAGTAGCTTCCGACAAAACAAATTTATGTTATTGAAGAACATTTGACAGACAATGAGCTTCTACAAGAACACCTACAACAAGGTTTGCATATATAAGCCGTTGTATTATCTCATTCTATACTCAATATTTGTTGATTTTAGCCTTTGAGGGAAAATAAAAAAAATAAAAAATAAAAAAAAGTCGAGGTGCATAAGCTGATTTGGAGACCCTGAAGTATCAAAAGATAAAATTAATCATCCACAAATGGTTGTTATGGGTGCTATTCATCTAGTAGCTTCCCATACTCCAAATAAATTTATGTTATTCGAAGAACATTTGACAGTCAACGACCTTCTACAAGAACACCTACAACAAGGTTTGCATATATAAGTTGTTGGATTATCTCCAATCTATACTCAATATTTGTTGATTTTAGCCTTTAAGGGAAAACAATTTTGCTTTTGTTTTCAGCTTTTGTATTTTGGTTTTATAGTATGGCCGAGTTTCCCAAAACGTGCTAAACGGGCTAAAAGTGTTGAACGTGCTAAAAGCCTACAAGTGCTAAAATAATTGATGTTTGTGAGAAAATGATATGTCTCGAAATTCGTGTTTAACGCTGTTAGAACTTTTAGATTTTGGGAAATTCCCTCTAAGTTGCTTTAGTATTTTTTTTTTTCATGAAAATTCTTCATAACTGTTGAAAGATAAATGCAAATTCATACTTAATTTCTAGACCACTTGTTAGCTACCATCCCAAGTTGCCTACCAAAGGTATAAATGTTGAGTTGGTTACCAAATTTGATAGGTGGAGGCAAAGAAGTTGAAAGCCTACCAGACCTCATTCAATATTATTTTAAGTATTACTAAATAAATTTTGTATTCTATTTTATCATGCATATGCTTGAATTTTTTGTCCTAATGCTTAAAAAAAAAATTGCTCAGCATTCTAATGCTTAAAATTATACAAAATACAACTTTTAATGCACCATAAAAATTCAAAATTTTCATATGTATTTTATAAGAGAGTGGTGTGTAAAAAACATTTTCCAATTATTATTAAGTACACAAGGATATCTTTTTTTTGGCCAAAAAAAAAAAAAAAAGGAACCGTCACTTTTGCAAATTCATCCTTCCATGGAGACTTGTGTCTCACCAAGGTAGTAGACTCATTAAACAGTAAAGAGTTTGAAGCTCAGGTAGGTGAGAGAAAGCACAAAAAAGGTTGATGGGGCTTCCTTAACATCCATTTTAAGGGCTAGTTTGGTTTTCAAAAATAATCATCCCAACAACAATTTACAAGATTAATCATGTGGTGGTTTTGGTTCCTTATGATTCTAAAAAACCCAAATATCAAGAAGATAAGAAGAGAAAAATATGAATGATTAGAATAGTGGTAATTACCTGGCAACCAAATTCATATACTAAACTCAAATCACGTGATTTTTATATTTTTTTTTAGAAAAAATGATAAATTTGCTTAGGAAAATAGGCAATTCATTTTGTTTTCAATAAATATGATTATATCACTGCGTCTGAAATTAGCATATTAGTTCTGAGTCAATACTCAAGTGACAATGGTTTGAAGTCCATAAAATAGATTGAATTGTGTTTTTAAGCCCACGAGGACTAGTCACATTTTTTCCTTTTTCTTGTTTCTATCACCTTCATACAAAGATTTATTTGATTCGTCGAGAACCAAAAAATTGACATCATTTATTTTAGGAGTGTATTTCAATGCAGATCATTGTTTAACTGTTTATCTTGATTACTACTTCTAATCATATAATTTTTTTTTGGAAAAATTATAAAATAAAGCTCAAAGATTCAAAGTGGGTAAGACAGTAGAGACAAATACTGTAATTTACCCAAGAAAAATCAAAGCCTAGAACATTTTTGGTAAATAGAAATTGTAATTCTTTCTCCCTCTTCATCTAAAATTGCAAGAGGGCAATTCCAGAAACCTCTTTCTCTCCCTGCACCCAACATTAAAGTAATGAGGACAAAGATGGTGGCCGACAAATTGTTACACAAGGAAACCATATGGCTAGCTTTTTTCTTGATCAAAGGAAATAATTAAGCTAATAATCTTTTGTTTACCCAGAAAATAAACTAATAATAAAAAACTACACCAGCTTCTTTCCATTCCAATTGATGGACTTGGCACACTTTGGTATGGTGACCTTGGAGTCTTGTAGGCCTGCCATATATGTTACATCTAGACCGTTTATCTTTGTAATCGACAGTTCAAATTTAAATAAAACATTTTAGACAAGGGGTGAAAATACAAATCGGTGAACTGGACCGAACTAGATAAAGAAAAGAATAATAGAAAATTTTGAAGACCGGTTCTGTCCGGTTCTTAATAATAGAAAATTTCCGAACCGGTAGACTTGACACACTTTGGTATGGTGACTCGGGAGTCTTGTAGGCCTGCCCTGTATGTTACATCCGGACCGTTTATCTTCGTAATCGACAGTTCAAATATAAATAAAACATTTTAGACAAGGGGTGAAAATACAAACCGGTTCTTAATAATAGAAAATTTCCGAACCGGTATACATATATAGCTTGAAAAACGTTTGAGGTAGGGATCGAACCAAGGACCTGACCAGCTCGTTACCACTTCGCTAGCCATTTCTTTACAATAAACACTGGTAATTTTATTATTTTCTACGTGCTTAAGTGATGCAACTCAGCAGTCAACAATCCCAACACATACCATAATAAATCTAAGGGGTGGTTTGGCCTAAAAGTGGATTATGGTTTTTTGGTTTTTTCGTTTCGTCTTTATTCAAAAAAAATTTGCATTTGTTAGTTTCGCGTCAATATTTTGTGGTTTTTGGATTCCTCTCGACGAGACGAATCTAGAAAATATAAAATTATGGTCAAACCATGGCATCGTCGATCATCATCTCCGCCCATCATCGTCGATCATCATCTCCGTTCATCATCGTCAATCATCATCTCTCGTCCGTCATCGTCGGCGGCTCATCGTCCACATCGTCCATGGTCGTTTCTCTCTCTCCCTCTGGTATATATATACATATAAATTTGTAAATTTGTATCATCTTCGTCCTTGTTTGTAAATTTGTATCGGTTTCAGTTCACCTAAGCTCCCGAACCGACTTTCTTCGGTTCACTAAATAATGTCATGAACTGGATCGAACCGAACCGGTTTCAGCCCTATTTTAGACTGTCCAAATGTCTACCGTGGTATAGCCACGTGACCATTTGACTCAAATCTGGCGTGCGAAATTTCGAACGCGGTGACCCACCACTTGGGCCTTGGGCTGACCAAACGAAACTCAAACGGAAAATTCCCTTCCAACTATATGTATTCCCTTTTCTGATTCCCACTAGTTATTTTCCTTCGTTTTTTTCTCACCTTTTCCCTCATTTTCCCTCTCCTTTTTCTTCCTCGTTATTTCTCCGATCTCCGACGCAATCAACAGGTACTTAGCATAATTATCGTGTATTTTGATTCAATTCCGATTCTGCAACGTTATTTTTTGGAAAAATTTCCAATTCTAGGTTTCTCGATTCTAATTATGTTCTTCTACATGTGTTTCGATCTGTTCGGCGTTGGTGATAAATTCCTGTGCTAGGGTACCTGAGATTGTCTTGTTTGTACTGTACAAATGTTTTGATCGAGTTTTTCTGACTACGTTTGTTGCCATGGAGATTTGTGTTATTTGAATTTGGTGGAATCCTATTTCGATGTTTAGGTTTCAGTAATTTGAACGCTTTCCGGGATCTGTTTGGTCTCTGTTAGAAATTCGAATAAAAGGGGAAACTTTGTATTGGAACACGGTTTCTATTGATTGATAGCATAGATGACTGTGAATGTTTGGTGATAATTCTATTCTTATGCAATCTATTATCTATGAGTGTCACGGATGGTGTTGTAGTTACCTTAGAATTTCGAAAGGAAATATATTTTTATGGAAACAGGAATAAGTCAATAAGTATAAGTATATATATGTAATACACACACACAAAGGAAATGGGAAGTGAAAAAAGAACTCCATTCAGTTTTTTTTGGGATTTATCTATAATAGGAAAATCCTATGAAAAATGTAACCAATCATTTCATTTGTTTGGGCTTTTAGCCATCTGCCGGGAGTTTCGGGTTTAATGGTGATAGTTTAGCAACAAATATAAGAAATCCAACTCTATTACTTGGTTGATTGATCATTATGGTAATTGGTAATAATGATGTTTTTCTTTTCTACTTTGTGGTGCGGTTTCCCCCTACATCCCCCATGGATCCATCATGGATGATATGTTGACCAAGGGCCCTTAATAATGTTGATTCGTTATTTTTCATCTTTAATGAAGTTGTAGATTGGAGTTGTAGAATCGTCATTTTTGGTATTGCCTTGGTCTCTGTTCTGGTTAGTGTTCATTGTCTAATGTGCGAATCTGTGTTCGGATCAGATATCATAGTTCAATTCTTTGTCCAGTTTCATGATGTCCAATCCAAAGTTTCCGATAAATAGGATCCTTTAGGTTGGGGCATGTTTATGAATTCTTAGTAGCTGTCTTTTCTTGTTGTAACTCAAGTTTTGGGAATTGAAATTCTCGTGAATTTGATTGCAGGACTTATATTGACATAGATTCCAAAGATGTTAGAGCAGTTACTGATATTTACTAGAGGAGGACTTATCCTCTGGACATGTAAAGAGCTTGGGAATGCTCTTAAAGGATCACCCATTGACACCTTGATCCGTTCCTGCCTTTTGGAAGAGCGTTCGGGTGCTGCATCATACAATTACGATGCCCCAGGAGCTGCATACACCCTGAAATGGACATTTCACAATGATCTGGGCCTCGTATTTGTTGCTGTGTATCAGCGGATCCTCCATCTTTTGTACGTGGATGATTTGCTTGCTATGGTGAAGCGAGAATTCTCAGAGATTTATGATCCAAAGCGGGCACTTTACAACGACTTCGATGATGTCTTTCAGCAGCTTAGGAAGGAGGCTGAGGCTAGAGCTGAAGAAATGAAGAAATCAAAGCAGGTGAGTCAGCCTACAAATAACAACATGGGTAAGAGGCAAGGGCAGGTGCAGAAGTCTGGAATTCAAGGAGGAAATAAAAAAAAGAGCAGTGGTGAATCTGGGAACGACGGTGAGGATGGTGAAAATGTAAAAGGTCGCAAGATCGAAAATGGTCATACCAATGGCAAAAATTTTGCAGCTGACAGTTCGCCATCAATGGGTAGTGTTAATGGTAAAGAGAATGTGAGCTCCAATAATGGGGCTTTTGATGTAAATAAGCTACAGAAGCTAAGAGCTAAAGGTTCGAAGAAAGTTGATACTGTTACTAACAAGAGTTCTAAAGAAGAGCCGAAGAAAAAGATAACAAAAAAGAATAGAGTTTGGGATGATTCACCTAAGGAGTCAAAGTTGGATTTTACAGATCCGGTGGGTGAGAATGGGGATGAGAATATGGTAGTTGTGGCAGCTGACGAAGGTGAGAGTATGATGGACAAAGACGAGATTGTTAGTAGTGATAGTGAAACGGAAGAAGAGGAGGATGCAGGGAAGGATAGTAAGATTGAAACAAAGAAGAAAGGGTGGTTTTCTTCCATGTTCGAGAGGTAAACTGATTTTACCCATTGACGAAATCATTTTTTGTTCACCGCTTGATAAATTTTGTCGATTTTGCATGGGCTAAACAACCTAGCTGCTAAAAACGCTGCAGATTTTTTAAAATCTGCATTTTATAATGAATAGTAGGTGTTGTAAAAAAATCTTGATCTCTGAATCCATGATATACATGGCACAGAGAGATCATCTCTCCCACTTGCACTCCCCTGGGAATGATGTTTTTATATTGCTACTGGTGGTGTTTTTCTGATCGTGGGTCCTTTGAGGTTCAACCATGATTTGATTACCTCTTTATTTGGGGATTGTTGTAATAGTAAATTAGCTTGTCTATTGACAATGATCGGTTAACAGGATTGAACGGGCTTCATATAATAAAGAAAAAAATTGATCGTAAAGGAAGTATCGTACTTATCGTAATGAAGTATCGAAAACAAGAACTCTGTTTTCCGAACTTGTGTTTTTGTTGTAATAGCAGGATGAGTTGTTGCCTTGTTGGACTCATAGTTGGTTGTATGGATGATGTCATTAACTATTCCACGAGTTTCAAGAGTGGTGCATTTACTATTGGTAATTCTTTGTATAATGACTGATCTTCATGGATAGTTGGACATACTTTTGGCGCTACAGTACCATTTCAAATCATTGATCTAGTTGTCCTTCCACGTTTTAACTAATAAGAAAATGGCTATTTTCAGGATTTTATTTCCAATTGGTCGGACTCTTTAAATACAAAAATCACTTAGTTTCACTGTTCTCTGTTCAGTATTGCTGGGAAAGCTAATTTAGAGAAGGCAGACCTTGAACCAGCTTTGAAGGCCCTTAAGGACAGGCTAATGACAAAGAATGTGGTATGCTTCCTGTTCTATACTTCCTTTTAGTACTGCTGTTCCTTTTCCAGTACTTTTCTCTCTTGTTGGTACTTCGGTTCTGAGTTCTTTGCGATTTTGTATTTTAAATAATACCTAGTATGCTCATAACAATTTTCATATTGTGGAACTCCCAGGCTGAGGAGATTGCTGAGAAGCTTTGTGAGTCTGTGGCAGCAAGTTTGGAAGGTAAAAAGCTTGCTTCCTTTACAAGGATATCTTCAACAGTGCAGGTTAGTGGGTTGGTCGGTTACTTAAATGTTATTCTGTTTTTAATCCTTCCGACTGACTGTTCGTTCTTTAGTATTTTCTTCTACTTTTTTGAGTTGTGGCGAGGCGGTACTAATTATTGGTAATTGACGACTGCAGACCGCAATGGAAGAGGCACTTGTCCGTATTTTAACTCCTAGACGTTCTATTGATATTTTGAGAGATGTGCATGCTGCAAAAGAGCAGAGGAAACCATATGTGGTGGTTTTCGTAGGAGTTAATGGAGTTGGAAAATCCACCAATCTTGCTAAGGTCCTTAGTGCATTTTTTTTTTTTTTTATCTATAATTGAAGATAAATTTTTATCTGATAGTTTGTGCTCCAATGTGAATTTGCAGGTTGCTTACTGGCTTCAGCAGCATAACATAAACGTCATGATGGCTGCATGTGACACATTCCGTTCTGGAGCTGTTGAACAGTTGCGGACCCATGCTCGTAGGCTCCAGGTATACTTATGATGCGGAGTTCTATTCTCTCTCTTATTTGGGTCTCTTCATTGGATTGAGATGTTGTTCACATTGGTGAAGATGTGTGAGGAGGAGCTGGGTCATTTCACTTGTTAAAAATTGCACTTTTATTCGTGAATTTACAGAGGTTTCTGAAAATTAGCCCGAGTTTTTTTGAATGTCTTTAATTTTAATTTGGCCCCCTCCATTGATTTTTGCCCCCACTATACAACATTCTGGCTCCATCCCCTTTTATTCAAGAAGATTCCTGAAATTGTTCCAACATGAGCTCGACCATCGTAGTTGACTTGTAACTTTTTGCCTGTGCTAGATCCCTATTTTTGAGAAGGGCTATGAAAAAGATCCCGCAATTGTAGCAAAGGAAGCTATTCAAGAGGCCACTCGAAATGGTTCAGATGTTGTTCTTGTTGATACTGCTGGTCGAATGCAGGTATTATGTTCGATACTTCCTCAATTGTCATTGTGTTCGTATTCTGCATTAAAGCTTCATATGTTGTTGGCTTCAAATGCTAGTTTCGTTACTGGATTTTAAGAACCTGGGTTACAACTTACAATTAAGCAGGTCTTCATATTATCTGAGAAAGGCTCGTTAATTGTAACGATGAACTGGAAACCATTTTTAATTCGGGTTCTGAAGTTATCTTACACATTATCAAAATACCGTTGAATTTATAAATTCTATCACATTTCCAGGATAATGAACCATTAATGAGAGCACTGTCAAAGCTTATCTACCTCAACAGTCCAGATCTTGTGTTGTTTGTTGGGGAGGCACTGGTTGGGAATGATGCCGTGGATCAGTTGATGAAGTTCAATCAGGTTTAGTCTCTATTTTCAGGATTTTCCCTCTTATTTTGTAATCTTGTTAATCTCTTGTTGTTTATCGATCAATATTTTGTGATTCTTTCTTCAGAAATTAGGCGACCTCTCACCCTCTCCAAATCCAAGGCTGATTGACGGGATCCTGCTCACTAAGTTTGATACCATTGACGATAAGGTAAACACAAATGTTTATCTTCTGCTAGTTGTTAGAATTTGGCCATTTATGGGTGATCATTGGTTCAATCGTCAATACCCAGCCTACTAATCTTCTTGTTGGGGTTTTGATTCGGGGGTAACCACTTTGTGCAATTAATGCTAAACGTTATGTTGGTACACAATTGACCTGACATACACCTTTAATGAATAATTGAATACTAACGCATAACCTATGTAGCAGTGACACTCCTAGAGGTTGCCGCGGGTACACGCGGGGGACACGGCCTGGACAAGCGTGTCCCACAAATACACTGACAATCTCTCTCCCTCCCTCACTCTTTTTCTCTCTCATTGTATATCTGTGTGCGCGCGTGCGAGGGTAACCACTTTGTGCAATTAATGCTAAATGTTATATTGGTAAACAATTGACCTGACACACACCCTTTAATGAATACTAACACATAACCTATGTAGCACCAACACTCCTAGAGGTCGCCACAGGGACATGGCACGGACAAGCGTGTCCCACGTATACATTGACATTCTCTCTCTGCCTTCGTCTTTTTCTATCTCATGGTATATACGTGTGTGCGTGTGCGCGCCTGCACGTATATATAAATAAATATATGTGCGTGTATGTATTGTATGTATTCAATGCATACATATAGACGTGTATGGACTAGTGTATATTCCAATACACAATAATGTCTATATCTTAACTATAAAAAAAAAAGAGTGTATATATCTATGTATATAAAGTTATAAACTGTTACAGCATACATACATGATATATTTATATATAGTTATTATTTATTAATTTTTCTTGTTCCCTGCCGCGTCTATTTTTTTTTAGAATTTCTGTGTCCTGCCTTCAGATCCATATCCGTGTCGGTGTTGGTGCAACATAGCGCATAGCTAATTAGTGTTCTGGGGGCCATCACATCATACCCCAACCTCCTCTAGAATCAGCATATTCACGTGGGACCCATTATCTTACTCTTGGGCCCTTGGCCGCACATCAATGCATGATTGTGGAGGCGGTTCCTCAGGAACACCCTTTAATATTTCGCACTAAACTCAGGAACACCCTCTAATATTTCGCACTAAACTCAGGAACAGCCTCTAATGTTTCGTACTGAACTAAAAAAGATGTCTAAAGATATTTGAATGCTATAACTTCAACGGTGTACTGGATTTGGTTGATGATGTAGGTTGGGGCAGCTCTATCGATGGTTTACGTATCTGGAGCTCCGGTCATGTTTGTTGGTTGCGGACAATCATATACAGATTTGAAAAAGCTCAATGTCAAGTCCATCGTCAAGACACTCCTTAAGTGAGAAAATGTGTGCATTTGTGTTTATCCTCCTTTCAGTTGCTTGTGCTTGCTGTCCTTTATGTTTGCTGTGAACATCTTTTGTCAATGCTACATTTTGTATGCTTATCCCCCCTTGTGATCCGACTACTACTTTGATTCTGTTGGTGGATCAGTTGTTACGGTAGGAACTTGTGAGATTGTATGTAATTTGTTGACTCTCTCTCTCTCTCTCTCTCTCTCTCTCTCTCTCTCTCTCTCTCTCTCTCGCGTGTGTTTGCGTGTGAGACGCATTGGGTGTTCTGATGATTCTGGTTTAAACCAGAAATGGGCTATCCATTTGGCAAAAAAAGGTTTTTACTGCTTTTGGACTGATGTGCATTACATGATCCTGAACTTGTGAGATTGTATGTAATTTGTTCTCTCTCTCTCTCTCTCTCTCTCTCTCTCTCTCTCTCTCTCTCTCTCTCTCTCTTGTGTGTGTTTGCGTGTGAGACGCATTGGGTGGTCTGATGATTCTAGTTTAAACCAGAAATGGGCTATCCATTTGGCCAAAAAAGGGTTTTTACTGCTTTTGGACTGATGTGCATTACATGATCCTCCCCAATTCCTTCTATTTGAACCCCCCACCCCCCAAAAGAAATCTCTTTAACCCCAGATTTCTCCCACAGCACAGTGACACCACTAAAATTGGTCCCCTATACTAGACTTGATTTGGAACAGAATCCAATGCCGAGACTTGTTCGACACAGTGATGAGAGAATTGGGGTGGTGGTGGTGGTGGTCTGATTGATTGTATAATGGAGAGAAAATAAGGTTTACAATTTGTTGAAGACAAGGGTACTTTGGTACTGGAGTAGTAATAAAGTTTTCAAACGGGTGAAAAGAATGTCGGGCTAAAGAAAAATATTCTTTTAGAATCTCTCTTTTTAAACGGGTGAAAAGAATTTCGGGCTAAAGAGAAATATTCTTTGGGTTTTTTGACGATGACAAGAATTAATTGTTAGGGTGATAAATGAAAAAATTGTCAAGGTGATGAATGAAAAAAACACTCACTCTAGCTGCCATACCCTTTCCACCTAACTACCCGCTTTCTCAATTTTCTTTTGTTGGCCAAAACGATAACGGATGATATTGTAAATCGATCATAAAGTACATCAATAGAAAGACTCATCTTTTAACAAAGGACCAAATGTGTATACCCAACCTCACTTGCACACCCAATATATTCAAACGTGAAAGCCTCTTGCTACGAGATAGGGGTGCGAAGAAGTGCTCGACGACCCATCCAAATAATTGTGATCAATAAAGACTATAATTGCTTGCCCACATCTAAACAAGCAGAGAACTGTGTGCAAAGTGAAGTGTAACAATGCAAATGGTTGACTATTCCATCTCTCTCTCTCTCTCTCTCTCTCTCAACTATAAACATAACCATATCCATTAAACCGTAATTACAAAGGCGACACGTGCGAGATCCCCTTTCCAGAAAAATGGAATTCCTCTGTGCCGAAGTGTTTTGGATCATTGGATTGTATGTGTTTTGATTTTTGTTTTAAAATTTTCATGTGATCCCATGGCCGGAAATGCACCGGAACAGAGAAATAGAAGATTTTTGGAATTGAGGACCACTATTCATCAAGGAGCCATCCATGTACAATTGAAGACGAAGAATTAAAAAAGAAAAAGACAAGGCCAAACATTAAAAAGACCTAAACTCCAAAAGTATCCAATTGTATATTAAGGTCCAACCTTTTTTCTATTTTTCCAATGTGGGACTTAACCTTCACACATGTTCTAACAATTCGAACCGTGCATTTATGCAATGGACGGCTGGATTCTCGCCCACACGGTGCTGTGCAAGGGACCCTTGTCCTTATTTTTGGTATCATGTATATTGATTTTTTTATTACTCGATGAAAGTGCGCGGTTTTGGGGTATTAATTATGTTAATGGACGATTAACTTATAAAAATGTGTATGTATCGTTTAAGTATTATAAATAATTAGTCTTTAAACGATACATACACAATTTTATCAGTTAATCGTCCATTAACATAATTAATACCCCAAAACTGCTCACTTTCATCAAATAATAAAAAAATCAATATACATGATACCAAAAATAAGGATCAAGGGTCCCTTGCACAGCACCGTGTGGTGCGAGAATCCAGCCGTCCATTGCATAAATGCGCGGTTCGATATACATACCGGTAGATATAAAACATCAAACATGAATTGATAAATAACCGGTAGATATGCATACCGGTACATATGCGGGCTCTTCCCGTTTTGCCTCTTTCCGATAGGCATATAATCCTGATTAAGACAAATAGCCATGGTTGGTTAGTTGGGATTCATTCGATGGGCATCTAGGGCTGCTCAAAAAAACCGGTGAACCGTGAATCCGGTCCGGACCGAACCGATCCGTACCTTTTGGATTTTAACCGTGGATTAATGGTCCGGACACGGATTCAAAAAATAAAAAACCGTGACTTTTGGATCGGACACGGATTTTGATTTTGAAACCGTGGATTAACCGATCCGGACCGTGAGATTTTTATTATTATTATATATATATATAATTTTATCACTTTTATAATTATATAGATATTGTTAATTTAGCAGACTTACGATTTGGTTGTACTGTTGTAGGAGTTATGGTGAACTGGAAGTGTTAATCTGCTAATTATTGCTATTGTCTTTGTGAGTGAACTGGAAGTAACTATTTGTTATCCTTTATGGTAATATAAGTTTGTGCCTTTGTTTGTTCAGTTATATAATTATCTGCCTTACTGCCTTTGCTGTTTTTTATTGGGGTTTCCAACTTTGAATTTTCTATTTAGTGCATTGCTACTTGTTAGTGTCTTATTGTCTTTGTTTGTTGTTTTTTTCCGAATAAGTTGAAAATCCGCGGATTAATCCGGAACCGATCCGTGACTCGTAGTTCGGATTGGAACCGAACCGTGAGACTTTTGGATCGGACACGGATTGTATTATCAAAAAACCGTGACTCGCAGATTAGGATTGGATTCATGCCAATCCGCACCGATCCGGACCGTGAGCACCCCTGTGGGCATCCACAGGCTACTTTACTGAAGGCGGGTCAGGGACACGTAACTCTCATTCTTTTTTCCGTTCTTGGTACACCCAGGGATATAATCGGTACGATTTGGTTTTTTTTGTTTTGTCATGCATTTATCCTATGACCAGTGCCGGTTGAACAGTTTTTTTTTTTTTATTTTTAAATAGGGTCCTCTACATTTTGCATAAAAAATTGATTAATGCATAGCCTTTATAAAAATAGTTATCCAAAAATAATTGATTGTTACAATACTTTAAAATCTATCTTTTGAACATTAATATTTTCATAATTTTAGCTGTCAAGGTACAAATCAATGTTTTCAAATCGGGGTACAAATCATATATTGTTTTTCATTGTATAAATCAGGGCATCTTCAACCCAATAACCTCCATTCTTCCATTTTGGAGGATCAAAATATAATTTTATATCCAAAAAGTGAATTTGAAAGATTTCACTATTCATGTGAGCTCCAACCCAATAATCTTCATTCCTCCATTTCTCAAACATATTGGCTTTATTATTGGAGGGTGAGGACAAAAAGAGGACATAAGAGGAATTTGGAAAGGATGAATAGTGAAATGGAGGTGATCCTCCATAATTTTTTGATCCTCCATATTTGGAGGGTGAAAAGCAATCCTCCAAAATGGAGAGAGAAATGGAGGATGGATTGGGGAGAGGTTTTCCTCTAAAATGGAGGAATGGAGGCAAAAATGGAGTTATGAAGGGTGGGTTGAAGATGCCCTCATATCGGGATACATATCGCGTATCTTAAGATACGTTTGTTGGAAGAGTAAGAGTTTCTAAAGTTTAGCTGGACAAGATTTTGAAAAATGGAGAAATACTACAAGGTTGGGGAATGAGAGTATTTGCATGCAGTATACTTGAGCTCAAATTTTTTATTTTTTTTTTGTCTTGATACAAATTGCTAGAATCCATCTCTATTTATACTACCTCATGGAAGGCTCTAGTCTGAAGATATTTTCATACAAAATAAATAGATAGATTTTAGAACTACACATGTGACTAAATCTCTCAAAAAAATCTTGATATTTCACAAGAATATCGTAGAGCTTCTAGAAATTAGATATTCTAGAGCTTCTATAATCACCTTCAATAATATCTAAATCTGTGGGCTTTATCAATTGGTCTTGTTTGAACTTACTTTCTTGTGTTAAAAAAATAAATGTAGTTTATACTTTAGCAATATTAAACATACAGTAATTAATATACAATTACAAAGTGATTATACCTAATAACATCAACAAACTTTGCTTGCATTTTAAAAATAAATTATAAATTAAAATGCAAAATTTCAAGTATCTCAACTGGGGTCTATCACACTACAGCTTTATACTGTATTAGTTATGGAAGAAAAAAAGAGTTATAATAAGATTCAGACAAAACACAATCAATATATGCATCTTTCTTTTATTCAAGCCCTACATTAAGGTTGAATTTTCTATCAAATGATTTTAAAGTCGTCATAATTAGATCAAACGACTTAGATTAATGCATTTGGGTTTCGCTTCTTAAAAGAAGGGCCAATTTTTTTCCCCATAAGTAATCGTAGGATACGTACCGAATCAAGATACGCGTATATATCATAGGATACGCAAATGTATCATAAAATTTCTATGTGAATAGGATACGAGATAGGATACGTATCATTTTTCGAAGGAGACGATACGAATCATAAGATATGTATCCTGTATCTTAGGGTTTTAACAACTGTGGTACTAATTAAATCTTCATAATTAGGCTTCTTCACCTTATCCTTCTCAATGCACAATAGAGAAAATCTATTTAGTCTTTCTTGGGACATTATTGACCGGCCACCAGTTTTGATGAGGGGTGGGCGCCATGTCGTGTTGTGCCATGTTAGAGTCGTGTCATTCCGTGTTCGTGTCAAATCTAGTTCGTGTCAAAACGACCTGCTTAACTAATCATGTCGAAAAATATGAACCCTAACCCGACTTGCTGTTAATCGTGTCGTGTTCGGGTTGACAAGATTTTTTTTTTCATGATGGAAAAAGATTTTATTAATCCACAGTAACAATTACAATAGATTAAAGGGTCTATATATGTAAGGCATGAGAGAGAGTAATTGTAGCTGGCCAAAAAGATGCGTAGGCTTAGAAACCTTGCAGATTTGAGAACGTGGAGAGAATGACATTGATATCAAAGGATAAACTTCAGCGGCAGTAGGATTGACCTTGAAGACTTTCATGCGCAACTTCATAGCATGAAAACGTACAACAGAATCATAACTTGGACATCACATATTTAGCCAAATTCAAGGAAAAATAAAACTACTAATAAGAAATGCTTGTCGACACAATTAGACGAACAGGTTAATTCGCGTCATTTTCGGGTTATGCGGGTTCAACCCAAATCCGACCTGTTTACTAATTGTGTTCTCAGGTCGCGTCATATACGTATATCGTGTCAGAAATACTCAACACTAACCCGCTAACTTCGTGTCGTGTTGTCATGTCATGTCATAAATTCCCACCCCTAGTTTTGATCAAATTTTACTTCAAAAATTTTATTCCTCCAAACGCAATTGTACTGAGTATATACGAGGGCCTTAAATATTAGGGGCTCTCATTTTTACAAATTTTTTGGGGGTCCGAAGCCGCGCCTTCATCGGCTTATGCTCTAAGCCGGCTCTGCCTACGACAAGTATGTAGCACCTCCTACATCCCATTTTAAGTAAGAGATTTTAATGAGGAAATCACCTTTTTCTCTTCATCTAAGGGTAATTGCCCAAAATTAGAAGATGCTGAAGAGGGATCGAAAGAACCTAACGTTGGGGTCAATTGTGGGGGAAATTACAGGCAATATTGACGATTTCAGGTCATTGGGGTTAGAATATTTTTCGTTGGAGTGTGGTTACTGGATTTGGGTTTGGGTTTGGTCTTGGTTTTTTAGGGAGGTTGTGGAAGATTAAGATGAAAAGAATATAGTGGACTGGTTGATAATTGATGGGTAAGAGGGTAAATTGTGATTTCTGTTAACCCCATATTGGAGATCTAAGATTTGCATAGTTTAATGGATTAACTGTTAGAGTTTTAAATTTTAGAGAGACTAAATGAAATTGGGTCATGGTTGAAGGGGGTTTACTAAAATTTATCCAAAAAGTTATAAATGATGAATTTCTACAAAAAATTTCGTTTTCCACCTTAAAGATAAAAGACGAATTGTTTCTACTAAAATTCACTTACTCCATTTAGTTAGAGGAAATAACTTGTCTTCAATTGTGAAAAAAACAAGTGCAAAAATACTGAAGATACCATTTATTTAATAGCACAAACTCAGCATCAATATACTCTTCAAGAATATAACTATGTTCCTTAAATTATTGGTTTCCTCACAAGGGTCCAAGAGAATGAGACGGAAGGAACTTTGCCTTTGTAAAGGTGATGTATTTAAAGAACAATAATTTTGTCACTAGGTTGTCACTAAAGGTGTGTTGCTAAAGTATTCAATAACAACTTTTTAGTGATTTGTTACTAATTCTCTAATTACTAATCCTGTAATTAGTATCACTGAATACTTTTTAGCAATACATTTTTAATGACACGTTGTTGCCACTAAAACTCAATTTATTTATTTATTTTGTAGTGACCTTTTACAAGGATGATTGTATTCTCAAGTTTCATTATGTCAAACTGTTGGGACATCACGTAAGTCTTAGTTTAGAAATTGTAGAAATGAGATCAAGTAATTGTGAGGAAAAAAAATTGAGTTTAGATATATTTTGTAGGATAGGTTCTTTAGTTAATCAAATGAATTCAACTTGGAGAGGCAAACAATAACCAATGATCAATCGAGAATAGAGAGGTTTGTAGAGAGTTGAAAGAAAAAAGCAAAGTACACAGTGAAATAAGGCAGCGATATTCAGTCCACTCCTTGGATTGATGTTCCCATACACCAGCTCTAGGAGAAATGGCCTCATGAGACTCACAAGAACAATGTTCTTGATTCCAGACACTTAGAATACTTTCTCTCACTAGAATTTCCATGCCTTGGGGACTAATCAATCTCTTGAAATTTGTGAAGGATTGTTCTCATATTTATAGGGATCCACAACCAATCATTGGCCAACAAATATTCCCCTTATAATATGAGGACACGTACTCTCTCCATAGACTATGACCATGTGGGTGAGGTCATCTAAGGATAACCATCGCAATATTAGTTGGTCTACGCCAATCCATCGCAGTGATCCCTTATCTTCTTCATCCGCCAAGCCACTTCTATCTCCCATATTCCCGTTATATATTAGACATGGTCGTGACCCTTTTGGGTGACGCCAATACCTTAAACAAGCCCCAAATGACCCTTCTGACCCTGCCTTCTGGTCAAATTTTGGTCGAGAGCTCGAGCCACAAATGCTAGTAGCTTCCTGTCGCGCTAATTCCCTTTTAAAGGGTCGCGACAGGTGAATTCCTCATAATATGAGGTCCCTTTATCAACGGTCCCCCATATTTGGACTAATATGACTTAATTTTACTCTTCCACGAGGTATTCTTCCTCACAATGTGATTTTATTCGTCTTCTTGACTTTATTCAGAATCTGTGTCCATCTTTGACTCGTCTTTCATGTGGCGAGCTTTGGTAGGTTAGTCAATGGTCAACCTTGGTCAAATAGGTTTACGTGCTGACCTTTCCCACACATTTTTGTTCTTTGGTTGCTGATATGGTGGAAGGCATAAGAAAACAACTTTCTAATCCTTTGTACTCTGATTTCCACATCTATCTATTCCGGGATTTAAGGGCCAAAATCACTGAAACACGAGTTACATTGTTTTATTCTTTTCCCATCTTAAAAAATTTATCTGTAAAATTTTTTACTGCTTCATCATTTTCTTTTTCATCATTACTAATTTTTTAGCAAAATATTTTTTATTTTTTATTTTTTTGAATCCATATGGCATAACTCTATTCAAAGCGTAATAATTTTTATTAAAATATTTAGAATTATGTCAAGACCGCAAAATATGCAATCATATACAACATTTTATTTAAAAAAATTATCTCAGAGTCAAAACTCACAACCAAACAAGAAAATTTTGGTACAAGAAAACAAATCCTCTTCTATGGTCTCAGGTTCGATTTCCCTTGCCAATAGAACTCTTGGAACCACTGGTTATGCCTAGTCGTTACCTCTAGAGCTCCTAATTCGTTAAAGTACGTGCAAACTGGCCCGGACATCCGGGTATAAAATCAGAAAATAAATCCTCTAAAAAAGGAAAACAAATCCTCTGTACTCGGATTAACTTTAGCCCCGTTGGTCTTGTAAGTTGTACTTTTTCCGGTATATTTTACGATTTTTCATAAATTTTCATTCAACTTTTCGTCCCAAAATTTTCAAATTAATCAATCCAACAGTATAAAATGCAACCAAAGGTAAAAAAAAAAGTTCATGTAAATGCTACCCTATAGACACAAATATCATTTGTCGGGTATTTTTTTTTTTCCATCTTTAGTGAGCTTTTTCGCTTTTTCATCTTTAGTGAGCTACCCTATAGACAAATATCATTTGTCTGGTATTTTTTTTTCCATCTTTGGTGAGCTTTTTCGCTTTTTCATAACTTTAAGAAAAGACTAACTAAAATCTGAAAACAAAAAACTCCCAAAATTTAGAGGGTACAATTACAAAATATTCAATTATTGGTTAACCCATGAATTCAAGCCTATTAGCATGTGAAATTTTAAGTTCAACCTGTTGGAGCACTGCCATGAAAATTAAAAGAATGCAGATGAAATAGTATAAAATTCTCCAATATGTTGGAATATTTGTCCACAAGAAAGGTACCCTAACACATTATTAACATCCGAAACCACAACCATACTTCCCTCAAACCATAACCAGTTTTCATACACAACCCCATCTAAGGAAAAAGCCTCTCCCTCCCTCTCTCTACATGACCAAAGACAACCCAACCAAGCTCCCCAAAACAACCGCCACAGCCACAGCTCCACCACCACCCATCAAGCCACAACCACCAGCTGTCGGAACAGGTGCAAGGGGAAGGAATCCTCCTTCCGCCGGAGAAGGTGCAGGTGCCAGAGACGGAGAAGCCACCAGAGGATGAGCATGGCCATGTTTGGGAGACAAAACTGTCACCACCACCTTCTGGCCCTTCTCACAGTTCCCCTCCGTCCCACTGATGAAGTAAAACGGACCCGATCGATCCAGAGGGATTTTCGTGTTGCCGTCGTTGTAGGATTTGATGGGCTTTGATGTGTTACAGATTATGTAATCCTCTTCGGTTACTTGCAGCACAGAATCAGTTTTGGGGTCGTACTTCAACACTGGGCAATCAGAACATTAAAGGGAAATCAGTTTGGGAAAGAAGGCAATAAAGTAACTGAATCAATAATATGAGAAACTGAATCTAAACAAGCCAATTTCTTTTTGTTTCTTGAATGACTATGCGATCCCATTTGGGCGCAATTACTAATTTTTTCTTGATCAATATCAACTAGCGGGAATGAGGAATCCATTTAAAGTGCGGGTAAAACCCGCATGAACTCACACACAACTATTTTTGAGCCTAAGATTAGCGACTATAAGAGCAGAGAAAAACTTTGGTACCAAGAGAGTACCACGTCGTGCCCCTTGGCACATCCGGGCCGTCCAAAGTGTATTTGGATGGTCTGGATTTGGAGAGAGAAACAAAAGAGGTAAAGGAGAGAGCGTGTTTTCATCCGGACCGTCCAACACATTTTTGGATGGCCTGGATGTGCTGAAGGGGCACCACGTCAGCTCCTACCCTATTTGCACCCAAGTTTTTCTCATAAGAGCAGGGTGGAGCAAACTTGGGTTGGGTTCAGGTCCTCTCGAATCAAGTTTTGGACTGGATTGGACTGTCCATTTGTTGCATTTAGTGTTTCAAATTTGTTAAGAAACTCTTACCCGTTGGACTATTCTATTCGGTCCAAATTAAGGACAGGTGGATCCATTTCTACTTATGTTCTAGATCACGATAACCTGACCAACCTTTACTTTCATAATGTTGTTAGCCTTCTTAGCATGGGTGGACCCATGAAGGGACAAGAGGAATCACTTACCCCTCCCACTTTAATTTCTCACAAAGATTTTTGATTGTTTAGAGCTAAATGTTACAATTTTGAAAATTTCATAAATTGCCCAAACTTGCTTAAAATGCATAGAATTATCCATGGTTTTTCTTCTTTTCAAGAGTTGAGATATAATATTACAGATGAGGCTATCGTACATTATTTTTGAAATATAATAAGCCATTGGGATCAATTATAAAGCAAAAATATATGTATCATTGGATATATACAATATACTTAACCTCTTAATTCAGTTATTTCTGTGCATGAGCAAATAGAAAAAATAACTTGCATATAAATCTAATTTTTGACCCCAGTAACCCTTAATCCTAGCTCCACCCCTGCTTCTTAGCATATTTGTTTTTGGTTTCTTTATCTAATTTTATTACGTTTCAAATTTATATCAACTACATAAATCTATCTAATTGTCAAGGCAGTAATGATAGTATCTTGTACCTAAACAAGTGGCACACTTTTTCCAAGTAATGGGGGAAAGGACCAAAACATGAACAAGTGGCACACTTTTTCTAAGTAACGGGGGAAAGGACCGAAACATGCCACTAATAGATTCTACTGAGACAAAGATGGGTTGTCAAGAACGTAGAGGAGGTAGGATGGGTAGTTGGTTAGATCTAGTATGGATTGTATATAGACGGTAGTTGAAGTCAGCGGCCTCCGAAAACCAGAGAAATCAAAATAAGATGTGAATGCTGAATTTTTTTAATCTGAAATATGTTTTCCCAAAATAAAAGAGACAATTTTCCAAAAAGATAACATGCATGGAAAGAAGAAAATTCTCAGAGAATAACCCAGAAAGAACATATTTGAACTCATCAAATAAATCTTAGAAAGCAGAGTTGGCATAGAACATGCAACAAAACAACGCACCCAGAAGGCAATTCACTAACTCACTGTGATGCAAAATAGAACCTATCACGATTCCATTTGTCCATGGTTGAAAGTCAATGAGTGAGTGAATTCTGTTAGTTTCACTCTTTTATCCTTGTCTTCAAATATTTAATTAACAAATTAATTCATAATTGAAGGGTAAAATTATAAAGACAAGAATTATATTGAACAATCACGATGCTCCTTTAAAAAGTAAAAAATCTCAAAATGAACTAACAAATCCGGACAGATGATGAAGTAGCAAACAATACTATCAAAAACCCCTTTGGAAATGTTGCAAGTAAATTGAAATGGGAAAAGTAAAAAGATTACCGAGAGTATCGCCGACGACGAACCGCATTTTCCCGGACCATTTGTTGAGATCATCAGGGGACGGAGGGACTCTCCACGAATTTTCTCGGCCTCCAACCAGCAACTCTCTCGCTTCACAAGAGAAAGTGAAGAACAAAATCATGAGAGCCAAACAGGGCGTAAGGGATTTTAACGAAGCCATTGATGAAACCCAGAAACAGAACCCTCTGAATATTTGATTTCAGCTGAGGGAAAGAAAAAAAAAAAGGCAGGCTAGAGAGAGATTTATGAGCATTTTGGTCGGTTCTGTTTAATAGGCGTTTGGTTCGGGTTGGGGCTGAGGCTCGGAGTTTGGTTTGGGAGAATCCCGAAGCTGTGCATGGGGGTCAAGTGTTTGTTTGAAGTTCTGATCACACTTATCTTCTGATTAACAGACTAATCCATGTTATTAGCCAACGGATTAGCCCGTTTGAAATTTCATTTCCCCTGTTAATCTGGACTGAAGGGTTATCTGGATGTGAGATGACTAGGATACCCTTTCAGGGTGAACCATTTGGATTTGGGAGCATTTAGAAGGCTAAATTTGGAATGAAGCTGCTAAAATCGAGATGAGAGGTTTCTTTTTAGGGTACTCCGTCCGTCTCAATTTAATTGCTCCTTATGGTTATGCCTACCTTTTTAAAACTCTTATAGTTTTCATTCTATAATGTATTTTATATGCAATATAGATCTTATTTGATAGATCTCAATTAGTTTTATTAGACAATTTTTTTTAAAAACTTAGAAAACATTACCAATAAAAAGATATGGACGTTTGAAAATAACATGAACATTCGTAGGGAGCATTTAAATTGAGACAGAGGGAGTACTTTTCATCAGCACATGCGAGCCACCTAACTTCCGAGTCAACACGAGCCGAGCTCGAGCTTAGCAAATGTTTCCCCCAAGTCGAGCTCGAGCCTGTTTTTGGTGACTCATTCTATTTTTGTGTTGAGCGAAGCATGAGCACTCCAAAACTCGGCTTGATTACACCCTAGGAGAGGGGAAACCTAGAGGGCCGGCTCAAGACAATTTGAGACGTTATGGTCTGCTAATAGATTTTTTTGGCTTATTGACTTTTTTTAAATTACTTTAGTTTTTGAAATAAGCTAACACCCTAAAGCACCCCCATTTTCATGCTCCTCTATTAGTCTCTCCCATCCCTTAGCATCCTATTTCCATCTCCCTCCCGGGCCTCCCAGTGCTGGCTAAAAAACAGGGCCCAATGCACAGTCTCGATATGGGCCTCGTATACATCTTTGAGCAAAATTTCAAAGAGATTTACACCGGCCGATACAAGAAAAACTGGGGATGCACAACCAGGTACAACAACAATTTGAAGATGCACTGCCAACTCATTCACGAGGTGAAAAAGTCAAATGCAAAGTGTTCTCTCCCTCTCTCTCTCTCTCTCTCTCTCTCTCTCTCTCTCTCCACCTGATATGGGCACAATCTCTCTCTCCTCAACTCCCTAAATCATATGAAAGTGCCTAAATCTTAGGTACGCTATAAAAGTGTCTAAACCTAAACCCTAGGGTACCCTATGAAAGTGTCTAAACCACTCCCTATAATAGGAAAGTGCACCCTAAACCTAAACCTAGGGTACCCTATGAAAGTGCCTAAATCCTAGGTACCCTATGAAAGTGCCTAAAATCCAAGAGTACCGTATGAAAGTGCCCAAACCATTAAAATCTTACAACAGGAAAATGCACCCTAAACCTAAACCCCAAAAAAGAGTGACTTACCTTAATGATAATTAAAAAAAAGTGACTTACCTTAGTGGTAATTAGATTCTATTTTCTAGACCTAAAAGTAAAAATCTGAATTTCAAAAAGATAAGATCAAAAATCACAAAATTCGAAGCAAAAGATATGATAGCAAGACCCTCACTTTCATACTTTTTTGGGCCCCTTTTTTGCCCAAAAAGTTGGGGGCTGAAGCGATAGCTTCCTGGGTTTCCCCTCTGGATCAGTCCTGGGCCTACCACGAGGTAGTTATTGTACCAAAGGCTTTTCACCAAGATATTACTCTCTTTAAATGTGATGATGTCCTAAAAATAGGACTGAACACACTACAGTAAAGCCTTCAGGCATGCTATGGATCGAGTAGATGCTACCGGAATAACCAATTCTTTTTTTTGTTTTTTTTTTGCACGGCAAAAGAAAATTTTATTGTTCTATATAAAATAGATACAATAAAAGAAGAGGTAAAGAATAAGGTATCACAACGCGAGGAAAACATCTCAACTAAGTTGGCACCCAATCCTCACGACAATCTTATGCCTCTAAACCCCAAACATGATTGGCTAGAGATCAACCACACCCAAAACATAAATCTCATACAGATCACTTACAAGAACCAAATCATAAAATACACTGCTACAACACAAGGATCTTGAACCATTGACATCTGGCCTTCAGACTTTCAGCAATATTCAAATGATTGTTTTGTTGATATAGTTGCTGAATATAATATTGTCTGCTCTGCATCTTTTCTCTGCTAGCTCCAAAATGGGCAGATAGTGCTACCCTCATCATTTGACCTATAATTCTCAATTTAGAAGTTGAATGTAATTCAAACTTGATAAAATTGTTGACCCATTAACTTATATTTCTGGAGTCGCCACGGTGCGGATGTGAACAGTGGCGAAGCCACATGGAGACCAGTGTGGGCACAGGCCCGCACTGGATTTTTGAGGAGGATTTTTTTTTTTTTTTTGTATTTTGTAGAAAAATATAAATTGGTAAATTATTTTTTTTATACTTACAAAAAATTAATTAGTATTCTTGGAGAGTTATTACTTGGTGTTATAATATAATTCTCTTATGCATATTTATGTGAGACTTGAGACTAAATCTATGAGTTTATACGTGAATATGTGATGAAGGCCCATAAAATAAAAATAAAAAAGTGATGGAGAAGAGAGTTAGGGCATCGCCATCGCCCCAGAGCCACTAAATATCTTATTACTCACAAATAAGTCTCAATTCACTGAATTTTTGCCTCGAAACTACATGTTTACGGACCCAGACCTCCACTGACTCGAACCCTAAACCTCCCCCTTGGAAGCCAATTAGTACAACCAAATAGGCTAAGAGACACATCTGTCCATAAAATGTAAGTCAAATGAGACTCATTTCAAATGAAAATTAAGACATGTTAGAAACTCTTTAAGAAGAGAATTTTTTTCAAACAAAAGTACTGACATTTATGAATTGTGCCCTCACTGACTCAATTTTCTGACTACGCCACTGGACGTGAGAGACAAAGAGAAGGAAATTTAGAAAAACGAGTAACACAACCTGTTAGCAAAAAACACAAGAGAGTTCAACTTTGGGAACACATGGATTTGGGTGCCTCCATTCAAAAAAACCAAATGCACTGCAAGTTTCACAAAATTTTAGCCTATTCCCCCGGTTCATGAAACACTAATTTTGTAGGGCTTGTCGAAGAAAGACAATCACAACTACAAGATTGAATTGACTTGTCCTTGATACAACCTGGCCGTTACTCAAGTAGAAGTAGAGTAGAGAGAGTTTTTCCTTCATACATACAATATGCAAGAGTCGAACAGTGAGTTTTAAGTGATATTTCTCAGAATTTGCGGACACCTGCTTCTATTGCAACCTTCATCGTTGAGAAACCCAATGGATACATTCATAGAATTCCAAGATATGTATGGAAATGACTTCTGAAAAGGGGTAAATGGATAGGAAAAATAAGAGACTGTTTTATAGTAGGGGGAAGCTACAATGTGCACCCTCCCCATATGAGATTTTGTGGCACCAAATATGAGATTTTGTGGCTCCAAATATGATATGGCACATGGTATGCACCCCATACGGAAATATGAGATTTTGTGGCTCCAAATATGAGATTCTGTGGCACCAAATATGAGATTTTCTGAGACTCAAAATATGAGATTTTGTGGCACCAAATATGAGATTTTGTGGCTCCAAAATATGAGATTTTGTGGCACCAAATATGAGATTTTGTGGCTCAAAATATGAGTTTTTGTGGCACCAAATATGAGATTTTCTGAAAATATGAGATTTTGTGGCTCCAAATATGAGATTGTGGCACTGTAGCATTACTGTAGCAATCCGAATGGGTCCAAATATGAGATTGTGTGGCTCAAAATATGAGATTTTTTGGAAATATATGAGATTTTGTGACTATTCATATGAAGTGGCATACCATATGCACTTCATATCTCCAACCACAAAATCTCATATTTAGAGCCACAAAATCTCATATTTTGAGTCGCAAAATCTCATATTGAGAAGAGCACATTGTAGCATGACTCTTTATAGTAATTCAAAAAAGATAATTGACTGCAAGAATATACTCCTAAGAAAGAAAAACAAGAAAACAATGGAAGAACCGTAAGTTTATAACTGTAATGAAACGAAGTTTTGCAAGCATAAGAATTCAAAGTAAGTTAGGATGACAATAAAAGCTGAGTCGTGGACGTAAGCAAAGCTGGCAAGGCAGCAACCAAAGGATGAGATTATGTTTATCATCTGAGACCAGAGTCATGCTACAATGTGCTCTTCTCAATATGAGATTTTGTGACTCAAAATATGAGATTTTGTGGCTCTAAATATGAGATTTTGTGGCTGGAGATATGAAGTGCATATGGTATGCCACTTCATATGAATAGTCACAAAATCTCATATATTTCCAGAAAATCTCATATTTTGAGCCACACAATCTCATATTTGGACCCATTCGGATTGCTACAGTAATGCTACAGTGCCACAATCTCATATTTGGAGCCACAAAATCTCATATATTTCCAGAAAATCTCATATTGGTGCCACAAAAATTCATATTTTGAACCACAAAATCTCATATTTGGTGCCACAAAATCTCATATTTTGGAGCCACAAAATCTCATATTTGGTGCCACAAAATCTCATATTTTGAGTCTCAGAAAATCTCATATTTGGTGCCACAAAATCTCATATTTGGAGCCACAAAATCTCATATTTCCATATGGGGTGCATACCATGTGTCATATCATATTTGGAGCCACAAAATCTCATATTTGGTGCCACAAAATCTCATATTTGGTGCCACAAAATCTCATATTCTCTCATATTTGGTGCCACAAAATCTCATATGGGGAGGGTGCACATTGTAGCTTCCCCTGAGACCATACCAACATGTGGATAACCAATTTTCCTTGGTGACAGTTGTGGTAAAATTTTGGTGCTCGCTTTTTCACACTCACGTAAATCTGACCAACAAGTCCATCTATGTCTTCGACGATATCAACATCGATGACTAGGCTTTTGATTTGTCGAAACCTTCTGAGAAGATTCGGGAGTAGATGGATTGGTGTCTCAGCGTCTACGTTCAAACTATGCTTCACCAGGTTAGATATCGCAAGGAACCGCTTTGAGACCAAAGATATTGAATCCAAGTCACGCTCGTCATCTTCTTTCAGTTTTTGGAATATAAGTTCCCAGCAATCATCTGGGAAATAACCGTATCCTTGTTTCTCCATTATTGCTGGGAACTGAGGAGAGATAGAAGAAATTGTGTTTTATTGGTTTATCTCGGCGAGAGGAATAAAAAAAGTAAAAAATTATGACTGAAGCTTAAATTTTTTTGAATAAAGACAAAAATAAGCCAAAAAGTCAATTTTTACACTTTTTTCGATCTGGGTTCTAATCATAATTTCTTACCTTTTTGGATTCCTCTCGTCGAGACGAACCAATAATACTCAAAAAATCGATGCAAAACTAACAAACGCAAAAAAAAATCAAATAAAGACGAAAAAAAAAGTACTTGGTAACCATTGCACGGGCTGACTCGCCCCCTTATGGCATCGATTATCCCTCCCACCTTCCCACCGTCCGCTTCTCTAACGGCTTAAACCTCCCTGATATCATCAATAACTAACTCTTCTCCTTCAATTCATTTTGCCTCTTTTTCTGATTTCATTTTTTTTTTCCAACTAGATTATAAGCCCAAGCGCGTTGGTCTACCCCGGTATTTGTTTTTGGATTTCGTATTATTTTTGCAGATTTAGTCTTCCTCTTGATTAGCATAGCATATTAGTTTGGAGCCCGGTTTTGTCTGAAATGTGTTCATTTGGGATCTAAATCGTTCAATTTTTTTAGGTATACTGAGCACATCATGGGTACAAAAAATTTTGATCATCAGACATTGGTCGACACACAATTGAGATAAATTTTTCTTACGAGTTCTCTTACAAGTCGTTTGGCAGAAAGTTTTTTGTTTATACATACATATACATCCAAGAGTCCAACAGTAAGATTCATCTGAGAGCTTCTCAGGTTTTGCCAACACCAATCTGCTTCTGCTGCAAGCATCATCCATACATGTACATTCAAAATTAATTACTCATAAAATTAGCTACCCTCTCTAAGGACAGCAGTAGACAGGTTGTGAGCCTCCTTAACTATGGAGTGATCAGTCTCAACAATTTGCTTCAGGCGTGCTTTAGCTTCAGGCTTCAGCCATAATTGCCAATAGGGGTGCAAGCGTGTCCATTTGAGCCGAGCATTCGAGCTCGGCTCGTTTATTATTCAGCGAGCTTGACTCCAGTTATTCGAGCTCAAGCTTGATTAGTATTTAGAGCTCAAGCTCGGTTCGAGTACTAAATGAGCCGAGCTACAGTTAAACTAAGCTCGGCTTGTTCACTAAACGACCTAAAAATTTCGTTGGAGTAAGGCCTCTTACTAAAAGAATTGAGCCGAGCCAATCCCTTAACAAGCCAAGTCTTGAGCTACTCACGAACAACTCGATTCGTTTGTAGTCCGAGTTGCCAACAACGTCGTGATATGCTTCCTGCAATAACGAATTTTGCATGTTCTCATTAAAGGCCTCCCAAGGCGCTGCAGCTCTCAAAGAGGGTTTGTCCCGACACCCATCCTCAATAAAATTCATACAACAATCTAGTCATGGTCAGCAAACAATACTGCTTTATAGTGATTCACACTACACAATTGACAGCAAAAACATAAGACAGAAAAACAGGGGGAAAAAAATGGAAAAACTAGAAGTTCATAACAGTAATAAACGAAGTTTTTCTTGTGATCACAAGCAGATGAATTCAAAGTAAATAAGGATGACAACTACGCAAAGTCATGGACGGACGCTAAACCGGCAGCCAAAGGACGAGACTATGTTTATCATCTGTTCATTGAGATCAAACAGACACGGAGGGGAAGTTTAATATCCTTAGTGAGGGCCTTGAAAACACCATCTGAGGTAAAATATTGGTGCTCACGTTTTTACACCCAAGTAGATTTATATCCCTCAGTCTTTCGCGGCTTCTCACCACCTCCATTACCCCTTTATCTGTCACTTCGTTGCAGGATCCAATGTCCAAATATTGGAGATTTCGACACCTATTTCCAATCATTGCCATTGCTTTGTCATTGATTTGGGTCTCTCTAGCTTTCAAAGTCTTCAAATTCACTACAGAGTTGTCAGAATATCTACCGAAAATATCTGAAACCTCAAGGCAGCAGATATGCAGTTGTTTTAGTGCAGGGCAACTTCTCAAAACTTCCCCAATGCCTACATTGGTCAAGCGCCGACAATGCCCTACAGAGAGAAATTGCAGATTAGGGCAAACCTGCCCAAAGTTTTCGAGAGTTGTATGATCCACCCACATATTGTCTTGGATATCAAGATGTCGCAACCGGTAGTTTTTATGTGAGAAACCCGAAGAAAAAGTATCCATCTTTTGTCCCCTAGCATTTGCCATTGTAAGTATTTCAAGTGAAGGACAACTTTTTGTGAGGGTGTAAAACGTGGCACTAGTCAACCCAAAATGTCCATCGAGATTAATAGATGTTAGATTAGACAGATACAGAGCCAAATTGCTGATATCCGTGTCTGTGAAGGACCACCTTCTTAGGGTTAACTCTTTCAATGTCAATTGACATGCCTGCAAAAGAAATGTTAATCCCCCATAGATTTCAGGATACTGGGCGCCATAGAAGCCATCGAGTTTGAGCTTTTTTAACGGAGGACAAGCTTTGACGACTAAATAAATAGTATCCTCGATGAAACTGAGTTCTTGAGTCATGGTAAGAGAGTTTCCAATTACAAAAGGGAGTGGTGATAAACGCAAGTGTCGCGCTAAAGAGGTCAAATTGGGACTATTCCGCATCACAAAATCGATGCCGTTTTCAGTAACGTCAAGTTTACAGCGTGTCAGAAGGCTAATTTTACTCAGTTTCACACAATTTGTAGATAAAAAAATAACCCTATGTGAACTATGTATGATAAGACTATGTGAACTGTGTATTTTAGTATCTTGTGGGGCTATGTAAAATGTGTGGTTGGACTATGTAAAGTGCATGTGGTGAGGCTATGTGAACTTCATAACCCTAATGTAAACTTTCTATGAAACGCCGCGTGGAAATTGATATGTTGTGTCCGTTGTGCAAAGTGGAAGAGGAAATGGGCATCCATTTACTAGTTAGATGCAGGTTTGCTCGAATGGTGTGGTATATTTTGCCTTATCGGTTAGATATGAGATCCATCCTGGGTGAGTCTTTGGTGGAGTGGTGGACATGCTTGCTGGAACGCTGGAAAGATAAGGATGACAATGCATCTTTTTGGGCAGCGGTGTGTAATATTATTTGGAGGATATGGAAGTGTAGGAACGATGCTGTTTTCAACAACCATGTAACTACGCCGGACTTGGTGTGTCAAGCTGCTATTCGAGATACCGTAGAGTTTCTGAAAGCTCAGGAGGATGGGAAACCGATGGTTGAAAAGGGGACAATCGGACCAAGAACCTGAGACGGGTGGTTGGCATTGTCCATGTGCTGGATGGTTCAAAGTTAATTTTGATGGGGGCATTGATAGACAAAGCAAGTGTTGTGGGTTGGGAATGGTTGTTTGAGATTGGAGAGGGAAATTTATTGCGGCAAGAGCTATTCATAGGCAGCATATTACGGACCCGCTTGTGGTGGATGCTTTAGCGTTGAGGGAAAGTATCATTTTGGCGCTAGAGCTCGGGATAGGAAGAATAGTGGAGGGTGATTGTCAACAGCTAGTACAAATGTTGCAACAGCGCAAGGAGGAGCATCGGACTATTGGTGTAATCGTGACGGACGTCCTTCAATCCATGGAGGGGTTGGAGGAACTTAAGGTGAATTTTGTGAGGAGGAGTGGCAATGAAGTTGCTCATAGTGTTGTCCGACAAACTGTGAGAGGTGCTGGATGCTGTACTTGGGAATTCAGCCCTCATTTGTGGCTTTTATCTTCCCTACAGGGAAATGGATGCCTGATCTGATGTCATTATTCTTTTGGTATTATTAATAAAATCTAGTCCTATCATTTGACAAAAAAAAAACTTTCTATGATAAGGCTATGTGAATTGTGTATTTCATGAAAGTAATGAATACGAATGAATTTTTTAGGCTATCTAAATTATGTGAATTGTCTACTTCAAATATCTTTTTTCTATCTTTATATTATTTCATATTTAATATGGATCTTGTTTTGTAGATCTCGTCAAGTTGGTTTAAAAAATGTAGTAATTTTTTTGAAAATGGATATCTACATAAAAAAGTTATTAAAGTTTTAAAATTTAAAATAAAAAGAGGAGGGAGAGGGAAGAGAGAACAACATGGGCCAAGAGGGAGGGAGGGAGGGAGGGAGAGAGAGAGAGAGAGAGAGAGAGAGAGAGTGTGTGTGTGTGTGTGTACACATGAGTGAAAGAGTGCACACACACGGATCCGGGGGTGCTGGTGTGCGCATCAAGGCCGTTGATCTCGACATTGGACAGCTCGGATATACATAGTGTCAAGATGAAAATGTATCTAACAACCCTGATGCGCACACCTGGTAGTGCACACCAGCACCCCCACTTCCCACGCGTGTATGTGCAGGAGAGAGAAAATAGAAGATGCATTGATGACAATTACATGTACACGTGCATGTGACCTTTGGTCAGGATTATTTTAAAAGGGGAATAATTGTGTCAGGACTATTTTGAGTCCGAACCTAAAAAACATGGTCTATCTCTAAAAACTCTGTGCCATTAATAATTTGGAAAGTGCCAATATCAATTTCCTTCAAAATTGGCACAAACATGGAAATGGAGAAACAACCAATTAAATTGTGCACCCGTTAAAGGTACAAAAAGTACACTTTTGTGGGTCCCACTTGTACAAAAAGTACACTTTTAAAGTACATTTGTACGTTAAAGTACACTTAAAGATGTACTTTAAAGTACAAGTATACTTTTTTTTTTTTTTTTTATCATTCGTCATTTCTAATCTATTACATGGGGGAGGGGGGAATGAGACTCGATCCCGGGATGCAGTGTGGGACATCCAAGAGCTCTACCGTATGAGCTAGCCACCACTTGCGTACAAGTATACTTTTAAATTGTACTTTTTTGTACTCTTAACGGGTGCACTATGGCACCCGTTAGCATTTCCCTTGTTAATATCCCAATTTTGTTGATTCCTTATCCTACTTTGTTTCCAAATTTCTAACCAGGATTTGAATACTTGTTGTACAGTGCAATTTGTTGATTCCTTATCAATTTCCTTAACATAATTAAATTGTTAATATCCGCAATTTTGTTGATTCCGTATCCTACTTTGTTTCCTTTTCTAACCAGGACTTGAATACAATATATGCGCTGACACATCATCAATATACCCATTATTCATACACCTATACTGAACAAAGAAGAAGAAACTTAGGCTTGGTTTTTCATTTGCTAAAATGGACATTTGCTAAAATCAAATGGGTGATTTTAGCAAATGAAGTGGGAAGGTGATTTTAGCAACAATGAATCTGGACATATATGTGTCCAGATTCATTGGAGATAAAATCACTTCCCCACCTCAAAAGATAAAATCATGCTTGATTTTAGCAACTTGGTTGCTAAATTTTTTTGGAGAACTAAGCCTTATTCTCATCCCTTGTTTTTTATTTTTTCTCAAACTGATCATCATCAATGAAGAAACAACGATATGGTTACTTCCCAGATGATTGCTGGGAGCTTATATTCCACAAACTTGGAGAAGATGATGAGCGTGACTTGGATTCCATATCATTGGTCTCAAAGCAGTTCCTTTCAATATCTAATCGGGTGAAGCTTAGCTTAAACGTAAACAACGAGACACTCCCTCTACTCCCAAAACTTCTTCGAAGATTTCGACACATCAAAACCATAGTCATCGACACCGATATCCACAAGGACATAGATGGAGTCTTTCATCAGATTTCACGGTAGTGTAATGAACCTCCAAGCCATAAAGTTTGGTTGGTTTTCAACAAAACCTCCGCGAGATGGTTTTAAGGCACTGGCGTTGAATAAGAATATAAAGAACAATCTGAAGGTATTGGATTGCTCTCGACTGATCTCTATACAAGACAAAGATTTGGTTTTGATAGCAGATTGTTTCCCACTGCTAGAAGAACTCAGGATTGGTGCGGATATGAAGGCAATTGAGTTTGCAGGTGATAATTGTTTCATTACTGATGAGTCGCTTATTTCTCTATCCACAAATTGTGTGAAACTGAGGAAAATTGGCCTTTTCACATACAGTAGCAGTCATCAATATGTGACTGTAGACGGCATTGATTTTGTGATTCAGCATTGTCCCAATTTGACCTCGCTCTCGCTAAATTTGTGGTCGTTAAAACCTTGTGCATTCTCTTCTACGATTGATAACGCCTTCACCAATGCCAAAAATCTGCATTCTCTCACTATGAGTCAACAACTCATTTCGGAGAAGAATATACGTTTAGTCGCAAAAGTACGTCCTCCATTAAAGAAGCTTGTGCTCATTGACTTGGGGGATCAATATCCTGAAATCCATGGTGCATTAAAATTGCTTTTGCAGGCTTGTCAGTTGACATTGGAAGAGCTAACCGTAAAATGGTGGCCCCTCACGGAATGGATATGGGGGACTTGGCTAAGTATCTTTCTAATCTAACTTTGATAGATCTTGGTGGATGTTTTGGGTTGACTAGTGTCACCTTTTACACCCTCACAAAAAGTTGTCCTTTACTTGAAGTATTTAAGATGGCACAGACGAGAGTACAAGCGATGGATAATTTTTCTCCAGATTATTTACATAAAAACTACCATATGCGACACCTTGATATCTCCGGCAATATGTGGTTGACTGATATACAACGCTCCAGATGTTTGGTCAAGTTTGCCCGAATCTACAATTCCTCGGTGTAAGTCATTGTCCACAACTCACCAGTTTTAGCATTGGAGAAGTTTTGAGGAGATGCCTTGGAATAACACAACTGGACATCGAAGGTCTTCGGGTTTCAGATGTTTTTGGGAAATATTCTGACCATTCTGTTGTGAATTTGAAGACTTTGAAAGCTGGTGACACCGAAATCAACAACAAAGGAATGGCAATGATTGGAAATAGGTGTCCAAATCTCAAATATTTGGACATTAGATACTGCAACAAAGTGACAGATAAAGGGGTAATGGAGGTGATGAGGAACTGCAAAAGACTGAGGGATGTAAGTCTATATGGGTGTGAAAAAGTGAGAACCTATAATTTACCTAAGATTGTGTTTTCAAGGCCCTCCCTAAGAAACATTGATCTACCAAGTTATGATTATCGCAGTGAACAGATGAGAAAGATATTCTTGTCCTTTGGCTGCCGAGTTGGGACTAAATTTGGACTAAATTCTTAGAGTTCTTTTTGTAAATTTGGAAAGTTGTCTTCCAAGGTGTTTGGGCCTTCGTAATTTACTTCGAATTTACATGACTCTGATCACAAGCAAAACTTTGTTTAGTTACCATTATGAACTTACAGTTTTTCCATTGTTTCCTAGTTTTTTCCTTTTTATTATAAGATCTTGACCCACATCGGAGGTTAATATAACTTCAAATATTAGTACATGACCTTGGGCTACCTCTTCATTCATTGTTAATTGATTTTTGAATTGGATGTTTTATGATGATCGGCTTTTGAAAGATTTTGGACAAGACTCTCGATTGATTACCCCTATCGTTTTTGCATTAAGCACACCTTGTTTTGTTGTAATCCTTATAGGCTTATACTCCCTCCATCCCCAAATAAAACTAGAGTATTCCATTTTGGGATGTTGCTTGATAAATGTATGTTTTGAAAAGTTAATTGGTAAAAGTTTGTACAATTTTTAGTTTGCCCTTTTGAAAAGTTAATGGGTAAAGAAATAATGGATAAAAGTGAAGGATAATTTTGGAAATGAGAGGTAAAAGTTGACGTGAGAGGTGTAAAATAGAGGTAAAAGTTGATGTAAAAAGTATAATAATAATGTTCTTTTAATAAGTTTGATTTACAAAGCAACACATTTAAAAAGGGACGGAGGGAGTATTATGAATCATTTGTATACCTCTACACGTCTAGAGCAGGGCTCGCATATGCAGGAGAGTGTTAGAACTTATCCCACGTTAATTACATTCTCCAAAAACTAGTATATGAGCCCTAGAACGACTTTTTTTTACATTATGGTCAAATAATTTTCAGTTCGATACCTCAACATTTAATACTCTTATAGTCAATTCTTTTGTTTGAATAACTCTACAACAGACCATCCCAATTTGTTCAATTTCGATGTTTATACCACTTTTCAATTACTTATACTCCTTCCATCTCTGACAAAGGCAGTTAGCTCAGTTGGTCATGTAGCTCCTTCTGTAGGGGTGAGGTTCTGGGTTCAACTCCTACGGAGAGGAGGTCAACCCTTCTGGTTTACTAACAACTAACTCTACTGACGTATATCAAATGGCAAAAAAAAAAAAAACACTCCTTCCATCCCTTTTTAATAGTTGAGTTTTTCATTTTGGACTGTCCATATAATAGTTGAGTTTTTCATTTTCAACTGTCCCTATATAAGTGTAGTGTTTTGAAAAGTTAATGGGTAAAAATTTGTACAATTATTATTTTGCCATTTCGAAAAGTTAATAGGTAAAGAGTTAATGGGTACTAAGGGGGATACTTTTGGAAATTTGAGGTAAAAATTGGTGTGAATGGAGTAACGATAACGCTTCTTTAATAAGTTGGATTTACAAACACACTAAAAATGGACGGAGTTCGTATCTTTCAATCGATAATGTTCTTCATGATTTTGATTATTTGAATACTTTTTATAAGAGAAAACATTCTTTCCACCACCGGCGGAAACAAATGTTTCCTCCAAATCAATCACAGCGGTCCGTGTGATTGTGTAGTCCATGTGATTGTGTAGTACACAATCACACGGACCGCTGTGATTGATTTGGAAGAAACATTTGTCTCCACCACCGGCAGAAATACTTTATAATAGAACTATCATACAAGATCTATATTGTATATTTTAGGATATCAATATTGAAATATATAAGCAATTGAAAACAGACATAAACATCAAAAATGAACAAAGAAATTGGGATGAAGGGAGTATATATTTAGGATCCTTTTTCTGCTTCCCATCTAGTTTGAACTTACAACAATTGTCAGTTCCTTACATATCATTGTGCAAGATAACTGTGCTTCATCTTTCTCAACGTTTTCCTTCTTTTTTTCCTGGCAACAAATAGTAGCAATTTTTGTAATATCAATTTTATCACCTTGGGACGTTGATGCAACTAATACTTCTAGTTGACATAATACGATTCGAAATGTACAGGCAATTTGTCAGCTCTAACAGGTAACTTAGTTGTATATCCGATAAGTTTTTGTCCCTCCGGAAACATCCGATAAGTTTGGAACGACACAGAGGGACAGAGTTGCAGTTACTGATTCTAACAAAAACTGAAGAAGATCGTGTAAAAGCTCTAATGGAAGTTGTCAAATTGCCATGACTCCAATATGGAAGCTTGCTTGTTGCCACACCAAAATAGGAACACGAGTCATACAATCTGCACAAGAGGAAGGCCAAATCCATCACGTCTAGCATAATTACAAGTACAGGGTAAACTTCCACGGAGACAATAATAAGAAACGAAAGCAAATTTCAGATCATGTGACGACCAAAGCAGCAAAAACGAAAGGTAGTATATATTTTCCAGCTAGTAAGGAATTGAAGTTCCACCGCAAACCGTTACCTAGAGATGCCTAATTCATGACACTATTTATTCGATCACTCGCAAACCAATAAACACCAAGCTTCATCTTGGATCAGCCATAAATTTAAAGGTACATTCCAATCATGGTAGAAACAATGAGTCAGAAAATTTATACCTCGTATTACCCTGGCCTCTAACCAGGGTTACGTATCTAGGTCCAAGGACAAAATTTAAGTAGCATCAGCCTTGATGAACAAGCCCATCTGCAATAATGTTTCTGGCTTGATTTCGAAGAACTTCTGGATCATTTCCTTCTATGGGCTTGTGGATAATAACTCTAACAGATCCCGGATTTAGTGTACCCTCCCTTCCAGCAGGCATGATTTTACCAGTTCCAATAATAGTGATGGGAACGACTGGCACTTTGGTTTTTGCAGCAATACTGAATGCACCTTTCTGTGAATCAACAAAAGTTAAATAGAATCAATCAGAGGGATATGAGAGACTGAGCAGAAAAACTCCCGAAGTAAACCTTGATGGGACCATTTTTATTGTAAAAAAGATAAAAACCGGTCACTGGTTGAATGAATAAAAGAGGAAAACAAATGGCCACAAACTCAATCCTTCTTTTCTCGCTATTTTAAGCTTTGATCTATATAATAAAGAACTATACCCACACCTCAGCAGGTGACAAAAAATGCATCATTGAAGGCTACGTATTCTCAAGTACAGACAACAGTTCATACTTTGGAACAGCTTACACTACCGCAATATGCTGTTGAGAAGACATATAATAGAAACTTGGATTCTGTTTTCCTCCATGCTTCCCAGCTTCTGAAAAAAAGGTTGTTATGTTACACGGTCTTGAGTAGAACTCAACCCCAAAAGCTAGCTCATGAAGTGAGGGTGCCCTCACGCTTATATATTTCATACTACTTTGGTACCCAGGCGATGTGGGACTTCCCTTCACACCCTCCCCCACGCGCAGCATGCTCACTCGGCGGCACCTACCGCGTGCAGGCGAGAGACACGCACCCTACCCATCTCTGGTACCCAGCTCTAATACCATGTTGCATAGTCTTTGGTAGAACTCAACCCCAAAAGCTAGCTTATGAAGTGAGGGTACGCTCACGTTTATATATTTATATTACTTTGGTACCCAAGCGATGTGGGACTTCGTTTCACAACCTCCCTTGAAATAAGGGTGCCATCACGCTTATATATTTCATATTACTTTGGTATTCAGACAATGTTAAAGCATCCAACTCAAAACCAATTGGCCATAAGTGGAGAGGCCGCCCAGGCTCATGTACTAGTTTTTGAGGTGATAATTAACCGATGTGGGACAAATTCTAATACTCTCCCGCACGTGCATCCCTAACCCGCACGTGAAGAGTTGGCTATGAGTAGAGAGGCCGTCCAAGCTCATGTACTAGTTTTTGAGGTGATAATTAACCGATGTGGGACAAATTCCAACAACGTTGTACGCTAATTCTTAGGTTATTCAATGAATTTTCTTATTTATTACTCCATCCATCCCATAAAGTTGGTCCCCTACGAAACTACGTGTAATTTTCAAACATAAAAATAATGTATCTACTAAAATAATTTTTCGATTTTTTTCTTGGCACCGTTTAAAAGATCTCATCGAAAACTATCAAACAAGATCCATATTGCAAAAAAAATATTTTGGTAAGTACATTATTTTTAAGCTTAAAAATTGCACGTAATTTCGCAGGGGACTAACTTTACAGGACGGAGGGAGTACCATTGAATTTGATTCGAGGACAATACTCAAGTAGCATGCGCACACATTTTTTTAATGAGAAACGCAACATTGATCTTACCTTGAAGGCCCCTAACTTTCCATCTTTACTCCGAGTACCCTCGGGGAAGAAAAAAACAGATGCTCCCTTCTTAACAAGATCCATACACCGCTTCAAGCATTCCTACATCCATTGATAAGGAAATCATACAGAATAAGTCACCAAATTAAATATAAAATGAGAGAGAGAGAGAGAGAGAGAGAGAGAGAGAGAGAAAATATCACAGAAGTATATCGAAAGAATGAAGAAAGTACCAATTGGCTACCGCTGTCCATGCGTCGTAGAGGAATAACACCCATCAAGAACATGGCCCACCCAATAATAGGAAAAATAAAAATGGAAGTCTTGCTGATAAACTTGAAGCTTCTCCCAATAGCAAGAAGAGCATAAATGTCTAAAAAGCTCTGATGGTTGGAAACATATACGGCTGGGGTATCTGGTGCTGGCAAATTTTCAAAACCCTCAATATCAACTTTAAGCAATGGAGTGACAGTTGCAAGTGCCCAAATTCTTGCAATAAAGTAGTGAGCTTGTCTGCGGTATCGATCCAACAAGAGCACAAAAGGATGTGCCACCAGCATCAGCACAAAAAGGAAAATGGCAACAATAGCAGTAACAGAGTAAAAGCAAATTCCTCTAACTTTTGAAACTGCATGAAGTCCTGTGAATCAAGGGGAGAAAGCAGAGAAGAAAAACAGGAATAATGTAAGGCTAGCATTCAAAGTTGAAAAAGAGAAATGGCAGAAGGTCTACAGTGAGGAACCTGACAGTGGATAAGAAGCACTGGAAGTCCCATTTCCAGTAAGCTCAGATCTTACAGCTATGTATCTCGACAATTTCTTCCTTTTACAAGATTCACTGTCTAGATATAGTCTATAGCAGCCATTGTTTGGGTTAAAAGAGCAACAAGTTGCATTTGTGTAGTTCCTTGGTCTAAATAAAATGCTATCTGAACCACCTGCAGAAGAAACAAGCAAAATAAGAGGTCGCATGCAAATCCAATTTTACTCCAACGAATAATCAAGAAATGAAACTCAACAAGAAGAAATAATGACATGAAAAAAAGTAGAATGTAGGGGAGCGAACCTCCATTCCCTAACAAAATGTCATGTACTTTTTCAGTAAGCAATAGCCGCAGGATTTACACACATGGGAACATATATCATGTGGCTCTGAAACCAAATAGAAACAAAACAACATGAAGACCAACTGCTTCTGCCCCTGGGACATGCATGGCTTCCATGATCCACTAACGAGGAAGAAGTTACCAAGAGGCAACTAGGGTTAGCAACCTTATATGCTGCTAGGTTTTCACAGTCACCAAAGTTACCAAAATACCCATATCACTCCCATAGGCAGGTGGAATGGAAAATTTGTGAGCCTTGAGTCCAGCACTCATTAGGCTCCAAAGGCCCAAGATGTATAGCCAGCATGTGGTTGAATCATATTTGTCAAGGTGCAGGCAAATCAACGGATTGGAATAACAGCAAAGACAATGCAAATTTATACAGCCAGTGATGTATGCTTACATTGTAATGTCTTTCCTAAAGTTGCCTGACAAGATGGAGAGGACCTCACGTATAGTCCAGTATATGACTGCAAAACACATTAATAGCAGTCATAAACAAGGTTCCCGGTAATTGAAACAACAGATAGATATATAAGTTTATTCTTTGTTGCATTATCAAAGCTTTTTTTTCTTTTTTTGTAAGTAATTTCTTATTGAAACACACCAAGAAAAGAGATTGTCAATGCTTTGTCCTTGCATGGATCAGTTATCCTAGGGGTGTCCACGGATCGGATCCGGACGGATCGGACCCGGATCTGATCCGATCCGATCCGATCCGCTCAGAGCGGATTATGGTTTTTAAGATCCGGAACCGAACCGAACATTAACGGATCGGTTACGGATCGGATCAGATAGGATCGGGTGGATTTGACAGATTAAGAAGGATTATTGAGCGGATTGAACGAATCGAGCGGATCCGATCCGATCCGGATCCGGAACCACCAGATAAGAAATTCTCGATCCGGAACCGAACCGAACATTCACGGATGGGTCAACGGACGGATCGGATTGGACGGATTTGGCGGATTGAGCGGATCGGATGATCCGCTGGACAGCCCTAAGTTATCCTATCTATACACTTTCATGAAGGATGAATGTTGAGCAACACCTCAATAAAACCCCTTCATAAAAGCTTATTCGAGGACTGGTTGTGTTTACAAGTATGTGCACAAGATGATTACTTCAGAAAAAGAAAAGAAACAAGAAGAAAGGTTCAGAAAAAGTAAAGAAAACGAGAGCAGGTGGAGTGGTAGTCCAATGGTAGGCACCATGTAGTCTCATTCATTTGACTGGGGTTCAAACCTCAATAACTTCATCTAACAATATTGACTTTCGCAGAGCCAAAAAAAAAAAAAAAGAGGAGAGAGAACATATAGAACAGTATGTTACAGGATTTCAAACTTTATTGAATTCGGGCTTCAAATAAACGAGTGATTCCTAACCCACCCAGATACATACCTACACCTAGGCAAGAGACCTGAGACAGATATGTACTAAAGCACCAAAAAGGATGGCTGACGAAAAATATTTATACATCACCATGCTATGTAAAATCATCCACGTAACCAAGCTATTTGTCAAACCTGAATTGTGTCTGTAAATGAAATCGAAGAAGTTAGATTTGTGGGTTGTGTTCTAAAAGCAGGTCTGGAAGGCTAAGTACTCGCTGCCTAGGCGCTAGAAGGCCCGTCACCGACTAGCCCGACTAGACCGACTAGCCTCAGTAGTTGCCCAACAGATGCCGAGTACTCAGCCCTGGAAGCTATAAGGTGCCCGGCCGCCCTGGGAGCGCCTAGCGAGTTTTAGAACCTTGTTTGTGGGCGTCTATGAGAACCATCCAAAACAATATCCATCACACAAGAACAACGGGTCACTTTGTCGTACATCCAAAGTTTTATTTAATCCACTAGAGGTCTAATTTTTCACCTCTCAATTGGTATAATCTATGATAAAGTCAAATTTGAGATAACATTGGAGACAAGGACCCCAAGACCATCAATCTAAAAAATCAAACCACATCAACCACCGTACAATCCTCACTAATCGCTAACTTCTTACGTAAGTTCCTTTACAATATTGAAAACAACCCAAACTCCTTTGATGATGACATTGCACCGATATGGGAGGGCTTAAAGTAACAATAATTCTAAAGGATACCAAAAATATAAAAAAAGCAGGACTCTCATAAGAAACTCGTAGGAGGCTTTACTATTAAAACTGCCTTCCGATGGATAGCAAACTGCCAGATAAATCGATCACAAGAGGAAGATGAGGAAAAAATAAAGCTAAAATTGAGCATAAGAAAGGTGAGGGAAAATGAAAGCTAAAATTGAGAAATTGGCAATGCATTAGAAACTGACCGATTTGGAGCTAAACCCACTTGGCATAAAAAAGGAACAAATTAAAAACCCTAATTCGGGTACTAGGACTCTTACTGCTACAAGCAGTGAAGTTCATAATGAAAGAATTATGCTGAGTATCAGCTAATCAAAATGCGTATGTATTGCTAGAGGGGTCGTCACGTAATCAAAAAATATTTATACCCACAAACATATCGATGAATAAGCACACAGATACCATTTATGAGACAACTAAAAATCAAATGCTAAAATCGCAAGAGAGCAAAGTTATTGAAGAAAATACAGAGGAATTACCGGGCGAAGATGAGATGGAAACAAAACCCTTGCTTCCTTCCTACCTGAACATGAAGAGTACACAAAATAAGGCAAGGCAACAGTTATATCAAGATAGATACACACACACACACACACACACACACATAGAGAGAGAGAGAGAGAGAGAGAGAGAGAGAGAGAGAGAGAGAGAGAGAGTCAGATATACATAGGGGTAGTGGAGTGAAGGGGCGGAAGAGAAAGTGGTTTGATTTCAGCCGAGAGGAGACTTCCATGGGAGGGGATATGTGCTCTCTCTCTCTCTCTCTCTCTCTCTCTCTCTCTGTGTGATCGACTCCTTCAGCCAAAGGGTTCTGGTGTTGAGCTCTCTGGATAAATAATGCGTTTGATTAGATTGAGGTGTGTTTAGTACTGTACTTCGCAAAAAATGGTCTTTGGGGGACTTTTGCACTTTTTGAATTTTATGAGGTTTGACTTAATTCGAGTTTTGATTATAATTTTATATTTTTTTCAATTGCCGAGACGAATTACCAACCAAAAAAGTTTGATGTGAAATTAATAAATGTAAAAAAAATTAAACAAATACAACCAGAAAGTGTAATAAGTCACGTAAAGTTAAGGGAAAAGACACATGGAAATGTAGAGTTTTTCAATTGACTTTATTTGATAAAATCTAGTTTTGCTTGGAGGTGTGATAAAATCACATTATCTTCTCGAACGATAAAATCTACCCTCAAGTGGTGTTTTGCAAATGATTTTATGATATGAAATCTAATTTTGATAAAATCATTTAAGTATCCTAAATTTTATCAAAACAACATTTTATCTCATAAAATCAATTAAAAAACTCACTAGTGCACAGTATTGTACCAATTTTACCTCTTTTGCCCTCCAATTTGATTATGTTGCGCGTGACTCGATTAGTCATAGGGTCAATCGCACCGTTATCGGGGTTCATTTACCTGATTTAACGTCAAAGACAAACTCTATATGAACAGACTCCCAAACGCTATGCCATCCGTCCCATTTTATTAGTCCCTTTTGAAATTTCCAACTTTTAAAAAAGAGCATGCATTTAATAATGTTAGGGCTGCATCAACTGACCACAACACCAACACAACAATCTACATAGCATTGTATGGTTGATAATGAGTAGACAAACACTTTGAAAATACTTTACAACCATCAATCATGTAGTGTCACATAACCTGTTATATTTGTTGTTATGATCGATTGTTATGTCTCCAAAATTATTTCATTTAATACATGTCCCCTCAAAAGTTAGTTCTAATTTCAATTACTGTCCCTTGACTCCCACTTTTGAAATTATTATTAGTCATTCATACGGATTAGAATTGGAAGTCTAGACACATTTTTCTCTTGACTTCCATTTTTTTGGAAATCTCGAAATAAAATAATAAACTAACACAATGGAACAGAGGATGTACTAATATTTAAAAAAATTCAAACACAATGGAACAGAGGATGTACTAATATTTAAAAAGTTTCGAACCTGAGACGTTATGAGAGATCAAACTCGTGTTCTTTAGCCTTGACTAGTATGTCAGGTATTTATAATCCTCTCAGCTTACTACACGACTGAATCTTTGAAGAGAGAGAAGCAGGTAGTGCCTCGCTTTATTTACGGGGGGGTGCTGGGCCGTGCAGGGTGTTGTGCAGTCCTCGGTCGTCCGATCGTATTTTGAATGGCTCGGATGCATTCGGTAATTTTAATTTAATTTCAATTTATTTTTACCGGTAAAAAATCAAAACACATCCGAGCCGTCCAAAACACGATCGGACGGCCGAGAGCCGCACAGCACGGCTTTGCACAACATCCCCCATTTCCGATTTACAGGGGTATAATTGTCAGATCACTATAGAAATTCGTGACACACTGCCACTAATCAAAGTTTATAATTTTCAATACTTTATTTTTCTCGCTCTTATGTGATTATAAATTACAAGATGAATGGAAAAAAGAAACAATTTAAATCATATTCGCGAAAGAGTAGTCAAATAGTCCTAAACAAAAGCCAAAATGTAAAACGAAATATTCCCTGAATATTTGATGAGATCACATAATGATAATCAAAGTTGATAATTTTTAATACTTTATTTTTCTCGCTCTTATGTGATTATAAATTACAAGATGAATGGAAAAAAGAAACTATTTAAATCATATTCGCGAAAGAGTAGTCAAACATAGTCCTAAACGAAAGCCAAAATGTAAAACGAAATATTCCCTGAATATTTGATGAGATCACATAATGATTGTACACAGATTCTGCTGAGAACAATCTCACGAGCTTGACGGTCTTGGATGGACGAGTTTGTAGGGAACCGGGGGACCTGTAGTGAGCAATCATGGCCGTCGGTTCAACAATCAATAGTACGGATTAAATGTATTCAATCCGGACCAATTTACATGTAGGATAATTTCATTTAATCCGGACCGTAGATTGTCGAGCCGACGGCCGTGCTTACTCACTACATGAGTGGAGTGAACGTACTCGCTACAGATAGTAGTTGAAAAACGTTGTTTGTGAAGTCTTTTAGTAAAATACATCAGCAGTTTCAACAGGTACAAACACAAATCTATATAGTATAAAACAGAATATACCTAGAATACTTGACCAGATGATGTCCTAATTAGACACAAAGATTATGATGAGATATTTGACCAAATCTCCACACTAAAGAGAAGGTATAATACTCCCACATTTGACGCTCTTGGATGGACGAGCATGGAGCATGGTAGTTGAAAACGTCGCTTGAACAAACTGAACTCGATAACTACATAGAAGACACGTTTCCGACTGAGTTGGTAATGAAGCTCGATATGCTTATTAGTGTGGGCGTGAGATTTCACACACCTCGAGCCATCCCCAGCCAAATGCCCTAACTTCTTCTAAAATCACATACTTTTGTGGGGTTTATATACTTCAATTATAGACTCCTCGGAAAAATGTGATGCTAGAGGAAGCTAAAGCATCACGTGGCGATACCCCAAGAGCACCAAATAAGTTTTCTGTACAGCACCCTACGCTAAATCCTGAATCAAGCAAAGACCCAAAGACACTGACAGAGAGCAGTTTTCTGGAGTGTCCTTCCCCAGATGGCTACAAGAATATTGAGAAGTTTTAAATTTAAACATGGGAAATGAAAAGCTATGATTGTATAACAAACTTCAAAGGAAGAACCTGAATCATAGAAGGATACATTTTATGCAGAGTAAAACCTGGAATATAAACTACCTTCAGTTTTGTACCAGTTCATGATACAAGGATTCCTCAGAATCATATTCTACAATAGCCAGTCATTTAGGACACGGAAATTGCTAGGGCAGTGAGCATTATCTCAAAATGTCTCAGTACAAAATAGGGGAGAGAAGAAGAAAATAAACCAAAAAATAAAAATAAAATTGAAGACTTAAATCTAGGACTCCACAAGAACTTGTATCGAGAAATCAAAACCGAACAGGAAAAAGAGACCAATTTCTACCGTATATGACCTAAAAATTGAAATCCACGGGTACCTCCGAATGACAAATACCTCGCTTTAGCATTTCCTCGAGAAGACTTGAATCAAACAATTTGCTTTGCTCCACGTGGGACAGAGAACCCTTAATCAATCTTCACAGACGAGTAGATGAGCCTAGTAAACCAGAAACAAGCGTAAAAACCCATCGTACCGGTGAGCACGAAGAAAGCAAATGACGCTATTAACATGTAACCGAAGTACAAAATCCCAGAAACCAGCTTTGTGATCTCAAGCTTTGTCAAGAAGTAGAAAGTGGCATAGAGGAACAAGTAAAGAGCTGAGGATCCGGAAGTGAGGTAGGACCTCCACCACCAAAGGTAGTCCTCACTGCACAGCTGGAAATAGCAAAGCACGATCGTGATCTCTGCACAAGTCACAATCAATATCGCAAAGACAATGAAGAGGAAGCCGAAGATGTAATAGAACTGCTGCAACCAGATTGAGGTGAGAATGAAAAAGAGTTCGATGAAAACAGCTCCAAACGGGAGGATCCCCCCAATGAGGATAGAGAAAATCGGGTTCATGTACCACGCCTGTTCCGGTATTTGCCTTGGGATTTTATTGGTTTTCACCGGATCCTCAAGTGGTGGCTTTCTAAATCCGACATAAGCACCGACAAAAACAAGAGGAACGGAAATCCCAAACCATAAAACTACCAAAGCGAACATGGTTCCAAATGGGACTGCCCCAGAAGATTTCTGACCCCAGATTAGAGCATTTAAGACGAAAAAGATGGAGAAGGCTATTGCTGGGAACATGAAAGCCGTTCTGAGTGCGATCTTCTTCCACTCTGTCCCTTTGAACATCTTGTAGAGACGGGCCGAAGAGTAGCCCGCAAAAAGGCCCATGAAGACCCATAGAAGAAGCAAGGCTGTCATGAAGCCGCCTCTGTTGGAAGGAGAGAGAAACCCTAGGACAGCGAATATCATGGTGACGAGGATCATTCCGAAAAACTGGACACCTGTCCCTACATAAACGCAGAGGAGATCGGAGTTAGAGGGTGGTCTAAAGACATCGCCGTGGACCAGTTTCCATCCAGTTTCTTCTTGGGCTTCTTCTTGAGTTTCAAGCTGATTGTATTTGGAGATATCACGGTAGAGTGTCCGAAGCATGATCATGGCCACCATGCCAGAGAGGAAAAGCACAATCATCAGTGAGTTGACAATTGAAAACCAGTGGATTTGGTCATCGGCCATTAGAAGATACGTGTCCCATCTGTATGCCCACTTCACATTGCTCTCCTGCAACGCAGATGAAGTCATTAGAACAACACACAACGCCAGCATTTAACAAAGAAGTTATTTACTATTACTTAGTCTGTCCAAAATCTAGGTTCCTCTTTCCTTTTCTGGATGTCCCCAACGTACTGTCCATTCTTTTGGAAAGATAAAAGAAAAAAAAATTGTAATTTCCAAAAGTTGTCAACTGTAAATACTTGATGATGTATTTGAAAGAGGGGAAAACTGGGAGCAAATTAGAAAACAATTGTCATTGAGTAGGAGTTCAAGTACATTGATCAGATGTCAGCATAATGTCAGCATATAAGGTTGGAATTCCAAAAGCAGGACCAAAAATGTGGCAAGGATGGAGAATGAGATGAGGGAGCTCACCTGGAACTCGACATCATATGTGAATATAACTTCCTTCTTATTCTCAACCTCTTGAGGAGAATCTGAAGTGGTAACTGAGCGTTTTGAATGGGGATCACAGGTTGTTAAACGTGTCGTTTTACTCCATTCGCCTTCATATTCATGCTTAACACTAATTCCACAAAAATATACCAATAGGATAACCAAAATATAAGTATCATAATAGATAAAAGCACAGAGTGAATACTAATAGATGAGGAATTCAGGATGTACCTGAATGGCTTGACTTCAAATCCTACAATCCTAGCAGCGTCTGTTTGTTGGTCCTTGTGAAACTTCACCGTGAATGTTAAGTGGTTATGCATAAAATATTTCTCCTCCTTAGTCTGCAAATAGCATTGATAAGAAAGAAACTATGAGAACTCCAGCCTTGGACATGAAAAAAAAAAGCATAAAATCTGCAGCAATTGGAGGGATAATTCTTATTCGTCTGGTACTTACTCCGGCATACTGTCCTTTGAGACCAACGTGAAAGCCATGCTGATATACAATGGAAGATTCCTGATCCAACCTTCGTATGGGCACAACCAGAGGAAGGTTATCTAAGATCCTGCAAGATGCAACAGAATGAAATCAATAATGCACTAACTTAAAAGAAGTAAGCAATTTCAATCATGCTCAGATTCCCCCAAAAAGAAACCTCACATGTTCACGCGGTATTCATCATCTATCTTTTCCTTATATGCCTTCGCAGTTTTTTCATCAAGAACTTGGCGACAGACAATATTGCACATTTGGGGTTCCCGCATTTTGAACTGCAGGCAACAACTTCAATAAAAAAAAATCCAATACGCAAAAGAAGGCATGGAAGAACAAACAAAATCATCTGAGAATTCTGCTGACCACATAGGGAGAGTTTTCAATACGATCACCCCGAAGAACTTCACCAAGATTCTCTGCACTGTCAACTATTTTATCTGGCTTGCAGTAAGGAAGGGAATAGTAGGTGTATGGAAGCTGTGTCTTTATAGAAGTCAGTTTGTTCACTTTCACCATCAAAGGATCCCCCTGAAACAAATATCCATAAAACTAACTTAGCCGAGGCCAGAATCTACAATAATAGCATCCATACATCAAAATACCTCAATTGTAGTCAGATAATAGTCCAGACTTTATGAGACTATGCATACAACCACCTATATTCACACGAATTTGCATATCCAGCTATAGGATTAAGATCACCCTCCCCTACCCCTACCAAAGAATAACTAGTAGGCATTTACGAAAGACTAGGTTCAACAATACAAAAGGTTTCATCTTCCACAATGCTTACACTCCAAATGAGCAAAAAGAAGAGATTCTATTTGGTCTGCAGTTCATCAAAGAGTTCAATAACACTTGTTTCACCTCCACTACGATATCCAGGATAAGGTATCCAAGTCAACAAAGCTCTCTTCAGCAAACCAATAAGATGCTATAGAAGTTGGCTTGCCCACAAGGTGGGAAGAAATGTCATGGTTCAGATAAAGCCAAGAGGAAGAACCAAAAAACCAAATATTCAATGGTTCATGAGCTGATTATTCTCACTCCTTTTAACTGCATGCCCAGAAACAACTCTTTACTCCAATTTTAGTAGACTACAGGCAAGTATCTGTAATGCAGCTGTTGAAAACAAAGCATACAGGGAGATTTGAACCACTATTATGATAGAGATAACAGGGGTTTTACTTCCAATAGTAGAGTCCCCATTGAAATTACCAACTGTGAGATTTCTCAAGTAAAACCTTGCAACAAATGAGGGAACAATAAAACCACTAAATAAGGGAAAAGTCAAAACGGTAAAAGTTTCTGTTATTCCAAGGCTTCTCTAGCTTACGTTCATAGAAAAACAGAAATTAAGAAAAACGCCAAAAGCGACATAAAGATGAATAACCATTAGACCACCCTATCAGACACAAGAAAGGAATAAACTTATAGCTTAATCAGCCAACCACCGAGAAAGCTTCAACATTGACTAATCTTACAACTAAATTCCAGTCCATGCATCTTCCGTTTAAGGTTCAGTACATTTCCAATTTGGGTAATCTCTTATGTCCTTCCAATCAGTCAAAACTTGGCATGTTACTACTGCTTATAGCTTTTTTATTTTGCTCGCCAACTAAAGAAATACCAGAGAAGCATATATTTGCTTCAAACTATCATTTCCATAGTCAAGAGACGGGGTTTGATGCTTTATCAGCACACTAAGCCTTCTGAGTATTCTCCTAAGGTCTCCTCCAGTGGCAGTAAGGACTCACACTCCCTAATAAAAGGATGATGACAAAAGATAATCAACCACCACAGAAAACAAATTACATACATCAAAATGCCAATGTGGTTTTGCATATGTTGCCGAGGATTTGGCATGAAATCTACCTATCAGACTAGCAGTACTACTAATAGACCTACAACAACTATGAAAACCATGTCATGAAATTAAGACTTGGGTTTTCTTCCAACCACCGTGTTGCACAATTCATAGCCCTTAAATGCATGCACACAATAAGTCAGATATCCACATCAATATTAACAGCCGGTAAGAACAAATATAGATATAACGGCCCAAAACTACATCAATTTAAGTAGCTAAGCAATCAAAATAGATCTCCAATCTATAAACATTAAAAAAGCACATTTTCACAACATTAAGAGTCGGAACCGATTTCCCCAGACCCAAAAGGCCGTAACCGAGACAGATCTGACACCAAAACTCCCTTCAGCAGAAAGAAAAAAATCACAAAATACAGAAAGAACAAGATCTAACAAGCACGACACAAATACACATATATACATGCACACAAATACAAATACACATATATACATGCACATATATACCAATACATGTATCTACGTGGAAGACTTACCTTTTGGAAATCTTCCGGAGCGACGCCAGGGAGGTAGAAGGAGTGAGCGTGGTGGAGAAGAAGAAGAGGAATGGAGATCCATAGGAGGAGAAATGCGAGTGGAGATGGTCGAACGGCCATCATCGATCTCGATTAACCAGAATCCAGAGGGGGGAGAGAGAGAGAGAGAGAGAGTCAACGAGGCGAAGAAGATCTAGATCCAGATATGGCTTTCTCTCACTATATAAACTGACGCACTCTCTCTCCTCCTCTCTTCTCTGTGTGTGTGCCTCCCAAGGTGTGACAGACAGTTTCTGGTTTACGAGAAGAAGAAAGTGGCAGAGGAGAGAGAGAAGGGAGAGAGATGATCTTAGCCGTTGATGAGAGAGAAGGGGGAGGAGATATGATCTTGACCGTTGATGCGAATTGAAAGTCTTCTGATGTAAGTCCTCAGATCAGGGCAGAAAAAAATGGTGCAAAATTGTTTATTACTGGTAATAGTGGAGAATGATTTTGCGCTTCACTCCGTTGCAACTTGGAAGGAAAATTCTACCGTCAAATAAAATTGTTCTTTGATTGGTAAAAGTATATTTTTACCGGTAAAAGTATATACGAAGTACATTTTTACTAGTCAAAAAGCATTTTTATCGATAGAAAGATTGCTCTTGTAAATGCACTCCAAAATGTGTATTTTAATGCAAAAAAACACACGTAACACAAGTACTAGAAGCAAATTTTGGAGAAACAACTAACATTATAATAAGAAGGTGGAGTGCTAAAATCATTCTATTCTATAAAATTTAGAAAATCATTTCGGCTGTAGGAAAATTTGAAAAATTTACACAAACATTTTTGCTTCCTTTGTTTCAAAATGATTGTCGGGTTCGCAAAACGGTAAGTTAAAAATAATAGTACGTTTTTTGAAGAAAAAGTTTTCAAAAAATTCATGAATCAAAAGAGCCCATTGATATATAAGTGCTAAAAACTTTGAATTTGCATTATTTTTAACTTATCGTTTTGTGAACCGGACTATCATTTTAGAATTGCATCAACGCCATTTTTTCATTTTTTATATATTATAGTAATATTTTCCCGCTTTTATGCATTTGCTGCCTATTTTTGGTTAATTTATAGCACAATTTGATACTCCCTCCAGCCGGCCTGCATTCCGGAATTATCTTCTGGATTTCGAAAATCTATGATTATATTCTTTTAAAAGTATAACTTTTAAGATGATATTTAGCATTATTAAAAGGAGTCCACGTTTAATGATACTCCAACGAAGGGCAATACTGGACATCAAAGATATTTTTCCTTCTATATACCTAATAAAATAGACAGGTAAACACCTTTCCAATTTATAAATTGAGACAGCAAAAGTGTCCGGTCATTTTTTGTGTGCATCAATACGGGTTGCGGATCTGCTGTCCCGAAAAGCCTGTCCCAACTTCGTGTCCCATCTATCCAAGCCGCCTGTCCGAGTAATCGACGGCTCAGATGTGCAGATGAACATGTATGACTTAGATATGTTTGGGGTGAGATGGAATCCGAACCGTTAATTGCTCGGATGGACGGCTCGAATGAACGGGACAGGGAGTTCGAGATAGCGGATCCGCTTCCATCAATACGGTACTTATAGCTAATTTTCTCCCATTTAGTATATTACTGCTAGAACAAATACAACTAGATAATTATGGGAGAGGGCTTTAATTTAAAAGCTTTCACTTTAAACATTTAGGCCTTGTTTTCTATTTGACTTTATGGGAATCCCATAAAATCAAATTGGTTGATTTTAACAAATGAGGAATCCATTTGTTAAAATCAACCCATTTTAAAATCTAGTTTTGATAAAATCAAATGGGAAGACTGAGTTTCCACTATCGTCTAAGCACTAATATTTTTTATTTTTTCCCTAGTTATCTGCAGCGTGAAAACAAGTCATTTTCCTCACATACTACCTAACAAAAATACCATCTAGTGAAAACTTACACCTTTGATTACTGAGAAAACTATATTTTTAGTGGAAACTCATCCTTAAAAACTACCTCCACATTATATTCGTCAATTATCTCTAGTTTTTTTATTGATGGGATTTTTGAAAAAATTACCCTTTTGTTGTTTGAGTTACCTTGTGTAGCTACGTGAACGCATTGTGTTGCAACTCAAAGCTGATGTCGAATTTAACGCGACTCGCTTTTGTGGTTTAAATGGCATGACATGTGTTGTTCATTCATTTTAGACTAGAATGAACATTCATTTTATGTAAGAAATAATTCTTGTTTTTTAAGATAACATTCATTTGGGTTGTACATAAATTCCTAATAAAAATATGTCAATTCGAGCCTTAAATCCCAGTAAATTGGGATCAGTTACGCGAACTTGTTTCTTTATTAACCTCTGTCGATGACGCTTGTTAATATGTACATATAGAAGTAGACAACAAGGTACAAACCCCGGATTTTATACTATCAAAACTTTAATATAAAAGTAGACATCGTTAGTTTCATTGTAGTTTGACTTATTGGCTTACAGGCTTTATCTAATGCAATTTGATACTTGCATCCCTAAGCAAATGTTGATCCCAATAATGCCTTTGCTTCATGAAACAAAATTGTGTGCTTAGGCAAGATCTGAACCACCCCACTAGTTGATCAAATACCCTTTATGTAAGCATCTCTAATATGCAAGGAATCCGGGTCAATTTATAAATTCCTCGACTGATCATGAGGTCAGATCTCACTCTCACCGTCTATTTACAGAGAGCCAAGGACTCTGTCCAACCACATACTGATACAGTGCACATATGGATTAAGTAGATTTCACACTAATATATTTTTATAATTGCACTCTTCCTTTTATCCCTTTGTATGTGAATTTACATGGGTATTTGGTCATATGTGGACTTTTACACCCCCCCCCCCCCGCCTTCCCTTTTTTTTTGTTTACTCAAATCAAAGAGACTAACACAAGAAGATTATGGGTAGGATGACGCCCTAATTGGAATTTACATCGAGGATTTAGGTAAAACTAGGAGCAATTAGTCAAAGTAGCGGTTTAGACAAGTTCTCGAAATTGTTAGGGAAATTATTTTCAGTTTTCACACCCCCTTTATCTCCAAACACTCTCTTTTTGTGTCTTTACTCATCTGAAATTACCAAATTACCCTTAGCAAATTGTCTTTATTCACTTTATTTTCACACCCCTTTTCCATACAAAGGGTACTTTGGTAATTTCAAGTGGAGAAAGATAATAAAAAAAAAAAAGGGGAGTGTTTGAGGATAAAAGGAAGATGTGAAAATCATTTCCCTGCTAATAAAAAAAAATTCATTTCCCTTGTTATTATGAGAACTTTCAATACAACGATTATTATAACGCTCAAATTTCCTTGATTGGGACGTGAGAGAATAAAGGATTGGTTTCAGCAAATTCCAATGGTTATTACTTGTTACAATAATTGACCAAACAATGGATCTACAACTTTTTCCATAAAACTTATCCATTCTGATGCAATGGCCTCTAGTTAATTAGTCTATGGCAAACGGACCCGACTTCATGTACAGACGGAAATGTTCAGGAAATGTACCGATAATGTTGGGGGCCCACTTTTGGATCTCACACGAGTGATCCAAACCGTTCATTATTCTTAAAACATTTTTTTATCGAAACGGTGGGACTTTGGTTCGAGCACTTCTAACTGTCCGATTGAGCTGAAATTTTGTGGGACCCCTCGGAAAAATGTTTCAAGAATAATGAATGGTTTGGATCACTCGTGTGAGACCCAAAAGTGGATCCCGGAACATGATCGACACATTTTCTGGACATTCCCGTCTATACCCATATGTTTACCGATGGCAAATAGTGTGAACAGCTTTAGCCTCCCAGTTTTTTGAGGACCCGGGGGTCCTGCTTTCCCTGTAGGGCGTCTCTCAGGTCATTACTTTCGACAATCAGCGGCTCGGATTTCATCCGCTCCTCCGTTTTTTAATGCTTGCAAGCAACATTATCCGCCACTAATCTAATAAAATTGAAGCCCAATGGTTGGTCTAGTGTGAACGTATCAGTAAATAAGAGACTTCTCTTTTAAAGCTCGCAAGCTCGATTCTCACCGCCAGCAAAATAAAGAAACACCCTTTGGGTGCCGTTAATTTCAAGAATTTAGGATTAGTTAAGGTGCACGTAAGTTGACTCAGACACCAAATTAAAGAAAAATAACACTGTTAAACTAAGTTTTCTCGTTACTTGTTTGGTGAACCCCAGGTATTCAGACAACTGTCCAATGTTTTAAAATAAGCACTTGAGAGTTGGAGGGTCCTGGTCATCTGGTTCACACATTCCATCAACTGGAAGTTGAGAAATTGAGTGATAACGAAGTTACACATAAGCAACAAAGTCCAAATATTAAGCAATTTCACTAGAAATAGGCCAGAAATCTTTAATTTCATTATATTTTGTATAGAGTACATATTTTGTTTATCCGATTGATTGCTACAGCAATTTACTCCTACATTTTACTCCGGCACTTTTACATGCACACATACCAAACGCAGATTTGAACATGCTTTTTCAGAATTTATCCGATAACTGTGTTTAGTAGTACATTTGTGTTTTTGTTCATCTTCCCCTTGCTCCCGGTCTACCGTGACCAGCCAAACCCTACTGAGAAGTGGAACTAAGGGGTCCCGGCATTGCTTTCATGTTTCAAAACTGAATGACCGTCATAAATAATGGGCATCACTACTATCTCCAAATCATCTAACAAAAGTGAGTGTCAATCTCGCGCCTGTAGTAAGTTGTCGTCGTGTCTGACCATAGCACGCGAAAACATCATATGGTACTCGAGATGCACCGAAGAATTACTTGGCAGGAATTGATGCCAACTAATTAAAGAGATGTCATTATAAAGCTTTTACCAATATATCTGCTACAACCACCACTTTCAAATCCAACATGTTTTGTTGCTTTATTACCCATTTGTGGAGAATTTGATTCGGGCCACTGCTCTGAGAGAGTATTTCGAACTGTGTCTCAATCACCTCATAGAAAACCTCCCGAATGACAAATGCAAGACATCCGGGTCGAATAGCCCGAACAATAAAGGTTGTGTTTGGTTAGATAGTTTAGTTTAGTTTTGATGATGTTAGCAGGTGTAATGAGTGGAGAGAGATAGAGAGAGAAATGAGGGAAATGACGATGTCATCAAAACTAAAACTAAACAGGGAAACAAATGCTTAGTACATAAATCTAACAAATTTCAAGCGAGCTGATCACAAAGGAGTTTTAATAGATCGGGATCATGATTAGCTTGAATTTTTAAATTATCATAAGTTAATACTCCTAGCTTGTTCAAAAATTTGTTCGAAAGTGTACGAGCTTGAAAAAAGTATTCAAGCTTGAGTTGTTTTGCGTAACAAACCTTACTCGAACGAGTGTGCAAAAGCTGAAACACAAAAACCAGAGAGAGAGAGAGAGAGAGAGAGAGAAAAGAAAAAAGAAAATATTAGATGACATGTATTAAAATGGCATTTTGAAAAACCTTCAAGTTGGAGAAACCATTTCCATTTCTACTTCTGGAAAGTAAAAAGAGAAAATCAAAGAGACACATTTTAACTCTGGACAGCCGAATGCTTCGGCCCATTTCCATCCAGAAGATTTTATTCATAAACTCGGGATCTGGATCTTACCGCACCAAATGACGACCTCATTAGGACTCTCCTCTACCCGTCAACCGAGTGTTATTGCTTTGCCCTGAAGATAAATTCTGAGGCTGCAATTAGGAAGAGTTTTTCAGAACCCATTCTACCAGAGTTGAAATGCCAAATCCTGTTGCAGTTTTATTTTTATCGTTCCAGACGGGGCCAGCAATGTCAATATGCATCCATTGAACCTTCTCATCAACAAACTGCAGAAAAAGAGAAAAGGGAACAAGTTTAGAGCGTGCCCCACTACTATTCACGCAAGATATAGATACTTCAAACGTAATTTCAATTCCATGACTCAAAACACAGCGTGATCCAGTTACTCTCAGATTGGCGAAAGAGTGAATAATCTCCAAAGTGGTGTTCTTCCAAAGAATATTGTCTATCAGAAAGATTTTTAACGTCAAGTTTCTGAAGGTTGAACTATAATAGAGTGACAAATCAAAGAGGCTCAAGATAGAGACATGAGAAAAGGGAACAAGGTTACGTGCACACGTTCTGGGGGGGCACACTGGACAAGCCACACGGCCACATCATGTTCCAAAAGACTGAGATAACTAATCCAACACCAAGGATCCATAGAGGGATCCCTCATTCGGTTTGGTAAGGACCTCATAGATCCCGATCGAATTTCGATGATCCGAACATATACAGTTTTATGAAAAACTGCTTGGATCAAGCCTTTCACAGTCTTTTTTTTTTTTTGTGATTCCTAGCGTGGACCTTTAAAAACACGTTTCAAACACATTAAACAGTTCGGATCATCAAAATTTGATCGGGATCTACGAGGTCCGCACCAAACCGAAATGAGCGATCCCTCAATGGATCCTCCCTGACTAATCCAAAGGCATGATTTTAATTACTTAGAGTCGAGAATGTTGACATAAAGAGTAGAAAGAACAGGTACCTGTTTCAAGAAAAGAGCTGCTGTGATGGCACCACCTTCACGAGCACCAGTGTTGACCATATCAGCTACTCCTGATTTCATTGACTCCCAATAACTTTCCTCCAAAGGCATCCTCTAAAGTTTTTCCCCACTTACCTCTGAAGCTGCCATTACCTCCTTTGCAAGGTCATCACTAGGCGTAAACACACCTGTTCATCAAACACACCATTTCAATCAATAAAATACTACGATTGTTTGGAATATCTGGCAAGGAGACTGCCTGCCTCGTGTGCAAATTTGCCTCGTGAGTAAGTTACCAAATCAATTACCTTGACCAAGAACAATCCCAAAGAGGGAGGAAAAAATCCAAACCTTGTTCAGACTTCAGACTACACTATTGCATAAAAGTCTCGAATTCTTTAGGTGTGAAACGTGAAGTGACTATATAAATTCTACTCCAGACAAGTACGCTAATATTATGCTTTCTTTTATGATACGTACTCCAGTAGCATTTTAACAACCACTGAAATTTGCCTTTGGTTATAGTTCATGACGTACAACATATTGCAGCACGATTCTCAAGCTCAGCTAATTCCTAGAAGAGACATCAATTCCACAAGCCCAGTAGAACACTAAGATTGTTAATTGTGCCCCCAACAAAAAAGTTCAACACCAAGATAATAAAGAGGGAAATCAGAGAACAATACCTGCAATTGAGGGCCCAAGAGCGACTATGCATGCCCCTGTTAATGTTGCTAGATCAACTATCTGCAAAGCAATCGAACATAGTGTCAGCTACGCTCTGAAATCAACAGTGGACTTCCAAAGATGGAACAAAGTTCGGCATAGAGGGTGATAAAAATGGACAAGCACACTGTGGAAACATAGAGTTTAAAACGGCTTGATTTGTAATAGATATGTATAGTAATGCCAAAATGTATTATGGTACCTTCTCTACTCCTTGGTTACATGCATACACTAGAGCATCCGCTAGCGTAAGTCTGCCTTCTGCGTCAGTATTGTTGACCTGCAGTATAGAAATAAAACATTTTATCGATAGAATTATTTTCTAAACAGTAGTTCATGGTGCATCAAGTACTCTGAAAATAAAGAGAACATGAGGACAATATGAGTAATCCTACTTAATCTGTGAAGTGTTAACTATACCAGATTACAGTACAGTCAATATCCATCAAAATCGGATGGTGTACAACTTAGTTAAGGGTCTACTTGGAAAATTATTACAGAATGAATCATGGCCTCCCATTGTTGCATCATAGTCTCATGAAGACTCTCATGCTATGTTTGGTAGCAGGATAAGTTTGTTCCATTTGGGAGAGATTAGACTGGATAGGATTGCAATAGGATATATCCTTTCTTTGTTTGTCACGGAATAACGACCTGGACTAACTCGTTTTTAGCCCAAATAGCCTTTACACCCCTCTAAACCCAACCTCCATAGGATTGCCATATCCCCGACCCCCAACAGGGAACAGTAAGGTTGTTGGAACTTTTATACCTTCTCTCTCCATGTTTCAAGCTTCCATTTATCTATTAATGTAAAAGAAGGTCATTCTATTCCACAAACACCCTGTGATGTTTCCTTCTCTGTGGTGAGTACTCACAATAGTGACCAGTGACAAGTCGTAAAGAAAGTGAACCTATATTCCTTGTGGCAAATAAGAGTCTGATACTTACCAAAACAAAAGACAAAAAGAAGTGTGAGAAGTAGGGCTGTAAATGAACTGAGCCGTTCGCGAACTATTTGAGGTTTGACTTGGTAAAGGCTCATTCGAGTTTGATTCGAATACTAAATGAACTGAACTTGAACCTCAATTTTTGGCTCGTTTAATAAACAGGCCGAACTTGGCAGTAGTCGGCTCAATTAGGCTCGCGGACTTGGAATATATATGTATATTTCATAAGAATTTCATATATAATCTTGAATATGTATGAACTTTCACATATACACAATGAAAATTTTATAACTTGTACATGTATAAACTTATAAAGTATTATAAACTCAAATTTAATACATATTTTTAGGATTTTATATATGTATGGACTTATTTATGTACAAAATGAAAGATTTATTTGAAGTTCTTGACTTGTATGATAGTATAAATATCTGATATTTTTTACTCGTTAAGGCTCATGTTAAGGCTCGTGAATAAGTTCGAGTTAACTCAAACCTAGGAAGGCTCAACTTGAGTTCGTTTAAAGACTTAGTGATCGAACCTGAACATTCTAAAGTTTGGCTCATTTACAGCCGTAGTGAGAAGCATGTATGTGTGAAAATTAGTATGATGCAGTATCTCATTTCACACTTCTTCCTTCAAACTCAAGGAACTACCTCAATTGTCTTTCCATTTGAAGCTGTGACAATATCTCCAGGCCTCATACCCGTTCCACTAATCATATTTTCACAAGCTGCAACTATGAAATGAACCTACAATTAAAGACTTAGGTCAGAAACTGAAAGCTAAGGACACATCTAGAGGAGGAAAATGAAAGAGAAAAAACAAGCAGCAGAACAGATAATACTTCATGACACGGTAGGTCAATGAAACGGTAATATGAAGGCTCAATAAGATGGACTGACCTCTACTCCAGCAGGTTTAATTTGACCAAGAGCTTTCGCAGCACCCAAAACTGCTGCTGAACCTCCCATATCAAATTTCATGAGCTCAATTAAACAGCCTGGACCCGTCTTGATGTTGTAGCCGCCACTATAGCCATAAGAGATAAATATCAGCGTCTAAATTTTAGTTTTTTCTGCTTAATTTCTGAACTTGATTTTTTAGTTTTGGGTAGAGTTTTTGTTTTATGATTTAGGGTGGTTGTTACACTTAATTTCCCTTTACTGAACTTTTTCCAGAATTTTGTTTATGTAACTTCACTTTTCTGATCCCCCTTGCTGAGATGAATCATAAAACAAAAACTCTACCCAAAACTAAAAAATCAAGTTCAGAAATTAAGCAGAAAAAACTAAAATTTAGCAGATACCAAACATAGGCTATGTAACCAACGCAGACGCGCTCACATTCTCCAACTCAAATGGCAGTTTGGCACCATACCACTAAAAAAGCCTTTTTTTTTTGGTCAAGTGATGGCTCGAACTAGAACATCTTGCTTTTGGAGAAAACATAAATTTATAATCACCTGTCAAAGGTCAATCCTTTTCCCACCAAAGCCAACTTTGTTTTAACAGGTCCACTGGGTGGTTTGTAACATAAATGGATAAAGTGAGGAGGATTTTCCGATGCCGCAGCAACACCAAGGTAAGAACCCATTTTCAGTTCTTTGCATTGCTCTACACTTAAAATTGTTGCAGAAATAACATCGCTGTACATGGAGGCAATCTTTGAAGCCTCTTCTGCTAAAACCCCTGAGGATGTAAGAGTCATCGTAAACAAGGGTTATCTTCTTAATTGCAGAAAACATCAACAAATGTGAATAAAGGAAGAGCAAAAAAGTAAACTTTAAGACACTAATATAGAATATGAAGGGTACAATAGGTATGCATACATTATTCAAAGTAGACAAAAGAACAAGGGAGATTACAAGGATGATTACATACCAGGGGTCAGGACATTGGCAGGCGCATTTACCAGCTCTTTCCCAAGGATAATCCCAGAGCAAACATCTTCAGTGTACTTAAGCTTCTTTTTCAGATCAGATCCAGTTCCAAGACCAAGAATATCCACATATTTAAGCGATGGCTTCTTTGACTCTGACTTAAACCTATTATCTTCAAATGTACCCAGCACAGTTCCTACAACATTCAAGCCATTCCAACGAATTCAACCCCATAACATCCAAACAGTAGTGGAGTGCAATACAGAGAATCTCCAACCCAGCAGCATTTCTATTGGACCCTGATTTGAGTTTTCAAATATGGAAACTCGACCCAAAAACATAGATGGGTATCCATTTGCATAAAATGCATACACCTAATTATAAACAGATCCAATGTTCATAAAATTGGTAAAAATTTATAGACAATGCATTCAAAATCGGGCCAATGTTGGACATGTTTGATAACTCTATAAAGATACTCAAATCAACAATTTGGAAAAAAGTTGAGCTGTGAAGAATTGAAGATACAGAAACGAAGAATCAAGGCTGGAGTGTTTAAAATTTGGGTTTTCTGTTAATACACAATTCGGTAATAGAAAAAAACATCATTTTGAGTCTCCAAAATGGGGAATAGGGTTGGAGTTCCTTCCAGGAGTTGAAAAGAAACAACAAGAGTAAAATTATACCAGATACTATTGCTGAAGCAGTATGAAGTTTTGATTCAGCTGAAAGTCCCTCGGGAGAGGCAACCACAATTGCCACGTTACTTGCCTGAGAAGCCTTTGCCGCAGCAGCAACAGATTCACCGAGACTACGATAGGCAGCGGTGGTCGATGTGGACTGTCCAAGCCCAATTAACCCAACCCTTTTCGACCCAATGCCCGAAAGCCTTAGAACAGTTGACTGTCCAGCTTTTCCACTGAAATCCTCCTCCAAAGAAGCTTCAGCAAGCAAACCACCCAAATGAGAGTCCAGCCTCTTCAATATAGAGTTCTGGAATTCCAAGTTTTCATCTTTGACCATATCTTTCTCAGTAACACCCACAGCCAGTATATCTCCTTTCCATTCCACCAAATCGATCTCTTTTGCAGAAAAAGAGATCTTACAACATTTACCCCAAACACAAGAATAACTATTAGTATGTGAGTTACCAACGTAATCTAGTATAGAAACAACATCAATGGACAGAATACATGACAGGCAGTAAGACCATCTCCAGCACCTTGCTTAAACTCTTTAAGTTGGATAAAAATTGCATTTGAGTAGAAGCTTCATTTGATATGAAGCATACCATTTAGAAAGCCCAAAAGTTGACTTACGAGATTTGAGTAAAATGAAGTCTCCTTTGATATGAGTTTGAGAAAGGGAGGGATGAGAATTTAGGGGAGTTTTATAGACCAAAATGAACAGTGGGTTCATACTTAATACACATAAAGATCCATAATCAAATCTCAATTAACCAGCAACCAGTGAAAGTGATAACACATCTGATGCAAAAAAAGAGTGAACCCAGAACCTGAACAAGAGAAATTCAACAACTGGCGCATCAATAGACAAACTGTTCAAATACACATATGTGATGACTGATAAGACCCAGATAAAGAAGTCCACAACTGATACATTGCCCCAAAATAATCATACCAAAAAAAAAAAACCAAAGAGAGGCAACCAAAGTGTGTGTGTGTGTGTGTATCAATACACAATATTTAGACAGAAATAGGGAATGAGACCCAGATAAAAGTACAACTGATTGATTTAGCCCAAACTAATCATGCAACACAATCAAAGTGAGACAAACCAGCATAGGAGATTACAAGATACAGAACGTGTGTATAAATTTGGAGAGAGAGAGAGAGAGAGAGGATACCTTAGGGGCGTCGATTTGAACAGGGTGAGTGAGGCAGAGAGTGTCTCAAGCAAGAGAGTGAGCCATGCGTCTACCTCTGCGACAACACAAGGGTGTAACTTCAAAAGAGAGACGCAGAAGAGGACTAGACCGCAATTTTGTGAAAACAAATGATGAAGAAGAAGATGAAGTCGTCGAAGCAAGTGAGGAGGCCAAAGATACTACAATTGCGGCCATTTTACGATATGGGTGTCTCTATCTATTTATAGCACAAGTTCGGACTTTCCCATTGCCTAGTGGCTTGTGCCAAGTTCAAGAGAGAGGATTGGGTTGACAGGGACAGGGAGAGAGAGACGATTAGTCATGAGTCCATTGACATCACCAGCATACGCTCCGAGAGATTATTAAGTGCTCAACGTTGCTTCAGTGACAATTCATTCTAGATTCCAGTAACGTGAAGGGACTCGGGCAGTGACTCAAGTACTCCAGGCATATCTTCGTTACGTGTCTTCTGAAATATTCCTTTGGAATCAAAATCGTTCATTTTTAAAAAAATGTTGAGCACATTATGCGTACAAAGAATTAACATTATTGGAGATTGGTAGGCATGCACTATTAAGACAAGTTTATCTTATGGTGTATTCTTCAAATTCAAATGATATTGGTCATCCATATAAATTGTATCCGAATAGTTATCAATATCCAATGAATTTGATTTTTTACATGAATAATCTGCTTAACATTATTGACAAATTGTTCGGTTCCGATTCCAAATACAGATTATAGAGGCCCACAATTAAAGTTACTACAGGAATGTAGTGAATTGGATCACTACGGGTATCCTGTAATTTAAGTAAGACTTTCTTTAAGCTTTTGTGCTTGAAACCCTACCGGGCGGAATAAAAAGTACCCTAATTTTCATTTCCGGGATGGCCGGCTTTTTCAAAATTTGAAACTCTACTTTAATCATTGAGCTTATGCAATTTACATGGGCAATGCACGCCCAACTCAACAAAAAAAAATTGAAAAAGCACTGAAAACTCTACCCGTTCCGTTCCATCACACTAACATGCACCACACATGGGTTTTTATTGCTCTCTCTCTCTCTCTCTCCACCCCACATGGCAAAATCTCTCTCTTTACTCAGTTTCCCAAACCATACGAAAGTGCCTAAATCCTAAAGTACCCTATGAAAGTGCCTAAACCTAAACTCTAGAGTACCATATGAAAGTGTCTAACACTCTAGGGTACCCTATGAAAGTGTTTAAACCACTAAAACCCTATAGTAGGAAAGTGCATCCTAAACTCTAAGTTTACCCTATGAAAGTTCCTAAACCTAAACCATATGGTACCCTAATAAAAGTACATAATCGAGAGCCATTAAATATCCTGAGTCATGGGTGGTATTAACCTCTAGACCTTACCGCCTTTAATTTCTAGTCTCTTTTTTAATCGTATTAGAGGTAGAGAGAGAATTCCACAAAACAACACTGAAAAGTTGGCCGTTTTAACCCCGAAACCCCTATCGTAAAGCAAACTCCCCTCATGCTTGAATCCTTCCCTGTGAAAATCGACCCCGGTACTTTGGGGTATCGTGCTACGCACGACCTAGCCCTACGTTTTGGGCAATCCTTCTACAACGTAAAGTTGGGTCATAAGCACCCACCTCTCCTACCCCATGCCCGTTATGGCTGGCAACACTCCGGCTACCCACTTTCGCTAGCAATCGCCTCTAGCCACTGTCTCACTTGAGTGTTTTAAACCATATGTTTGCATATTATGAAGATGAAGTAATAACTTGTTTTTTGTTCTGATACGTAGAAAACTAAGAACATAACAACATATCACTTTCAGGGGAAAAAGAAAATGGATCTTTTGTAGTATTATAACCCTAATACCAGTCAATGGAATGAATCAAAACTTTTCTTCTATGATTGACCGATATAAACGTCAACAACTTCGAATTAAATGTTGCAGCAACAAGAATAATAGATTGAGTTGTACTTACAATGGACAAACAAGAGAGCCAAAGACACATTCTACAAGCCACTTGTACAAGCTAACTTTAGCAGTAAGTCAAAAAGGTATCACCTTATTATTTCCTCCCCTTCTTAAACAACTGGCACGATTTTCGTCTTGGAGAAAAGCAAGCTATGGTGACTAACTCGAGCTATGCATTGAGTTTCCAGAAACTTTATGTGGGTTTTCGAAGACTCGTTCATATAGATAACACGAAAGCAATTATAATACTACAACAAATCTATTTTCTTTATCCCCTGAAAGTTTATGGAAACTCAAGGCATAGCTCGAGTTAGTCACCGTAGCTTGCTTTTCTCCAAGACGGAAACTGTGCTAGTTGTTTGAGAAGGGGAGGAAATAATAAGGTGAGACCTTTTTTACTTACTGCTAAAGTTAGTTGGTAAAGTTGGCTCGTAGAATGTATGTTTGGCTCTCTTGTCCATTGTAAGTACAAGCAATCTATTATTCATGTTGTTGCAACATTTAGTTCAAAGTTGTTGATGTTTATATCGGTCGATCATAGAAGAAAAGTTCAGATTCATTCTTTGACTGGTATTAGGGTTATAATACTATTAACAAAGATGCCTTGGTTACAATATGTTTTTGGCATTTTCATTTACCTTGTGATGCGGACACTTGGCACATCTCAAAACCGCTAGCCCAATGGTTTCCCGCTTAAGATCCAAAGGTTCAGAGATTTACTACATGCCTACATTAGATGGTAAATGAAAATACCCTAGGTTGGTATGATGGTCAAGGCTTGAGACTTCAGGGTTTGCTTCCCCTAAGGTTTCAGGTTTGAAACCTCTCAGATGCTACCAGCCACTTTGTCCATGCTTTAATTGGCCCTCCGCTAGTCGACGGTGAGCGTAAGCTGGCCTAGAAACATGGATTAACAATTTTTTTTATCTAAAACACCTGAGTTAACAATTGATGAGCACAACATTTTTGTAAAACAAAATCTTGAAGTATATGTTTTCCGCTTTTGTTTTATTTTTTGCCACTGAAAACTTAATAATTTACGTTACTTTCCTTTAGAGTAGGATTTGATTAGCTTTGACATTTGGAATACAGGGTAAAAGCAACTACATTCATGGGGAACTCATCTTCAGCATCTCAGCTTGAACATGATGTTGATGGGTATTGTTTTTGCAACTATGCTCTTGGGCAGCTGTAATTGACTATCATGTTAGCGTGCTATTGCTACTTGGTCTAACCAATCTGGGCTTGTATTTTTGGTTGAAGGGGCTATCAATGCCCAGTTGTTATCCAGTTAGTATACATACATCTCAGAATTCTATTAGTTGTTGCGTTTAATAAGCAATTCAACTTGTGGTTGATGGGTATTAACTCTTCACTTAGTGTACATACATCTCAGAATTCCATTAGCTGCTGCTTTTAATAAGCAATTCTACTTGTGGTTGCTGTCAAATTCCTAAATTTTTTCATGAGAGGCTGCCAAATTTTTCACATTTCTGGGCAGCATGTTTCTGGGCAGTATGTACTCGTTTGGGCAGCTGTAATTGACTATCGTGTTAGTGTGCTATTGCTATTTGGTCGAACCAATTTGGACTGGTATTTTTGGTTAAAGAGGTTGTCAATGTTATTTATTATCCATATACTTTCTGTCTGAGTGTTACTGCCTACCCAGTTGGGGAATGTCCCTGGGAATCCATACATTTTAGTGCTTTGCTACTGTAATTGGGTCTTCCACCATTTTGTTTGTAAAGTGCATTTCATTTCCAGATTTTTTAATTTTAATTGGGCAGTCCTTCTAGCTCTTGAAAGTTCATTTTGTTCCCATTGTGTGGGTAGTGCCTAACTATCCCTCTAGGCAGGCCAAATTACAGTTTTTGTAAACAGGTACAAGTCCAGTAGCAACATTCCAAAGCCAGATTTGTAGGACTACTGGGTTGTCTTTGGGCCAGATTTGGTTTTGGTCCATAGAAGCATGACTTTACCACATTAGGGCCGTTGTCATACGTCACAATTTTGGGGTTGCCTCTAGCAAGCAAGACTTCAATCTCTATCCAAGTTTTACTCCAAGTGTCCTTCAAAGCCCAATCCATTTGCCTCTTCACTGGCAATGTTGTATGGGCAGTTTCGGATCGAGCATCATGCTCATTAATGGGCCATCACAAGCTTCAAAGTTTGAAAGCAAGATTACCCTTTTGTCACTTGTTTCTTTTTCCTCTTACCTAAATGGATAGGAAACATTTGTTATACTCCCTCCGTACCAAAATAAGTGTCCACTACGAAAAGTCGTGCCATTTTTCAAATCAAAAAATTGAGTACTTCCGTTTATTGTTTTTCAAATTTTTTTCACACCGAATTAAAGTACTCATTGAGTACTTTAATTCGGTGCAAAAAAATTCGAAACACGATACACGGAAGTACTTAATTTTTTAATTTGAAAAACGGTAAAAGAGAGTAAGGGACACTTATTTTGGAACGGAGGGAGTACCTCTTATAGCCTTTGTAGCCATTTGGCATAGGTTTTTCAATTTTCTTTTCTTCCTTTTTCTTTTCGTCATTGGGTATGCCCCTTATAGGTTGTATATTCGGTTAGTCTTTTTTATATTTCAAGTTGATTTACTAAAAAAAAAAAAAAACAAGTATTAAAAGCAAATTTTAGAGTGACATTATATAGTAAGAAAGTAGAGTGCCAAAATTATTATATTTTTTTAAAAAAAGGAAAATCATCTCCACCGTAGGGAAATAGGGAAAAAAATTGACAAAACATCTTTGCTTCCTCCGTTCGTCTGTCATTAACTTCAAGACTCTAGAATTAATTGAGATGCACGTAAGTTGACTCGGATACCAAGTTATTAAGAAAAAATAATCTAATACTACTATTAACATTGTTAAACACTTAAACTCGTTATTTGTTTGCCTTTTTTTTCTTTTTGACGTTTCTTTTTATTTGATACTTAAGAAAAGACAGGAAATAAGAGGAAAATAAAGAAAATTGCCTCTCTTTTTGTTTGGGTTGAGAGAAAAAGAAGAGGAAAACTAAGGCCTTATTTGATTACACAAATTCAGCACTTAAAATTGAATAAATTAAGTAATAAGTGATTAAGTAGGTTTGATAACTACATTTTACATTACTTAAAAAATTAAGTGCCTCTTAAAATGTAAGCTTAAAAGTTAATAAAAATTAAGTAGCTTTGAGCTACTTAATTTTTGCTGAATTGGTGTGTATTTTCATTACCACCACTCTGCTACTCTACCACCATTACCAGCACCACTCACGCCACTACCACCACTGTCACCACCACCACCCATTACCACAACCATTCTCGCCACTACACACCACCACCACTACTCCCACCAACACTCTACCGCTGTCGCCCCGATGCTAACACTCCACTACTACCACCACCACTCCACCATTACCACCACTACTCCCACCAACACCCCACCACTGCTGCCTCGATGCCACCACTCCACCACTATCGCCACCACCACCAATACTACAGATATCACCACACTCTACCACTTTCATCACTACTCCACCACTACGACAAACACTCTTCCGCCACCTACATTACAACCACCACTGCCACTCCCACCACCATCCTGCCACCACTACCACCACCACCACCACCACTCCCACCACCATCCCGCCACCACTACCACCACCACTCACACAACTACATCGCTACTTCCGCCATAACTACCACTACACCACCACCACCACATTCTCATCACAACTACCACCATCATTTCTCCACCACAACTACTGCTACCATCACTCCACCATCACCTGCCTCATCCACCGCCACCACCACTCCAACCACTAGATGCCACCACTCCACAACCACTACCACCAACACCATTACTCCCCCATCACTCCCACTATCACTCTACTGCCACCGCAACTACCACAACTCCCATCAGTATTCTACCACCACCACCACCAACCACAGCTCCACACTCCATCCTCGAATCATCTTGTCAATATATTCTTTTTAGTTGGATAACTATACTTTTTTTTATTGATTTTATTATTGCATTCCAGTATGGAATTAGTAGAAATTAATGAATTTAATACTTCAGCTTCTTGTACACATCAAACAACTTATTTTTCAGTGCTTAAAATTCAGTTCATATCAAACAGCTTATCAGCTTAACAGATTCAGTACTTAATTTTCAGTTTTCAGCTTTCAATTTTATCAAACAGCCCCTAACTAAGGAGGAGTTCTTGAATGTATTTTATGAGATAAAATGGGAAAATTGATTTTAGTTGGTGTTTTATGGAGGGGGTGATAAAATCACCTTGTTTTCCTAATAGATAAAATCTAGGTGATAAAATAGTTGTGTACCACTATGTGTTTCAAAAATGGTTGATAAAATCTAATGTGATAAAAATCTATTAGTAAAAAATGATGATAAAATCAAATAATCCATTTAAGAACTCCCCCTAAACTGAACTATGAGCTTGTTTGGAAGACAATTTTTCTCATTTTCCCATTCTCATTTTTTTCATTTTGGCTGTTTGGGAGAAACGCCCAGAACTCATTCTCTGAGAATGAGTTTTGCAAAATACAACAATTATTATAACGCTCAAATTTTCTTGATTGGGAGTTTGGGACGTGAGAGAATAAAGGATTGGTTTCAGCAAATTCCAATGGTTATTACTTGTTACTGTAATTGACCAAATAATGGATCTACAACTTTTTCCATAAAACTTATCCATTCTGATGCAATGGCCTCTAGTTAATTAGTCAATGGCAAACAGTGTGAACAACTTTAGCCTCCCAGTTTTTTTAGGACCCAAGGGTCCTGTAGGGCGGCTCTCAAGTTGTTGATTTCAACAATTAACGGCTCGGGTTTCACCCCTCCGTTTTTTAATTCTTGCAAGCAACATATTATCCGTCACTAATCTAATAAAATTGAAGCGCAATGGCTGGTCTAGTGTGAACGTATCAGTAAATAAGAGACTTCTCTTCTAAAGCTCGCAAGCTCAATTCTCACCACCAGCAAAATAAAGAAACACTCTTTGGGTGCTATTAATTTCAAGAATTTAGGATTAGTTAAGGTGCACGTAAGTTGGCTCGGACACCAAATTATTAAGAAAAATGACACTGTTAAACTGAGTTTTCTCGTTACTTGTTTGGTGAACCCTAGGTATTCAGACAACTGTCCAATGTTTTAAAATAAGCACTTGAGAGTTGGAGGGTCCTGGTCATCTGATTCACACATTCCATCAACTGGGAGTTGAGAAATTGAGTGATAAAGAAGTTACACATAAGCAACAAAGTCCAAATATTAAGCAATTTCACTAGAAATAGGCCAGAAATCTTTAACTTCATTCTATTTTGTATATGAGTACATATTTTGTCTATCCGATCGACCGCAACAGCAATTTAGCTCCTACATTTTACTCCGGCACTCTTACATGCACACATATCAAACGCAGATTTGAACATGCTTTTTCAGAATTTATCCGATAACTGTGTCTGGTACATTTGTGTTTTTGTTCATCTTCCCCTTGCTCCCAGTCTAACCGGGACCAGCCAAACCCTACCGAGAAGTGGAACTAAGGGGGCCCGGCATTGCTTTCATGATATTTCAAAACTGAATGGCCATCATAAATAATGGGCATCACTACTATCTCGAAATCATCTAACAAAAGTGAGTGTCAATCTCGTGCCTGTAATAAGTTGTCGTCGTGTTTGACCATAGCACGAGATGCACCGAAAACATCATATGGTACTCAAGATGCACCGAAGAATTACTTAGCAGGAATTGATGCCAACTAATTAAAGAGATGTCATTATAAAGCTTTTACCAATATATATGCTACAACCACCACTTTCAAATACAACATGTTTTGTTGCTTTATTCCCCATTTGTGGAGAATTTGATTCGGGCCACTGCTCTGAGAGAGTATTTAGAACCGTGTCTCAATCACCTCATAGAAAACCTCCCGAATGACAAATGCAAGACGTACGGGTCGAATAGCCCGAACAATAAAGGTTGTGTTTGGTTAGATAGTTTAATTTAGTTTTGATGATGTCAGCAGGTGTAATGAGTAGAGAGAGAGAGAGAGAGAAATGAGGAAAATGATGATGTCATCAAAACTAAAACTAAAACTAAACAGAGAAACGAAAGCTTAGTACATAAATCTAACAAATTTCAAGCGAGCTGATCACAAAGGAGTTTTAATAGATCGGGATCATGATTAGCTTGAATTTTTAAATTATCATAAGTTAATACTCCTAGCTTGTTAAAAAATTTGTTCGAAAGTGTACGAGCTTGAAAAAAGTATTCAAGCTTGATTTGTTTTACGTAACAAACATAGCTCGAACGAGTGTGCAAAAGCTGAAACACGAAAAAACACAGAGAGAGAGAGATAAAAGAAAAAAGAAAATATTAGATGACATGTATTAAAATGGCATTTTGAAAAACCTTCAAGTTGGAGAAACCATTTCCATTTCTACTTCTGGAAAGTAAAAAGAGAAAATCAAAGAGACACATTTTAACTCGGGACAGCCAAATGCTTTGGCCCATTTCCATCCAGAAGATTTTATTCATAAACTCGGGATCTGGATCTTACCGCACCAAATGACGACCTCATTAGGACTCTCCTCTACCCATCAACCGAGTGTTATTGCTTTGCCCTGAAGATAAATTCTGAGGCTGCAATTAGGAAGAGTTTTTCAGAACCCATTCTACCAGAGTTGAAATGCCAAATCATGTTGCAGTTTTATTTTTATAGTTCCAGACGGGGCTAGACATGTCAATATGCAACCATTGAACCTTCTCATCAACAAACTGCAGAAAAAGAGAAAAGGGAACAAGGTTACGTGCACACGTTCTGGGGGGGCACACTGGACAAGCCACACGGCCACATCATGTTCCAAAAGACTGAGATAACTAATCCAACACCAAGGATCCATAGAGGGATCCCTCATTCGGTTTGGTAAGGACCTCATAGATCCCGATCGAATTTCGATGATCCGAACATATACAGTTTTATGAAACACTGCTTGGATCAAGCCCTTCACAGTCTTTTTTTTTTTTGTGATTCCTAGCGTGGACCTTTAAAAACACGTTTTAAACACATTAAACAGTTCGGATCATCAAAATTTGATCGGGATCTACGAGGTCCGCACCAAACCGAAATGAGCGATCCCTCAATGGATCCTCCCTGACTAATCCAAAGGCATGATTTTAATTACTTAGAGTCGAGAATGTTGACATAAAGAGTAGAAAGAACAGGTACCTGTTTCAAGAAAAGAGCTGCTGTGATGGCACCACCTTCACGAGCACCAGTGTTGACCATATCAGCTACTCCTGATTTCATTGACTCCCAATAACTTTCCTCCAAAGGCATCCTCCAAAGTTTTTCCCCACTTACCTCTGAAGCTGCCATTACCTCCTTTGCAAGGTCATCACTAGGCGTAAACACACCTGTTCATCAAACACACCATTTCAATCAATAAAATACTACGATTGTTTGGAATATCTGGCAAGGAGACTGCCTGCCTCGTGTGCAAATTTGCCTCGTGAGTAAGTTACCAAATCAATTACCTTGACCAAGAACAATCCCAAAGAGGGAGGAAAAAATCCAAACCTTGTTCAGACTTCAGACTACACTATTGCATAAAAGTCTCGAATTCTTTAGGTGTGAAACGTGAAGTGACTATATAAATTCTACTCCAGACAAGTACACTAATATTATGCTTTCTTTTATGATACGTACTCCAGTAGCATTTTAACAACTACTGAAATTTGCCTTTGGTTATAGTTCATGACGTACAACATATTGCAGCACGATTCTCAAGCTCAGCTAATTCCTAGAAGAGACATCAATTCCACAAGCCCAGTAGAACACTAAGATTGTTAATTGTGCCCCCAACAAAAAAGTTCAACACCAAGATAATAAAGAGGGAAATCAGAGAACAATACCTGCAATTGAGGGCCCAAGAGCAACTCTGCATGCCCCTGTTAATGTTGCTAGATCAACTATCTGCAAAGCAATCGAACATAGTGTCAGCTACGCTCTGAAATCAACAGTGGACTTCCAAAGATGGAACAAAGTTCTGCATAGAGGGTGATAAAAATGGACAAGCACACTGTGGAAACATAGAGTTTAAACGGCTTGATTTGTAATAGATATGTATAGTAATGCCAAAATGTATTATGGTACCTTCTCTACGCCTTGGTTACATGCATACACTAGAGCATCCGCTAGCGTAAGTCTGCCTTCTGCGTCAGTATTGTTGACCTGCAGTATAGAAATAAAACATTTTATCGATAGAATTATTTTCTAAACAGTAGTTCATGGTGCATCAAGTACTCTGAAAATAAAGAGAAACATGAGGACAATATGAGTACTCCTACTTAATCTGTTAAGTGTTAACTATACCAGATTACAGTACAGTCAATATCCATCAAAATCGGATGGTGTACAACTTAGTTAAGGGTCTACTTGGAAAATTATTACAGAATGAATCATGGCCTCCCATTGTTGCATCATAGTCTCATGAAGACTCTCATGCTATGTTTGGTAGCAGGATAAGTTTGTTCCATTTGGGAGAGATTAGACTGGATAGGATTGCAATAGGATATATCCTTTCTTTGTTTGTCACGGAATAACGACCTGGACTAACTCGTTTTTAGCCCAAATAGCCTTTACACCCCCCCCCCCCCCCCCCCCCCCCCCCCCTAAACCCAACCTCCATAGGATTGCCATATCCCCGACCCCCAACAGGGAACACTAAGGTTGTTGGAACTTTTATACCTTCTCTCTCCATGTTTCAAGCTTCCATTTATCTATTAATGTAAAAGAAGGTCATTCTATTCCACAAACACCCCGTGAAGTTTCCTTCTCTGTGGTGAGTCGTAAAGAAGGCTCATGTTAAGGCTCGTGTCAAGGCTCGTGAATAAGTTCGAGTTCAACTCAAACCTCGGAAGGCTCAGCTCGAGTTCTCTTAAAAACTTAGGGATCGAACCTGAACATTCTGAAGTTTGGCTCGTTTACAGCCGTAGTGAGAAGCATGTATGTGTGAAAATTAGTATGATGCAGTATCTCATTTCACACTTCTTCCTTCAAACTCAAGGAACTACCTCAATTGTCTTTCCATTTGAAGCTGTGACAATATCTCCAGGCCTCATACCCGTTCCACTAATCATATTTTCACAAGCTGCAACTATGAAATGAACCTGCAATTTAAAGACTTAGGTCAGAAACTGAAAGCTAAGGACACATCTGGAGGAGGAAAATGAAAGAGAAAAAACATGCAGCTGAACAGATAATACTTCATGACACGGTGGGTCAATGAAACGGTAATATGAAGGCTCAATAAGATGGACTGACCTCTACTCCAGCAGGTTTAATTTGACCAAGAGCTTTCGCAGCACCCAAAACTGCTACTGAACCTCCCATATCTTTTTTCATGAGCTCAATTGAACTTCCTGGATCCGTCTTGATGTTGTAGCCGCCACTATAGCCATAAGAGATAAATATCAGCGTCTTTAGGATGTCTAAGATTTAGGGTGGTTGTCACACTTAATTTCCCTTTACTGAATTTTTTCCAGAATTTTGTTTATGTAACTTCACTTTTCTGATCCCCCTTGCTGAGATGAATCACAAAACAAAAATTCTACCCAAAACTAAAAAATCAAGTTCAGAAATTAAGCAGAAAAAACTAAAATTTAGCAGATACTAAACATAGGCTATGTAACCAACCAGAACTAGACCCAACAGAAGAAGAAACTAAGAGCTCATGTGGATGTTTTATCACCAAGAGCAATAAGAACCTCAAGTGGACAGACGTCTCCCTATTGGCATAGACGCGCTCACATTCTCCAACTCAAATGGCAGTGGCACAATACCACTAAAAAAGCCTTTTTTTTTTTTTTTTTTGGTCAAGTGATGGCTCGAACTAGAACATCTTGCTTTTGGAGAAAACATAAATTTATAATCACCTGTCAAAGGTCAATCCTTTTCCCACCAAAGCCAACTTTGTTTTAACAGGTCCACTGGGTGGTTTGTAACATAAATGGATAAAGTGAGGAGGATTTTCCGATGCCGCAGCAACACCAAGGTAAGAACCCATTTTCAGTTCTTTGCATTGCTCTACACTTAAAATTGTTGCAGAAATAACATCGCTGTACATGGAGGCAATCTTTGAAGCCTCTTCTGCTAAAACCCCTGAGGATGTAAGAGTCATCGTAAACAAGGGTTATCTTCTTAATTGCAGAAAACATCAACAAATGTGAATAAAGGAAGAGCAAAAAAGTAAACTTTAAGACACTAATATAGAATATGAAGGGTACAATAGGTATGCATACATTATTCAAAGTAGACAAAAGAACAAGGGAGATTACAAGGATGATTACATACCAGGGGTCAGGACATTGGCAGGCGCATTTACCAGCTCTTTCCCAAGGATAATCCCAGAGCAAACATCTTCAGTGTACTTAAGCTTCTTTCCAGATCAGATCCAGTTCCAAGACCAAGAATATCCACATATTTAAGCAATGGCTTCTTTGACTCTGACTTAAACCTATTATCTTCAAATGTACCCAGCACAGTTCCTACAACATTCAAGCCATTCCAACGAATTCAACCCCATAACATCCAAACAGGAGTGGAGTGCAATCCAGAGAATCTCCAACCCAGCAGCATTTCTATTGGACCCTGATTTGAGTTTTCAAATATGGAAACTCAACCCAAAAACATAGATGGGTATCCATTTGCATAAAATGCATACACCTAATTATAAACAGATCCAATGTTCATAAAATTGGTAAAAATATATAGATAATGCATTCAAAATCGGGCCAATGTTGGACATGTTTGATAACTCTATAAAGATACTCAAATCAACAATTTGGAAAAAAGTTGAGCTGTGAAGAATTGAAGATACAGAAACGAAGAATCAAGGCTGGAGTGTTTAAAATTTGGGTTTTCTCTTAATACAATTGGGTAATAGAAAAAACCATAATTTTGAGTCTCCAAAATGGGGAATAGGGTTGGAGTTCCTTCCAGGAGTTGAAAAGAAACAACAGGAGTAAAATTATACCAGATACTATTGCTGAAGCAGTATGAAGTTTTGATTCAGCTGAAAGTCCCTCGGGAGAGGCAACCACAATTGCCACATTACTTGCCTGAGAAGCCTTCGCCGCAGCAGCAACAGATTCACCGAGACTGCGATAGGCAGCGGTGGTCGATGTGGACTGTCCAAGCCCAATTAACCCAACCCTTTTCGACCCAATGCCCGAAAGCCTTAGAACAGTTGACTGTCCAGCTTTTCCACTGAAATCCTCCTCCAAAGAAGCTTCAGCCAGCAAACCACCCAAATGAGAGTCCAGTTTCTTCAATATAGAGTTCTGGAATTCCAAGTTTTCATCTTTGACCATATCTTTCTCAGTAACACCCACAGCCAGTATATCTCCTTTCCATTCCACCAAATCGATCTCTTTTGCAGAAAAAGAGATCTTACAACATTTACCCCAAACACAAGAATAACTATTAGTATGTGAGTTACCAACGTAATCTAGTATAGAAACAACATCAATGGACAGAATACATGACAGGCAGTAAGACCATCTCCAGCACCTTGCTTAAACTCTTTAAGTTGGATAAAAATTGCATTTGAATAGAAGCTTCATTTGATATGAAGCATACCATTTAGAAAGCCCAAAAGTTGACTTACGAGATTTGAGTAAAATGAAGTCTCCTTTTATATGAGTTTGAGAATGGGAGGGATGAGAATTTAGGGGTGTTTTATAGACCAAAATGAACAGTGGGTTCATACTTAATACACATAAAGATCCATAATCAAATCTCAATTAACCAGCAACCAGTGAAAGTGATAACACATCTGATGCTAAAAAAGAGTGAACCCGGAACCTGAACAAGAGAAATTCAACAACTGGTGCATCAATAGACAAACTGTTCAAATACACATATGTGATGACTGATAAGACCCAGATAAAGAAGTCCACAACTGATCAATTGCCCCAAAATAATCATACAAAAAAAAAAGAAAAAAAAAAGAGGCAACCAAAGTGGGTGTGTGTGTGTGTGTGTCAATACACAATTTTTAGACAGAAATAGGGAATGAGACCCAGATAAAAGTACAACTGATTGATTTAGACCAAACTAATCATGCAATACAATCAAAGTGAGGAGATTTGCTACAGTGCGCACCTTTTAAAAATTACTCAATATGAGATTTTGTGACTCAAAATATGAGATTTTATGGCTCTAAATATGAGATTTTGTGGCTAGAAATATGAAATGCGTTTGGTATGCACACTTATACAGATGTCCACAAAATCTCATATATGTCCACAAAATCTCATATTTGAAGCCACAATCTCATTTTTGGACCCATGCGGATTGCTACAGTACTGCTACAGTGCCACACAATCTCATATTTGAGCCACAAAATCTCATATTTTGAGACACAAAATCTCATATTTAGAGCCACAAAATCTCATATAGTCAATGGTCAAAGGTGACACACGTCATATGTGGCACAATCTCGGCCGTCCATCCGTATGGGGTGTGTACCGTATGCCATCTCATATTTGGAGCCACAAAATCTCATATTTGGAGCCACAAAATCTCATATTTGGAGCCACAAAATCTCATATTTGGTGCTACAAAATCTCATATAATCTCATATTTGGTGCCACAAAATCTCATATGGGGTGTTTACCGTAGCATTTCTCCAAAGTGAGACAGACCAGCATAGGAGATTACAAGATACAGAACGTGTATAAATTTGGAGAGAGAGAGAGAGAGGATACCATAGGGGCGTCGATTTGAACAGGGTGAGTGAGGCCGAGAGTGTTTCGAGCAAGAGAGTGATCCATGCGTCTACCTCTGCGACAACACAAGGGTGTAACTGCAAAAGAGAGACGCAGAAGAGGGCTAGACCTCAATTTTGTGAAAACAAATGGTGAAGAAGAAGATGAAGTCGTCGAAGCAAGTGAGGAGGCCAAAGATACTACAATTGCGGCCATTTTACGATATGGGTGTCTCTATCTATTTATAGCACAAGTTCGGACTTTCCCATTGCCTAGTAGTGGCTTGTGCCAAGTTCAAGAGAGGGGATTGGGTTGACAGGGAGAGAGAGACGATGAGTCATGAGTCCACTGATATCACCAGCATACGCACTGACATCACCTGACATCACCAGCATACGCACTGACATCACCAGCATACGCTCCGAGACATTATTCAGTGCCCAACATTGCTTCAGTGACAATTCATTCTAGATTCTTGGACTAACTTGAAGGTATTTGTGGTTCCGCACCGACTCAAGTAAATTTATATATTTTCCTAATGACTAATGACTTCAATTATGTGTCTTTTGAAATCTTCCTTTAGAATCAAAGCTGTTTATTTTTTAAGAATGTTGACCACATTATGGTTATAAAAAATTAAGATCATCAGAGATTGATAGACATACACTATTTATACAAGTTTATCTTATAGTATATTCTTCAAATGATATTGGTCATCCATATAAATTGTATCCGAATAGTTATCAATATCCAATGAATTTGATTTTTTTATATGAATAATTTGCTTAACATTCTTGACAAATTGTTCAGTTCCGATTCCAAATACAGATTATAGAGAGCTCACAGTTAAAGTTACTACGAAAATGTAGTGACTTGGATCACTATGATTCCCGAATCTTGTAATTTAAGTAAGACTTTTTCTTTAAGCTTTTGTGCTTGAAACCCTACCGGGCGGAATAAAAACTAAAAAGTACCCGAATTTTCATTTTCGGATTTATCTCATTCTCTCATTGTATATTGCTAGTGAAAATAACTATGATGGCTAGCTTTTTCAAAATTTGAAATTCTACTTTAATCATTGAGCTTATGCAATTTCCATGGGCAATGCACGCCCAACTAAAAAATAATAATAATTGGAAAAGTACCGAAAACTCTACCATTCCGTTCCATCACGCTGACATGCACCACACAGTGTTCTAAAAGAAGATCTAGAAGGCCGAGTACTCACCGTTTAGGCACTAGAAGGCCTCTCGCCGACTAGCCCAACTAAACCGACTAGCCCGACTAATTGCCCGACTAATCGCCAAGTACTCGGCCCTGGAAGCTAGAAGGTGCCCGACTGCCCTAGGAACGCCTAGCGAGTTTTAGAACCTTGGCACCGCACATGGGTTTTTATTCTCTCTCTCTCTCTCTCTCTCTCTCTCTCTCTCTCTCTCTCTCTCTCTCTCTCTCTCACACACACACACACACACACTCCACCCCACATGGCACAATCTCTCTCTTTACTCAGCTTCCCAAACCGTATGAAAGTGCCTAAATCCTAAGGTACCCTGTGAAAGTGCCTAAACCTAAACTCTATAGTACCATATGAAAGTGCCTAACACCCCATGGTACCCTCTGAAAGTGTTTAAACCACTAAAACTCTATAATATGAAAGTGCCCCATAAACCCTAGGGTACCCTATGAAATTTTCTAAACCTAAACTCTAGGGGTATCCTAATGAAAGTGCATAAACCCTCAAAACCATATGAAAGTGCATAAACTTCTAAAACCCTATGAAACTAAATGATACCCTAAGTGCCTAAAACCCCAAAAAGAGTGACTTACCTTAGTGATAATTAGACGCCTCTTTTCTAGATTTAGAGGTAAAAATCTTTTAATCATTTCAAATTTATATTTTTATGAGGTAATTAAATATACATCCATTTTTTGGATACCGCATAGATTTTCATCCCCTTTACTTTATGGGGTTATGTTTTCATGCACTTATAATGTAATTTACCATTATTACCCTTTCTCAAGATATACATATATGTACGGAATAGAGATGTCCGTAAATATAGTTCCTTCTTTTTAGGGAATGAGAAATATTTTGAAATTTTGTCAGTTACTCTTTTATGGAATGCGGAAATTTTGCTTTTGATTCTCTTGCCTAAAATCAAGGAATGATGAATGATTCTCTCGCCTAAAATCTAGGAATTTCAAAAAACATAGTCGTCAAAATTTTTCAAAATTAGGGATGATTTTGTTTCCAATTTTTTTATGCAAGTGTGCACCAAAATTCAGGGCATGATGAAATTCAAAGTGTAGGACATTCTTTGTTACCATTATTTCTATATTATTGGATAACTCTTTTACCATATTTTCATTGGAAGTTGAACAAACCATGTTAACGAAGAATGTTAACCATATTTTTCGTTATAGGATTCAATTTTTACCATATTTTCCTTGGAGAACTAATTAACCATGTATGTAAACAAACAAATTTCACCCTAACCTTTTACCATTTACTTGGCGTATATTTACCATGAACAAATCGCATATGTTACTTTTTACCATTGTTTATACAAGTCTTCCACAATCATGGTAAAATACTTGAATACTAAAATACTTGTATCTATTATACACATAAAAATGAAATCGAAATTGTTCAAATAACTAGGATGTCTACATTTGAGGATGTTTGGAGGAGTGCGGATGCTCCTTATATATCTAATTTGATTACCTTCATTCCAAAATTTAGGATGACACTATTTTAGGAAGGTTGAAGAAATCGAAATTTGTTTTCCTGTCTGGTTATATAGTTGTCGAAAATTAGGGATTCAATGGGATGGATTTTCAAATGAAGGGCTTAGATTCATTCCATTTGTAACTGATTGGGTTGGGCAATACATAGAATTAAGGCTGTGTTTGGATGACCAAAATCTTGAGTAGGAATAGGAATATGATTACTGGGAATCAAATTCCCGGGAATTTTCTTGGGTAGGAACAGGAATATGATTGCTGGGAATCGAATTCCTAGGAATTTGATACCTGGAGGAATGACATTTCGGTGTTTGGATTAATTCAGTAATCTTACGCAGGATACAATTATTTTGGAAATTTATTAAAGTCAACATTTCCTTTTCTTAATGAATGAGCCAGGAATCTGAGATTCTCATGGGGTAAGGGAGGGATCAGATTCCCACTTAGTCTAGGAATGTGATTCCTGGTTGATTATGTCATCAGGAATCACATTCCTATTCCTGTCTCTGCCAAACGCTGGAATCATAAAAGCCTGGCATCACATTCCTATTCCTGTCTGTTCCAAACGTTGGAATCATTGGTAGAAGGCATCACATTCCCATTCCCCTTTGAGAATACTGCCATCCAAACACAGCCTAAGTGAATTTTAAATTTTAAAGTAGTAGGAGAATACTAGTGGGATGATTTCATACCATAATCAAGTAACGACTTAGTAGCCACTGCGCAAGCCTACATAGATAACGAGTATGTACGCTGTCCTTGTACATGTCATTTATCTATATATGTAGCTCCGCGCAACGACTCTTTTATAGAATGCATGGTAAAAAAAATCGTCACATAAGGTTATGGTAAAAAACAAAAAGCAAACATGATAAAAAAAACAAAAGAAACATGGTAAAATCTAAGAAATGTGATAAACTTATAATAATTTCTCAATGAAAATGGTATATGATCAATCAAAGATACAGGAAACAAGAGAATAAATTTAAGTGAGTCTTCAAATATTTCTACACGAAACAATCCATGTGAATACATGTCAAAATATGCATAGGGTTGTGATAGCAAATTCTTGATCTTTGGAAATCAAATAAAAAAGAACAACTATTCAACTTATAATAACATCTGTTCAAAGTTTGAAACCAAGATTACCCTTGTCACTTATTTATTTTCCCTCTTACCTAGATGATGGATAGGAAACATTTGTTATATCTCCTTGTAGCCATTGTAGTCATTTGGTATAGGTTCTTCAATTTTCTTTTCTTTCTTTTTCTTTTCCTCTTGGAGTATGCTGCTTGTATGTTGTATATTTGGTTTGCCTTTTTTATATATCAAGCTGATTTACTTAAAATAAAATAAAAAGTACTAAAACCAAATTTTAGAGTGACATTATATAATAAGAAAGTAGATTGTCAAAATTATTATATTTTAAAAAATTTGGAAAATCATTTCCACTGTAGGGAAATTGGAAAAAAATTGACAAAACATCTTTGCTTCCCCCGTTCCGTCTGTCATTAACTTCAAAACTCTAGAATTAATTAAGATGCATGTAAGTTGACTTAGACACCAAGTTATTATGAAAAATAAAAACTACTAATACTATTAACATTGTTAAACTCTTGTTTGCCTTTTTTTTCTTTTGGTGTTTCATTAGGCTTTGTTCGGAACCCAAGGGAAAGAAAAGGAAAATTAAAAAAATTTCCTCTTCCTTTAATTGGTTTGACAAGGAAAAAGAGAGAAAAAAATAACTAAACTAAATCATTTTAACTAAAAAAATTTCCTCAAATTTCCTTATTTTTTCCTTTCTTTCCCTTTCCTCTCTTTTCCCTAACTACCAAACAGAGCCTTAAGGCGCTTCTTGCTGCCTCGTGTTCGACTGTTTTCAGAACGCGAGGTTTTTGGAAAACGGCCTCATATGACGGCATTCTTGACTTGTTGATCAAAAACCGTCAAAAATACAGATTGGGGTTTGAGTTCTCTCTCAATATCTAGAGCAAAAGACTCTGCAGTGATCTAAACGAAGCCCTACAAAACCAGATATGGTGGCGACGAATTTGAAAGCGGAAACCATGTCTCTGATGGACAAACGGAGCGCTTTGGAGGCCGAGATGAATGTCATCATTGAGCGCCTCTGTCAGCCCGACGGGCCGGGTCTCTCCGGCAACCTCCTCGATTTCGAGGCAAGTATTCGTTTATTCTCTAATCTTGTTTTGATATGTGTGTAATTTTGTTTGTTAATTAGATTATGAGTTGGGTTTTCGAATTGAGCTGTTTGGGTGCTTGGGAATGGAGGATTGCGTAGACAAGTGGGGCATGAGACATGTTTGATTGGCTGGATTAATAGTTAGAGTTAGAGGAACCTATGTATTACAGATGATTGATTATTTAGACGAGCTCCAGCCTTAACTCAGACTTTCAAAGCTTCATTGATATGGAGCATTTTAATGGGAAAACTCAAATCTAAACGTAAGTTTGAGTACAAGTTATATGAGTGGCTTTGATGTAAATTTGATAGGCACAAAATGATTCAAATTATTTGAATAAATGTTTGATTCTCTATTGGTTTCAGTAAAAACTCAATGTGGTATAGGTTTGGGTCAAAGGGTGGATGGAATTTAGGGGGTGGGGTCAGAGCGGGGTAGTTCCCAACTTTGAGTTTGAAGTGAAAGATGTTGGAGATGCTCTTACAAATGGCACGTACCTGAGTATTGCACACGTTCCTTTTTTCCAGGGATCGGTTATCTAAGAATATGTATCCCCTCCACTTCTGTAGAAAGCGGGCTCGCAGTATTTATGGTCCAGTCTTATGTGATGTCTAAAGGACTTGGTTATTGTTGGATTGGCAACCAACAAAAATGAGTGTATTGGTTACCCCTTGCTATTTGTGAGGTAAGTTGAAGATTTTATTTTCTACAGGGGTTTCCGAGGACAGATATTGACATTCCGGTTGTTCGAGCAGACCGGCACCGTCTCGCTGGTGCGTTTTTGTACTTCCTGTTATAATTTTATAGGTTTGCATTCCATTTGGTTTGGGATGCATCAGTCAAAGCACTTCTTGGTACTTTTCCAAAGTAGTAGTGTTGCAAACCTCGTGTTGAACACTTCATTCTCAAGAAACGTTGTTAGACTTCCAGTGAAGTCCAATTGTAATGCGTACTCTAGTTGTATCTGCGAAATAAACAGAACCTGGATGGTGTTCATGGGTCACAGTTTGAATTGCCTCCAAGTTTTATTTATGCATCACTTGAATGCTTAATTTTGAATGAAAGACAGTTCAACATGGTGTCGTGCTATGGAATATGTTGGTCGTTGATAGATATCTAAATGGAAGCTTGTAGATTTGTTTGGAAATGTTATTAGTAGATTGGACACTTACACTGACAAAACTAGTTTAACTTTTTGCTTGAGAATTACTATGGATCCCTAGTAAAACACATATTAAGAGTCAACACCCTTTACATTTTTTTTTTTTGGCTTATTGCAATCGCAACTGTGGGAGCCCCCTTTTCTATACTTATGTTCTGTAATTTTAACTTCTTGCTGAAATCTGACATCTCATTTTCTCCACTTTCGAGTTCAGGGAATTCTGGCGTTCTACAGCTGCCTGTATCTTTAAATCAAATGATTCTTGATAAATTACTAGAATTTGGCACTAGTTTATTTGAATTATACTTGGATTGAAATAGCTAATTGATAGTTATGGTAGTGATTATTTATACCCAAAAAGAGCACCTTTGTAGTTGTGAGTTTCTTTGGGCCTGGCCTCTCAAGCTTGTGATTGTCTCCACCTTCGTAGGCTACTTTTGTTGCATCTCTCCCATTGTTAGGAGGTTGATTTTCAAGATTTTGTAGGCATGCCTTTGAGTACACTTTGGGGTTGTGCCTAGATCTTTGGCCTTCATGTATGCTCTTTTGTTGTTTGTGGTAAAAAGTTTACCACTGACAAAAAACAATCATTAATTTGTCATAGAAGACTAATAGTGCATGATTTTTTGTCAGCGTTTCTCCTTTCTTTTTTGTGACTTTTTTTTGGCATGGTTTTGAGTGGCAATGAAACTGGTTCTTGCCTGTAGATTGCTGTATTTCATGGTATTGGAATATTTCCTGTTTCTGAAGTCTATTCACTTTCGTGAATTAAACTTGGCACTTGCTCATGTGTTGATTCAGTGAATAAAATGACCTACTTACTTTCGAATACCTGTCTCTGTCATCGTTTCCATTGTGAGTCTATAGAAGTGTAAACTACTGCTTATGGCAGGAACAAGTAAAACTATTCAGCACTCTTGGTAATTTTTTTAGCTCCGTCAACTTTTTCACTTTTCTGTTGCAGAATTGAGGAGTGATCATAAGGTTATCACTGAGAGAATAGATCAAAATATCCAACGTCTGCATTCAACAAGGCTGGCTTCGAAGTCTTCGCCCCTTGTACGTTCAGGTAGGAAGAAGAGATCAATTTTGTATTTTATTGTTAGCAGGGAGGAAGAATTCCAAGTTTTCTGCAATGACTTATCTTGTGGATCTTTCTTGCTTCAAAATATTAACCAAGTAATATTTTTTTCTTTTTCCCTTGATGAGTATGAGCATTTATTATTTTTCAAGCAAAATATTAACCAGGTAATAGATAGTTTTACATGACAAACATAATTTTATTTTTTTGGATGTGCTGGTGGTACTACTGATGGTATTTTTGGATTTTGTGCCAACGTTTGGTTTTCCATATGTCTTTCTATGGTTTGGTATGCATTCCATGTTTACATCAGTACATCAGACATGAAGTTTTTGTTCTGAACTGTTGTTGGATGGAGCTGTTGATTGCCAACTTATGTGAGGTAATTATATCCTGGGGCCACTCTCTCAAGATTAACTGGCAGCAGAAAACAAACAGCCTAACTCTTTAAGTACTCCGCCCTTCTCCCAATCCAATGCACACGCCCCAATGCACGTGCACAATAGTGGCACTATTTCCATTATCTTCTTCATGGAAAATACTGTCGCTTCATCAAAAGATGTGACTAGATATAAGAGCTTATATTTTCTCAGTTTTCCTCACTAGATCTGGAAATTGAGAAAGCATTATCTGTCCTTTTCAACTTCTTATAGGAGTTCTTTCAGTCCACTTGCACTTATTGCTTGTGAGAGTTCTGGTGCTTCATTTACATTTGCATGACATTGGATTATATGTGAAGAAGTAGCATGCCATTTGAGGGATTCAAGTGGCACAGGTTATCTGGAAGATTTCTTGCTCTTCTCATGAGTGTGGCAGAAGGTTCTTCTTTAAAGTAAATAACTTTATGTACTATGTTTTCTTAGAGGATATGCATCTGTTGTTTTACTCTGATTTTCTTTCTTTGTGAGGTTTTCAACTTCTAACTGTTTTCCCCTAAAATATTCCTAGGTAACGTTGAAGGGTCAAATAGTCAAGATTCATCTATTGTTGATGTCGGTACATCTGCGTCCTACCACAATGTTCTTTCTGGAAACACAATGAGTGCCACGTGCGTTGATGCAACTGCCAGCATACCATTTGCACTAGTTGATGAGATAGCTGAGGATTCTCCGGCAGCAGAAGATGGCTTACAACTTGGAGACCAGATAGTGAAATTCGGGAATGTGGAATCTGGTGATAACTTGTTGTCAAAGCTTGCTTCTGAATCTCAGTCAAATCAAGGCCGTGGAATGTCAGTAGTGGTTTTGAGGCAAGCTGCACTTGTCAACCTGACAGTCACACCTAGAGTGTGGCAGGGTCGCGGTTTACTGGGGTATGTTTGGCTTTCCTCTTCTCACTGGTCACTTTTACTAATTAGATAATCCACTAAACTTTTACATTCAGTTCTAGCTGGTATGTTCGTACTTCTTGTGATTGTTGTGAAAATATCATTACGTGCTAGTAGAGGTGGCAAATGGGAGGGTTGGGTTGGGTTCGGGTGGGTTAATATGGGACTATGGGTTATAGGTTGAATATGGACGGGTTGAATATGAACCATGACCGTGTCGTTACCGTGCCAAAATTATCAATTAAAACAAAGCAATTACAACTACTCCATAGAATAGTGGCAAAAGTCCGAGTATCGTTCCACATGGACAAGAGTACGTATTTGAATCAGCTTCAACTAGTTTCTACTTCAATTCAATTGCGAGTTTGAGTTTTTGGACTAAATTCTAAACTAAGAAAACAAAGGAAAGTAGTGGATTGTAAAACAGTTGGAAAAAGCTCCAGGGTTTTGAATCCAGTTTTCCCTTTGTAGCCTGATTTTGCTTGATCAATAACTATCCATTCAAATCAATACAAGATATTCGCGAATAATCGATTGGCATAGGCTATCTTCGCATAGCACAAGTCGTCTTACTAGCACGAGCCGTATCTAAGTACGGTTCGTCTAATAGCACGCCTAGTCTTATAAAGTATAACATGTATCAACCAAGTCCGTGAATCAATAGCAAACCATGTACACAAGTGTTTGAAATCTAGAATACAAACACATAAGATGAATAGAAAACATTCAGTCTTTCATTAGAAATGAAAATATCCTTAGTCATCTATATAAGATTTGAATGAATAAACCTTAAAAGCGCCAGCAAAACTCAACTACTTGGAAGAAATCTTCATCTAACCCTAGAGATGGAGTCTAGCTGGCCATGGTAGGAGGTGACTTCAAGTTCTTTTGATTAGAATCCATGCACCCTTGAATCTCCTCCCTTTTCTTCTTATTCCGTGCTTTTCTTCTTCTTTCTCTTCTTTGCTTAGCCTTGAAGTAATTCTAAGTGGCTCCTAAGCAAGTTGTTCCTGCTAAAATGACCCCCCAAATGCTTATATATGCTCAGAACCGAAGTTGCCCTTTCAGATTCCGAGCAGCAAAGAAAAAGGCTGAAGTCGGCTAAGTTTGTCCAGTTTGGAAGGCGGTTCGTCCGGTTGGATGACAGCACTTGTCCGGTTGGATGACTGGACACATGGCTTGGAAAATCCATTCGTGAGCTCAAATTTTGGCTTGTCCAGTTGCATCAAATCTTGTCTGGTTGGATGCACTGGACACATGGCTTGGAAAATGAGGCAGAGAGCTTGAATCTCAGCTTGTCCAGTCAGGGCGAGATGCAACCGGTTGGATGTTCTTGTTTTGCCTCCAAGCCTCATCCTTCACTCCTTGCTCACTCCCATCTTGCCTCCAAGACTTCTTCCATTACTCGCGGCTTCCATCAACATGCTATAACTCCAGCCATTTAGCTCCAAATCAACACGATCGGCTTCCATTATCTGAAATGCAAATAACGTGTATAAATTTCCAAGTAGCATCAAAATGGGACTTAACAAAGTGAGGTTGGGGAGCTTAAACATCCTTTTAAGCTCCTATCAAACCAATAGTAGGTGGGTTGAATATGGGTGGATTGAATATTGGTTAAGTCAAACCCTACCCACCCCAACCCATCCCTTTTTTTTTTTTGTAAAAGGGAACAGAAAGCAATAATGTATCTTGGCAAACTTGGTGGAGAGCTGTGAGAGGGCGGGGCCGGGGATGCTACGCGTCAGTGCCCACCTGTCACCACCCACCAAACTTTTCTCTCTGCCAATAGTGCTCTGCTGTATAAATACCTCCGTCACTATCGACGCGGAGCAGAGAAGTATTTTCTGGCTACAGAGAACTAGAGAAGGGAAAAGTAGGATGGACCAATTGGATTGTGCCACGTTGGAAATATTTTGGGGTTGATGCTGCGGAGCGATTTTATTGGATACGCAAAGTGTTAATTTCCGTACGTAACAGTGGTCTTCTTATATGGTGGGACCTTCACGTGCATTTGGCCTACGTGGGGGCTCTCCGACTTGTTATATGTTGCCACGTAATTTTCCCAATTTATAGAGAGTGAGAGAGACATGTATACCATATATATACATAACACGTGTATATACAGAGAGAGGAGAGAGGCAGGTTCATGGGTTGTGGGTTTGGTTGGGTTATAAGTGAGCGGATAGGGGCAGGTTCATGGGTTGTGTTGAACATGGCCACCTCTACGTGCTAGAATAAACATGAAGGAATTGGACTTGGATGCGTTCGGAAATGTCTTCTTGAGCAGTTGGACTGGGTTTTGCCCTGATTGACTGGAACTTTTGGTTATAAGGGATTGAATTGCTCCCTCCCGCTAGTCTTTCGGGATCAATGTTTGGTTGCAACAGGCGTTGTATTTTTCATGTTTGATTTTGACCTCTCTTCTCTCTTTCTTGTTTGTGCTCATATCTAACTGAGTGGAATATATTGCAAATGCTTCATATCAGTTCCGAGTAAAGGAATTACTCTAGCTGCTATTTGTCAACTATTTTCTTAATCTTATTTAGATGCTTGTTGACTGTTCTTGATTGACATGACTTTTTCTCTCCTGTTAGGACTGGGTGTCTGCATAAGTTTTAGGTAGAAGACGTGAATAGCTTTCATTTTCCTTACAGTGAATTTATGTCATTTACTTGCAGATGTCATTTCCGAATGCTATCATTGGCATGATCATGTCAACAAATGGAGGTACTTGGGTTAGGGCAGCTGGAAGACAAAGCTTCAATAGATGTGTTTTGGTTATTAGACATCTTCTTAGCCTGTCCATAGGTACAAGGTTAACACTTCTGTAAATTTGGATTGTATCTGAAGTCTGAAGTCTCTGAAATTTCTGTTTTGCCTCCTTATTGTATCTCTTGGATTCTCTTAACCGTTTTAGAATGCTTGTGGACATCAGAAGAAAGATGTATTGAGTTGTTCTTACATCTTTTGTCATTGTGGGATCAATGGAGGATCAGGTGTTCGTTGCAATTATCCAGTAAATGATTAACTTTTCTATTAGAAAGGCATTGCAATATATCGACTTGGCTGCGCATTATGTCAAGTGTCACATTCATCTAATCGTCATCGCTAGAATTTATGTCTTTGATCATTATATGTTGTATGTATGAACGGTATTTGCAAACTGCACTTGAGTATTTCATGCATAAGATGACAGTGTTATTGCATCTTTTGCAAGTTCAATTACTTGGTCATACTTGACCCACGAGTTTGCAACTATGCACGCTGGGTTACACTATCTCGTACCTGGAGTCCGGAGTCGAGTCTTTGACACAGGAATTTAACTACTTTAGAACTATATGGAACACAGGCATTGCCAATAGATAAAGGTACGCTGATCAATGGCAAATTGGTACTTGTTCCAAGTCATAGAAACTTCGATCGTATATCCAACAGTCAGGTACAAACACATGATCAGTCATTCCCCGTCATAGGTATCCTTGTCTAAATGATTTGTTGTTTCACATCGTATGGTTGATTGACCGAACTTTGTGATCAGATGCATTTACATCTCTTCGGTACTGTTATTCATGTTCTGGTAAATCTGGCATATCTCAACTTCACAACTTGTAGTGATCATCCATAGTGCTTCCACTTCTATGCATTTCTGGGTTTGGTTGGTTGGTTTGAGACATTTATTGAGATTTAGCAGGGAAGTTGGAGATGTTAATGCTTGCCATTGGTTTTTAGCAAGAAAAAGAATTGATCGGACAATTTGTGGAGATTTCCAAGTTGGAGATGTACTGAAGCTTATTTAGCACATTATATTACTGTATTTTTTTACGACCTGTGAAATTATGTGGGTATATAATCCGGGGTGTAAAAATTCCAACCAAGGACCGGATGTATGGTTTACTTGGCTAAATAGTTCAATCCGATGCACATATCTAATTGACCCTATATTTCATTTCTTCAGTAAATCTTATTTTGTACGCATCCTGATTTTTTTTTATCAGAAACAAGTAGGAAATTTTTTTTTGGCTTGGCTTCATCTAACCACGGGCTCGATAGGGAATTCCTGTTTGGAACCCTTGTCTATTTTGTGGTACGAAGAGAATAAAGACGAAGAGAATAAAGACATAGCCAAATTTGGTCACAAGCTCGGTTCTCACCGCCGTGGGGGTCCTGTTTCCCATTTACTATAAGTTAGGTTAGATTAAGTTTCTTGCATGTAATCGAAAGAAAAAAAAAATGAAACCAAGAAGGAAAATATGTTGCTTCCTTGGTCTTGTTAAGCTATTGGACACCCAGAAGTGGTTAGTTTATGGATATTATGGTCAGCCAACCTTATAGGAGTATTTTCCAATGTTCTCTCTTTAGACATAAGAAAATGGGGGTTGTGCACAAATTGCAAAAGCAACTGTTGGTACTTGAAAACTCATTAGCATTCTCCTCATCTACATAACACCATATATACTTGGTTCCTACCAATTGATGTTAACAAACTTTGCTAGATCTCTTGATAATCTTCACATGTACATTTTATTGAGGGTATAACCTTGGGGACAATCTTCTCCACTACATATTTCCGTGAGGTCCATACACTTGATCCTATGTTCCATAGAAATATGTGGTGGATAACGGTATTGAGACACACGAGGCTATCCCAAAAATACTGAACAAATTTTCCTTAATTTCTACAATTTTTCTCACTTTATAGTCTTCTGCAACATGTTCAATTCATAAGACTTTAACCTCATTTTTCTCAAACCCCAGGGTCATGCCATATCACAATTCACATTCACAAACAATGAACCAAGTGGGAATTGTTAGATAGACATTCCCAGTAGTCCTATATGCTTTCCTTAGATGTTCAATGGGACAAGGCTCAGGTTCAAGTTCCCATAGCCTCTCATTGGGGGCTAAATGTACTCCTAACACCATCCACACGTGGTGGGATCTTAGCATCGGTCTCAACATAGGTGCGGTGGGGTCCCCTATAGATAATGCTATGGTGTGACGGGGCATTACTCACTAGCAGAGGTGACGGGATACCATACCTGCACTTCCATTATGTGTACCAAAAAAAGATGTTCAATGGGCTTGTTCCAATTTCTAATTTAAACTCAAAACTGACTTATTGAGTTTTAGGAGATATTAAAAACTGATTTAAGCCAATTCTCCACTTACGTCATAATCTGGGATTTTTTTTTGGAAATTTTTAAAAATTCAGTAAGCGAGAGAGCACTTGTGTCGCTCAAGAGAAAATGTAAGCCTATGAGATCGTGCAATCGGTGCATCACATCAGACGATGTTTCCTATTAAAACAAAAAGGGGGGGTAAACCTATAAAACATTAGTACATAAAAGTTCAAAAGTCTACAAAGTAGACTGAACCCCAAAGTGGTGGGGCGCTGTTTTAATATTACCAGCGTACTACCAGTGTTCCGGGTGATCATGGCCGTCCATTTAAAGATGGTGGACACGTGTATGATGGTCTATAAAAGGACATTACCGTGGATCCACTATGTGAATAGTGTGAGCTATGATAAAAATTTTCTAAGTCATTTTGAAAAAGAGTTGTTTATACTGTGTCCTTAATGTACATATAAACGTAGTGGGCAAGTGGTGCAAAGCTATGAAGTATGAAGTTTGTAAACTACATTGGGTAGAGGTATAGGGTGGGTTTTTTTTTTTTGCCAGAAGAGAGAAAATGCATTAATCAACCAATTCAAAAAATACAACCACCTAAAAAAAGAAAAACAATAGAAAATAGAAATTAAAACATAAAGGAAAAAGGAAAAAGAACCGTCGGAGCCTGTCGTCGCCGCTGTCACGCCGGAGCCGCCGCCACCGTCGTTGTCAAAGCCTAGATCTGGAAACCCCAAATCTTGCTCCCCCTTGTCTGAAAATCGAGATTCCAGTCCCCTATAGCTCCAGGAGAGAAGATCTGGTCGTCCATGGGGAGTTGCCGGCAATCCAGAGGGAAAGTACTATAGGAGAGGAGAGGATAGGAAAGGAGAGGATAGGAAAGGAGAGGAGGAGGTGGGAGAAAGTGAAAGGGGGCAGTGGGAGACTTCTCCCATACTCTTCTCTCTCTCTCTTGCAATGTTAGACCATCTCCAGCATCCTCTTTAAAACTCCGGTGAACCCATTTTGGCGACCCAAAATCGGAAAACGAAGATCCAGCAGCCTCGCCAAGCTCCTCGCCATTTCCGTCAAAGCTACAATATCTCACCACAGGCGGCGAGGTTTGGCGATTGAAGGCGAGCTCGCTGCCAGAGTTTGTTTCTCTCTCCTCCCACGCCGAAAAAATGGCTACACCGGAATATTTGTTCTAAAATCAATTTGATACCAGAGGACTGTAGGTATCGTCGAGGCGATGTCAACGGTGTAAGAATCGTCGGCAGAGGAGTTCGCCGGAGCCTGCACGCGCCGGTAAACGGATGCGCATGTGGGCTAGTCAGATCTACTCGCGGCGCGTGTGTTCCACGCGGCCGTGCGAGGCAGAGGAGCTGGCCTCGCTTTTTTTTTTTTCCCTTTCAAATGGCTACACTGCTGGGTAATCGAAATGTTTGATGCTAGCCAAATGCACTTTTTCTTGCCAAAATGGAGATGGAGATGCGTAGACTGATGGAGATGCTCTTAAAGAACTCAAATTCAACAAGAAACCTTAACGAAAGGAACTCAAACCCAACGTGGTGCCAAGCTATTAAGTATGAAGATTGTAAACTACATTGGGTAGAGGTATAGGGTGGTTGAAATTGCAATCTTGAGGAACTCAAATTCAACAAAGAAACCTTAATTTAATGAAGCAAGTAATGTTTAGCTACGTTTTTCAAAGTTGAGCTAGTAGTGAGATTGCTGGCAAAACCTAAATGAATAGCTAAACCACTAGTTATTGAAAAGAGACAGGAAAAAGTAGTGGTAAATAAGAGATCCGTTCGAATTTTTCCGGTCAATTTTTTATTGGACGAGACAATTTAAATCCGGCACATAAATTGGTATAAATATAATCAATTGTTCGAATTTATTCAAAAATTCTTACTGACAATGGACGATCCGATTTGAACTGTCATTTCCAGTTCAAATTAAGGATTAGAGAGAATCCAATTCCATTGAAGAAAGAGTAATATTACAAATTTGAAAAGTTGGTTTAAAAGTTTATGCAACGCACGCTTTGCTACTATCCCAATATAGACATGATTTTTACATTAACTATCGAAAAATTCACAGGTAATTGGCAACTTATTATTACATTTTTAATACCTCTAAGTTGATATAATTGAAATATATTCATCTAAATATTTGAAAGAGCCGTTAATATTATTGACATGCAAAGAATTCATTGAAAATTTGAAATACTACTAATTTTCTTTAAAGACGGTTAAAAATTTGTTGGCCCATCACTATTATAAGCCAAAAATGATTTGAAAAAGCACCTATGGGAGTTTAATTAGCCAAAAATTTTGCACACATTTTGAAAAACCACTCAAATCATATACTAAATAGAAAACAATAGTGTGGTATAGGGTGGTTGAAATTGCAATGTTACAAGAGACACCAAAAAATATATATATGATGATACTCACGTGGCGCTCCTGTTAAATAGCCACAAATATAGTAGCTGAAATGACGACACGCTTTTATTAGATGAGTGAAAGATGATGAATTAATTACATTGTTCGTTTGCAATTAAGAGTCGTAAACGAGCGAAACGAACTGCCGCGAAGAGATTCATTATTAATTCGTCGTATATATGCCTACTCAGTCCTATTTCGGCCATTAGGGCTCGAGAGACCTGGAAGGCGTCCTGTAGTAGTTTAATGGACGGACTTTTTAGTGTTGAGGAAAATCAAAGTGATGTTGAGGAGATTGAAGAAATAGTGGGATCCTTTAGTGGTGGGCTTGCTAAGAAAAGACGGCAACAAACAACCAACAGATGAAACTGGCAGAAAGGCCATAAAACGATGCTAAGACAATCAAACCACCGAAATCACAAACATGCGCTGGGGTTACCCTAGGTTGAATAACAGGTAGCATTAATCAAGCTTGGTTTGAAAATTTAACGAGCTTCAAAAATATGTTTGAACTTAGCCTGTTTATGAGACGAACTGATCTCGAACAAGCTTTAATCAAGCCAAATATGAGCCGATCTCGGGTAGCTTGAATTTTTTATGCATCATATGCCATAATGCCAAACGAGCCAAGTAGGAGCTTGTTCGAGCTTGGCTTGTAACTTTAATAAGCTTTAAAAAATGTACAAGCTTAGTTTTGCTCACGTGACAAACCGATCTTAAACGAGCTTTTAACAAATGAACACGAGCTCAAACTCGATTAGCAGCCCAATTTATGATTTAACCCTAAGAAATTGACATGGTGATAAGAGATTAAGATTGGAGATTTGAGAATTTGCTTTCTTCCTATAAGGGCTTGTTCTTCTTTTCTTTTTTCTGAAAGGCAGGGCTTGTTCTTCTTTAAGTGTTATCGACTTAATGATTTTTCTATATTCATTTTTTTTTTTTTTTTTTTTGCGTTTGTTAGTTTTGCGTCAATTTTTTGATGATTAAAGCTGGTCTCGATGAAAGGAAACAAAATTGGGTAAAATTATGACTTTTACCCAAATACTTTTAGAAAGATATTTCCTCAAATATTTTGAATAATTCTTATAATTTTTTTATTTTCCCAATCTTCACTTTAAAACCTATAATTATTAGTATTAATTACCAAAAACTTGATGCAATAAAAAAATGTGAATAAAAACAACCAAAAAATCCTGTGAATACGCCCGAACCCCCCTCCATGTTAAGGGGGCGTTTGGCCGCCACTTTTTTGGATTTTCCCATTCTCTTTTTGTACTTCTGGGTGTTTGGGAGACAACAAACTCATTCCCCCATAACTCTTTTTCCATTTTAAACTTTCTAGACTAAGGGCCTGTTTGGGCGCCTATTTATCCCATTTTCACGTTTTGGTTTTCCAGCTTTGGCTGTTTGGCCGACTGTTTCTGAGAATGGGTTCTTTAGAACTCATTCTTCGTTTTCGACGTTAGAGGCAAAAAACGAAAAACAGCTCTGGGGTTCCTTTTCCCATTCTCGTTTTCCATTTTCGTTTTTGATTTTCCCGTAATCCTCATCTCTGCCATATGTACCCCTTATCCTCTTCCACACACACGAGAACCAGAGAGAAGAGGAGACCTCTGCAATTTCTCCACATCGGTCGGAGCTGCTTCAGAAATCTTTCAGATCTGGACAACGATGAACTGAACAACGAACTGGGTTCTCTTGGGATTCTCAGATTTGCAGCCTCTTCTTTCTTGCACTGATTATTGGTCTTGATTTTTTTGTTGTTTGTTTGTTGACCGGTGGGTTTTCATTCTTCATTTTGGGGAAGATGACACTGTAGAGGGAGAGGTCGTGGGAGAGAGAGCCAAATTTTGTCTGGAGTGGTGAAAACATTAGACCACTCTTTATTTTTTTTTAAAAGGAAGATAAAAATATATTTTATAACATAATTTATAAACAATGGGCAAATGGTAAAAAAAAATTCATAACTCATTTTCATCTTTTTTCTCCCACACACTAATACTTTTGCAAAATACATTTTGCACATTTCTCCCAAACACTACTCCTAGATTCAAAACTCATTCTAGCCATAATCCAAAAAACCAAAAAACCAAAAAGCCAAAAACGAAAAGTTGAAAAGTTGGCTCCCAAACACCCTCTAAAACCAAAAAGAGGTGGGAAGCTCTTTTTTCATTTCTACTTCCCATTTTGACTATAATCGATCCTATTGCAAAATGCATTCTGCACAATTTCTTTCAAATACTCCACTCAAATTCAAAATATATTCTGACCATAATTCAAAAAGTCAAAAAATCAAAAAATCAAAAATGAAAAGCTAAAATGTAAGCTTTCAAACACCCCTGAATATATCCTGAATATATAGAGAGACAGAAACAAGCTACTACTTCTCTGAAACTTCAACATCTCTCTCTCTCTCTCTCTCTTATCTTCCATGATCGATCACTTCCCTCTCTTACAGGTACGTCCCTGTTAACCTGACCCACTTCCCTCCACTCTCTCTCTCTCTCTCGGAAAACATCGATGAGAATTCTCATCATTATCACCATTGTCAGCTTTTTTTCCCCATTGTTAAAAAAGGCACTGAAAAATATAATTCCTTCATAGCATTGCACGGCGGAATCTCTGCATCTCGAGGCTCTCACATTCCTCATTACTGTTCAAATGAATTTGCTCTAAATTCCCTTCAAAATATCCATTATAGCTGTCGACGTACGACTGAGTGGAATGCGTATATATAGGCTTTAAACTCTAGCTTTTTTGATAAGTAAACCCTAGCTTTTGTCGAAAGTAGGTTATATTTGGCTATTTATGGAGATTTTAGAGGTTATTCTGAAATTTGAATTCACTGAAAATGGCGGTTGATTATATGTCAATGAGTTGTTTACATAGCTGTGAATGTTTATATTATCTCTTATAGTCCCTAGCTTTGGTCAAAAGGTGGGTTACAATTGGATGATTTCAGTTTTTTGAAAGATCTACTGGTGTTCTTGGAGGAATCAGAAGTTCAAACTGTGTGGAAATGGCAGTGATTTCCAGTGTCAAGTTCATTAGGAACGGTGGAAGGTGTAATTTTGGGGAATTTGAAGCCCAAAAGCTGAATTCTATGGTGGAAATCTCTGAGATTGAGGTGGATGAACAGTGGTGAGTTTGGGTTTTTTTCTTAGATGTCAGGAGCTCCTAGAGCAAGGTCGACGAATGTGGCAGATTCGGAGTTCAGGCCAGTCCTTAGACCAAAAGGAAACAAGGCACAGAGTTCAGTGAGTCCACGGAAACACTTAACCAAATTACAGAGAAAGATGGAGAAATCGACCGAGGAGGAGGTTACGGTGTTAACTGAAGAGGAGAATGGTTTTCCATCATCGACTACTATTGTTGCGCCATTAACGCCTCCTTTGAATTCAGTTAGAAGGCAAGAGCAGTTGCTGCATTCTAATTTATCACATAGTGCTTCATGTTCATCTGATGCGTCTTCGGATTCCTTTCATAGCCGTACGTCAACTGGTCGGATGTATAGGTCGAATGGTACAACAGTCCGGGGGAAAGAATTGTCTTTGAAGTCGAAAACTAGGGTTCTTGACGGCATTTCAGAGCCTCTAACTGATAGCTTACAACAAAAGAAAAGATGTGCCTGGGTGACACCCTATACCGGTAAGTTGTTATTTGTTTGATTCCCTTTAATTATGCATTCTAAATATGATGTTTATGCTTGTTTTCTCTCTCTGTTTTTAACTTATGGAAAGTGAATGAAGAGAAGGGAAAATATATCAGAAGGAAAATGGGAGAAAATGAGGGGGGAAATTTTACTATTCCTATAATTTTATTTAGCCATTTTCTCTCCTCTTTTCTCTCCAACCAAACAAGGGAAAAGAATTTTTTTAAACTTTCTCTTCCTTTCCTTTCCCCATTTTCCAAACAAAATAGCAGTACTCAGTAGTTAATTATCTTGATGCATACTTTGTTCAATGTAGGCCTGCTTTGGTTTGAGTATCTTTGGGTCAATATGAACTCAGAACCTTTGTTGTTTTTATTCAGATTTGTGTCTTGGCTGATTTCATAGTTTCCCTTTCTACACTTAAGGACAAAAGTACTTTTTTGCCCTTTCAATGTGGACAAATCTCCTTGGATGTGCTCTGTTATTGGGTTCTGTGGTATAATAGCAAACAAATCCGTGGTAACTTCTTATTTGTTGGTCGCATATTGGAAGTGGTAATTTTGAACTTATGAAATTTGATTTTTTGCTACTTTTATGTTTTTCCCTAGCTATGTTCCAATGGTAATTGACGGTATTCCCGCTTTCCACTTGTGGCTGGATTGTAAACTTGTAATGCACAGTGGTTGTTCCACATCCCTTGAACTTTCTGTTTTCTGGATATTGAGGAAACAAATGGTATTGATTTCATTTTAGTAGTTCTTAAAAGTTTACCTCCTTGTGTTGTTCAGTAATTTTAAACATCACAAGCGAGGTAACTTCAAAGTTTATTGGATGTTTAAAATAATTTATGTCTACAATGTAGCTTAACAAAAATGGTAGCTTCCTGTACAACTGATGGGTTTGTAATTTTATATCCTATAACGTACACATCTGTACTATAAACTTGCCTTGTAAGTTGTCAAGTTTGATTGACAGTGGTTTCTTTATTTATTGCAGTAGTTGCACATAAGTTTATTTTTATGCCACTCATTGAGGTGCACCTATAAGCTTTAACGAGGATCATTATTGTCCGGAAGACCTGTTGCCCTTGCAATGATTATATAAGTTAATGTGAGGCTGACTTTTTTTTACCTACAAGCAGACTTTCTTCAGTCTTTCAATTTGATAGCCACTTATATTTAAATCGATTTAGTGTTCTTGAAACATGAGAAATGGAGTGAACCAGATTTGATTAATTGTTAACGGAACGCTAAAGTTGCGCTCAAGGTAACGTTGCTAGTAGCGTGTATGATGCAGGGTCCCTAGTTTCATTGACATTCAGCCCGGTTGTGGAAACTATGCAATTTGATCGTTTTTTTTATCCAATGCTACTCCCTAATCAGATTCTATTAGTACATCTAATTTTCATCTTTTTAAACCAGACCCTTCTTATGCCACTTTCCACGACGAGGAATGGGGACTCCCTGTGCATGATGACAAGTATGTGAACTCAACATTGTTTGCATTTGCCTCTATCGATTCCGAATGCCTAGCTCCCTAAAATAAAGCTATAATTAATACAATTGACATACAGGAAATTGTTTGAGCTTCTTGTCTTTTCGGGGGCTTTGGCTGAACTTACTTGGCCTGCCATTCTCAGCAAAAGGCACATATTCAGGTACTATTCCAATGGAAAGCTTAATCTTGGTTTTATGTACTTTGTTCTTCAGCGTGGTGTCTCTGCTTCCTCTCCTCATTCGAGAAGTTACTTTATGCAGAGAAGTCTTTGCGGATTTTGATCCTATCATGGTGGCAAAGTTCAATGAGAAGAAGATAACTTCACCGGGAAGCACTGCAAGCTCATTACTTTCGGAGCTAAAATTGCGTGCCATTATTGAGAATGCGCGCCAAATGTCCAAGGTAGATCCCCAGTTCTCCCTCTCCATAAACCGTTCAACTGCAAGATGCATATCATTGACTTTGATAGTTTCTTTATGCAATACAATAGACATTACTAAGGGTCAACTGTTTTTATTTACTCTAACAAGTGGTCTTCCATTATTGTCTTAGTTGGCTAGTCTATCCATAGGCATGGCTCATCGTAGTGGAGTAGTTTTTTGGTTGAGAAAAAATAAAATTGACTTAGAGCTTTGTGCTCTGATTCTTTCTATGACCTTGGGTTAGAATTCCTTCATTCTCCCAAGAACTCTGAGTTCTATTTGCTTTTGTATGGCATAAGTTTTCTTCAACTTATTTCTTAGTAATGATGGAACGTCTCCCGTTGGCTGATCCGAGTAGTTGAATTAAGGCTTTATGAATTCGGACATATTTGTTTCAAAATCATTGCAGCAGACTATAATCCATGCCTACACTGCCTAAAGTTTTTCATCTCTAATTGGAATTTAAAATTTAATTTGCCCAGAGTATCATAGTTAGCCACGATGTCATTTTCATTATCTTTTGTTTCCTTCATTTGACTGTTGAATGGGGTATCTAATATTGATCATGTCATCTGGTAAAATTAGGTGGGAGGTTGTGGACTTGTGGTTCTGACCATTATTCAAGTGGTATGATTGTATAAAACTAATGGGTTAGTAAAGCTTTATGTCACATATTATTCCATAAGTAGATTTTCTAACCTAATTATTGTTCTTGTTGAAAATGCCTTCTTAGGTGGGGAATAAATTTTTACCCACTAATCACTAAACTTTGTTGCTAATGTTAAACAAATACCGTAAGGTCGTGCTATGTATTCTTACTATGATTATGCTGGAACTAACTTTTTGCAGGTTTTATTGATTCCAGGTCATAGATGAATTCGGGTCGTTTGACAAATACATCTGGAGCTTTGTGAATAACAACCCTATAATTAGCAGATTCCGTTACCCTCGCCAGATCCCCGTGAAGACACCAAAAGCAGAGGTGATTAGCAAAGACTTAGTGAGAAGGGGTTTCCGGAGTGTTGGACCCACTGTTGTATACTCATTCATGCAAGTAGCAGGTATAACAAATGACCACCTAATTAGCTGCTTCAGATTCCATGAATGCACGACGGCAGCAGAGGGAAAGGAAGCGAATGATGTCACTTTGGACGACGATGTTGATGAGAAGAAAACTGGTGAAGCGATGGAACCGGAAATATGCAGAGCTACTGATGAACTGAGTCTCGCTTTGGAATGACGAAGTTTATCCACATCGACTGCTGGGAATGATGATAGATTTGTATACATGCTTGTAGAATTTCTATGCATCATTGATTCCTAGGTTGTAGATTAGCAAGAATGAACTTCTAATCGACCGGCGGTGACCTTTGCCGGGAAATGTACGACTGTTTGTACAGTAGAAAAAAGGGTTAGTTAATAGATTTCATCTTTATGTTAATTGCTGTATCTGTTTTAGGGTTTGTGACCTTAACAGTTTGTGAGTGGGTACCGGTCATCTTCCCTCAGCAACAGGGTAGCTTGCTGTGCCATAGTGGGCGTGCCCTCTTTGTGGGGCTACAGCATGATAAGAACATTCATTCTGTAGGGCTCATTGAGAAATAATTCTATGGGTACCAATGCGGCGGACACCGAAAATGTACAGGTCCGATGTGTGGGCTCACTTCGGACCCACGCGTATCCGATCGAAGACCTTCATTTTGTAGAGAATTGTTTTTACAAATGCCTTTTAAAAATAAACTCAATCAGATATCTTTAAGTGTTGGATTAATTTGTCCTATTTTTGGTCCAGAATTGCAATTTAGTACCCACAAATGAGGTCTATACATCAAAGATGTAGCCATGATAGGTACCCATATTGGACCACCCATTGAGTTGGTTGCCCGTGTTAAATTTAAAGGCGGTCATCCAATTATTGACATCAATATCAATCTGATTTTTGTCATGGACGATCCAACAAAATGTATGACTTCGATAAAATAAGAGGTACTGGCATGGGACCCTCCTCCCTCAAAGTCTGTTGTGCCTCCCCCACTGAAATTTTTTTGGGTACCGAATGGGTACCACGTAGCCATGCAGAGTACGATTTCGGCCGTCCAAAAGTGTTTTGGACAACCGAGATTAATTCCCTCCCTCTCCTCTCACCCGGCCACTCTCTCTCCTCTTTCGGACTGTTGGATCGCATTTTAGACGGCTGAGATTGCCGAGTGGGTACCACATTGGGCAATACCCACTCGGCACTGAAAATTTTCTCTCCCCCACTTGTCTCGTTGGTCCATATCAGTACCTTGTTAACTTTGGGTAAAGGCTTGCATCCTGCGGTTCGTGACCTCCATGTCTTGTTTGGTCTGGCCCCTTGGATAGACCCCTTGGATAGAGTAAGACCAAAAGGTTTTACTCAACAACCCCCGGGCCAAGTGGGTCTCACACGAGTGATTAGAACGGTTCATTCATCTTAAAACATTTTTTTAAATGGTCCCGTGATAAATCAGCTCTATCCAACATGCGCAAGTTGTTGATTCAAATCGTTTTTGAATGGAACGGGGGAATTTTGGATCAACCACTTGCGCATGTTGGATTGAACTGATTTCTCTCGACGCCACTCGGAAAAATGTTTTAAGATAAATGAACGGTTCGGATCACTCTGTGCAAGTGGGTCCCCGAGGCGGTCGGTACATTTTCTAGACGTGGGAGTTGGTACCCATCGCATTATCGGTTACTTACCACCTCCTAGGCTCAAGTAAAAACAGAAAATCTGTGCACACAGTCTTTGGTGTACAGATTCGGATGAAGATATATTCGGAAATATTCAATGCGTATCAGGCTTGAAATGCACAGACTCAACCACAGATGTGAGTAAGACTGTCAGATATGCGTGGGTCCCGTATTAGTTTTTGAGCCCAACTTGCATTGAACGTTTTCGTACAAACCTCGCATCCTCTAGCTACAAAAAATGGAGTAGGGATTCCAAAGCCGTTGGTTGAACCAACCGACTATTTTAAACTAAAGAAAGCCGCACCTTGGGTCCTTTTTTATCTAACTTTTAGAATTCAGTAAACACAAGAGAATTGAATCAAACCTACTTAATCATTTATTACTTAATTCATTTAATTTTAAGTGTTGAATCTGAGTTATCCTACAAATCATAAGAGGGACGAGAATTATTGAATTTCATACTGAGTAGTAAAATAAGGAAAACTATATACGGTGGTCCGGTAGGGAATAGTTCTGGTTGGAGAGCGATTACTAAAAATTGGCAGGTCAGATCTATGTAGCTTTTGAATGACTGAAAATGGATAGTTAAATGATTACCCTATTTCTTTGTACCATTTGGGGAAGGAAAAGTTCTATAATTCTAGAGCTTGTTTTCCCAGTTGAGAGCAGGATCACACCAGCCAATGCAGGCCAGGTAATCCTGTTTTTGGAGAAAAACTTGGGTGCCGGCTGGGTACCACGTGGCGGTACCCAGTGTGCATCTCGGCTGTCCAAAAATGTTTTGGACGGTCTTGATTTAAGAGAGAGAAAGAGGAGAGAGAAAGGGGAGAGAGGGGATAGAGGGAGAGAGAAATCTGAGCCATTCAAAACACTTTTGGACGAATGAGATGCACACATGGGCACCACGTCAACGGTACTCTATTTGCACCCAAAATTTTCTGAAGCTTACCTTTCATGAGTAGGGAAAGGGGAACTCAGGAACTTTGCCATCCCTTACGGATGGCAAGGCCTGCCGACCCGATCTCCGACGTCCAAATGTGTTTTGGATAGCCCAGAGTTGAAGGGTGTTTTGGGTATTTTAACTCCCTTCAAATCTGAGCCGTCCAAAACAAGTTTGGATCTGGTAAAATTAGAGGTGAATTTGTAACTTTTATTCTTCCGAGAGAGAGAGAGAGGATAAATTAGTTCTGTATCTCGATCTCCATGTACTTCAAGTAGCACAAAGGTCTCAAACTCCGGTCACCCCCTCACTCCCTCACCTCAAGTCGCGACTGTCACACGTTTGCCTCAGCCACCGGAGTCGGGATCTTTATACCCATCGGGTACAGTTACGGTCTAGGTAAAAAAGAAACCCGTCGGATTTCCGTTCGGGTTCTGTAGGAGTACAAGTTTCGGGTTTTGGATTTCGATTCAGTTTTGTCCAAAACCCCAGCCCAACCAGCCCATTGCCGTAATTTGACCGAGAGGAAGTTGAATAACTTGGGTTTATTTTGTTTACACACACAAACAGAGGGGAAGAAGAAGAAGTTGGATAACTTGGGATTTTATTTTCCACAGAGAGAGAGAGAGAGAGAGAGAGAGAGTCCATCCATTTCAAGCAACACAGATGGTCATGCAATGGGTATCAACCAATTTTACACTAATAGACTACTACCAACATTCAACACAAATCCAGTTTATCTGCCCAAATATACAGAACTGTTTGTTTAAAGACTACAACAGAACTAAAACAAACAAAATGGAACATACCCCCAAAAAAATAAAAATAAAAAACTCGAAAAATGAAATAATTTATTTGGAAACCCAAGTTAGCCTAATGCGGAAAAAGGCCATTGATAATCTAAAATAATCTTCATTACCTCCTCCCATCACTTTGTGCATTTCAACTATCTTGGGCCCTCAACTGGGCTTTTCAGCATTGTTTGATTTCGAATCCGATGCTTAAAAGAGTTCGAGCCGATTCCATTGCTTTCTCCTCCCCTGTATCCATTGCCTCACTGGTTAATCCTCCTCCTCCCCCTCCTCCTGTGTCCACTGACCATTGGGTTGCTGATATTTGGTTCTGAGTTTGTTCAGTGTCCTTGAATTGTGAGTTTGTGTTCATGGAAGCTGGAGCAGCAGCAGCAACAAGAGGAGCACTAGGTGGGCCATGCCGCTTCTTGGGTACAGGCATATCGTGATCATGCACTCCCTTGTATGTTATTATGAGGGCAGTAGTGTTATCTACAGCTCTCTCGATGTGCTTCCGGACTGGACATCCGGCTGAGGTGCATCTGTAGTAGTTCCTGAAAAAATTATAGGAGGTTTTCAAAACAAGAAAAAGATGATGCACGTGTGATGACTTCGTATATATTAAGTGCAAGTATTTTGCGCAAATAATGGGCTCGCTCAACCCCTTTAGTACCCAGAAACAGAGGCCTAAATCGCTAAACTAAGTACAAACATGATCTTCAGTAACATCCGCATTTAAGTGATTGCCCTCGATGGTTACTTTAGAAAACCTCTCTCTCAAAACAACATATTGGTGAAAATTAAAACTTCAGCAGTTTTAACATGAGGAGCAGTTTCACGAACAAAGGCAATATACTCGTCACTCAACACGCTTTCTCTCACATTGGGACCAGCTAACCAGAAAATTAGTTGTGCTACCAATGGTTGGCCATAAGAGGGGGACCAGACGACCAGTCCTCAAGGTTCAAGAAAGTTTATTGGTTGATGGCAAAATGTGCTAATCATGTACCCTTGGATGATTTGTTCCTGTCCTGTGCTTCTAAATTAGACTCTCTTAAGGTTACATTGAGGAAACCATGCAATCGTGGCTAAAACAATTCCTCATGTCCAATCAAGGTAGTAATCAAACTGCTTAATGAGCTCAAAAAAGGTATCTACTCTAACTCCAGGCTTAGTTAAATATGACCGTCAGTGTCACATGAAAAGTTAATGGGTATAAACTTAATCTTTCATACACCAGATATAAAGCTGAGTCTAACTCCTGAGTAAACTTAAAGCATCCAAGTAACATATTCAGCCCAGCATAAGGATAGTTACTTATTGAAAAAGGTGTTGCAGAACTACTGCAAACCAGCATTACGCCTCTAGACAGGGCACTATATCAAGGTGAACACATTTATACCCAGAGAAGATACTGAAATCAGATTCAGAGAGGGAAGTTAATACTAAAAGATAGGCAGGCACCTGGGGTGAGGATTTCCCTTCACCATTTTTTGTCCATACTTGCGCCACCTGTAGCCATCTCCCGAGATTCCCACGTCGCCAGCAGCGTGCACAACAATTTTCTGTTTCTTCCCAGGTTTACATAGAGAACCTGAGTATGCAGTGTTGCATTTCTTCACTCTGGTTACGTAGACAGGGTAATTAAATGTCAAACTTAAAACAAAAGCGGCCTAAAATAATGTGAACCTATGCATACCACAACTGCCAAACAAGAAGAAAGAAATCAAAGCAGTTAATCAGCAAAAATAAGCACCAATATCAGAGAACCGAATAGAAAACAACTTGCCTTCGTTTTGGTTCTGGTTCATCAACATGCTCCTCCTTAATGTCAACCTCAGAAGTCCCATTGGAACCAATAGAGTTCTGTCGTTTTGTGTCAGGTATTACAGGTGTTTCTTGTATGGCTTCTCTTGAAGAAGTGGATGGATCTGAATCGTTAAGCATTCTCATTGGATGAGCTGTACTGTTAGGTGCAACAGGTACTGCAAGTTTACTTTCCCTTATGCAATTTATTCTCCTAGGCGGATCATGATTGTGATCACCTTTAGAAATGATCTCAATCATACGGTTTGAGTTATCAATGAATTCAATCTTTTTAGCATGACACTCGGAATATGTGCATCTATAGTAACTTCGGGATCCTTGAGGAATTTTCACCTGCTTCTGACCATACTTACGCCAATTATAGCCATCAGTGGACAGTATACTTTTACGGTTGGAAGAATTCTGCCGTTCCACTTCTGGCATACATGCACTATTGGTGTTAGCCAATAGTGACAGTTTTTTATTAGTTAGGCCTGATGAAATGGACTGCGTCACAGAAGTTGGTGATAATTCGGATGAAGAAGTTGGAAACTGAGGTGACTCAGTCACCTTAGTCTGTAACTGTGATTGAGCAGCTTCTGTTATTACACTTACCAAAGCTTGTTGGTGGGACTTCCCAACTTGATCCTGGAAAAGAAAGGTGATCAGATTGAATTTAAACCTACAATAGTGTATGTAACCTCACTATGCATAAAGATTAATGAGACATGTTACCATGAGTGCTGCAAGAGAGAGAGAGAGAGAGAGAGAGAGAGAGAGAGAGAGCAACCATAAAAAACAATAGGCCTCCAAGAAAAAACATAGGGAGTAAAAATCAAGTCAAACCAGTTCCTAGAATTAGGAGGACAAGAAAAAGTTGTGAAAATCATAACCACCAAGAGACTGGAGTAAGAAAATGGAATTCTTCTACTTTCTTAACAATACTGTCGTAGCCTACCAGAGTAACTTCAAACTAGAAAAACAAACCGCAGAATCTCTAACTCCAGATAGATTAGATATGTAATTACAAACACGGTAAGATTTCAGTAGCAGAATCATACATGTTATTAAGCCACCAAAAGAGAGAGACTAGCAGAATAGAAGCACAAGACTAAGTAAATGAGACAACTGCAAGGTTCATTGCTGTGTGTCAATTCAGCAGGTTGAATATCAAATGGACTTTTGGTAGGGTGACCCCATAGATTATTGCTTTCTTGGTACATCTTTTAACCTAAGCTATTAGGAGTTAGGATCTCCTAAATACTGATAGCATTTCTTGTAGAGAATCCCACAGAACTTCCTAATAGTCCTCCAATACATTTTGTTCAATGCTTTTACTCAAAGCAGCTCACCTACAACCTTCTAAATGCTTTTGTCCACTTGGATCACCAACAGCAAACACAAGGAACCTTTACAGTGAATTTTCCAAACAACTAGGTCTCTCGGTTTAAGTCATATGGCTCCCAAGAAGCCACTCAGATCGCCAACAACAATCTAGAAGATCCATTTCCTCCCAATGGAATTTATTTGTCAAAGCTTTTTTGGGCATTACAAGGTCGCCTGCAAGGGGGGGCCACAACCTTTCAACCAACTCCAACAATACCCTTCGGGTCTTCCTCTACGTATAAAGCACTATGGGTTTCCAGGATAACCACCAACCTACAACAAGACTCCTAGTCAACCTTTACCATTACAAGTTCAGTCACATGTCTATAACAAACTACGGGTGCCTTCAAATATATGAATATTACCTCGATCAAGACTTGGGACTATGAATCTTCAAGTTTGCACGACTCCAAACTTCTAGTATGAATATTCAAAGAGACATGCTTTCCATCTCTCTTGGATATTATGATCTTCTAGTTTAGGGAGGTGAATTATCAATCAGTACTGTAGATAGATATAGATTTCCTTATCAGCACTCTCGTTCTTCCGTAGAGGAGAACTCGTTTACAACCATCCGCACTTGGAATGGGATTTGTGGTATAGCATCTTCCTTCTCGTTCTTTTTCATAGTGGGATCAATCACTTTGTATGCAGATTTCAAATAATATCTCAAGCTACGGAAAAATATCTTACCCAAACTCCCAATTCAATTCGCATGTGGCCATGATGTTGCCATTTACGTCTGCGAACAACTTCCCAGGAAGTCGTCAGCCATGGGATGACAAACCTACTAAGCAATCCAGAATCGAAGCTTTACAATCTCCCCAGGTACGGGGATATGGAGGATTGAAAAAAGACAATTACAGAAGTTCCAAAATTCCAAGAAACTCAACGAAAGCGAGATCTGATCATTCGTATTCGCTTCATGTTTGAAGCATTTGTTCTTGTCCTTGTCGGGTGCAGGTATGTATCTAGGTGGCGAATTCAACTATTTCTCATTTCAAGGACATGGGGACACGACAAAATATTCAAATTTGTTTCTATTTTTTGTGTATTTTCTTACGTAAAATGGTGCTTTAAGGTTCTATAGTGCATTTCATGGATAATAAGAGAGGTTTATGCATACTTCCATGATAAACTCCAATTACACTATAGAAGTGTCTTACTAAACTTATAGGACACGTATCCCACACCCTTATCCGAGTGTCGAGTGACCGACACAGGTATTTTATACCATTACGAGAGTTCGCATAACATAGTTATGGGGCACACGAATTAGACCCTATTTGCTGAACACCATAGACAACACACTAACGTGCATCTTATGGTTTAGCCTGGTATTAGGCGCGTGGAAATAAGAGCTTGATTCCAATTTATAACTATCAGACAAACAGAGAGCGACCTTCGATAATCTCAAAAATGGGGTTATGTGTATGGTTCTAGGGACAACATTGTAATTGTGGAAAATTACCGGGTTGAAGACTGCAGCTATTTCTACTCGGCCATGGATGGTACTACTGTCTTTAAGTCCATGACTCTTGAATTTTGAACAAAGAGACAGCGTATTAGACATTGGGCAAACAAGACAGTTTTTGATATCGTCAAAGTACACGTCCCTATGACAAAAATAGATGTTGTCTTCAACCCGATAATTTTTCAGAACCACAATGTTGTCCCTAGAACAATACACATAATCCCATTTTCCAGATTTCCGGAGGTCTCTTTTGTTTGTCTTGACAGTTGTAAATCAGAATCAAGCACTAATTTCCATGCGCCCTAATACCAAGTTGAACCATAAGATGCATGTTAGTGTGTTGTCTATGACATTCACCAAATAGGGTCTAATTCGTGTGCCCCGTAATTTCCTAGTTACTACAACGACTATACCCATTAAGGCATATGAAAGCAATCTAGCTATGACACTTATAATTGCAAACGTCTTCCAAATGGATGTCACGAGGCTCAAGATTTCGCGTCATGCAAATCTTGAAGCGAGGAAGATTTTATAACCCACACGATAACAAGGACAAGAACAAATGCTTCAAACATGAAGCGAATACGAATGATCAGGTCTCACTTTCGTTGAGGTTTCTTGAAATTTTGGAGCTTCTGTAATTGCCTTTTCTCGATCCTCCGTATCCCCGTACCCGGGGGATTGTAAAACTTCGATCCTAGATTGCTAAAAAGCTTGTCATCCCATGGTTGGCGACTTCTCGAGAAGTTTTTTGCAGACATAGATGGCAACGTCATGGCTACATGCGAATTGAATCGGGAGTTTGGGTAAGATATTTTTCCGTAGCTCGAGATATTATGCGAATTTGAAATATTTATAAAACACTGATTGATCCCACCTTCCCACGATGAAAAGAACGAGAAGGAAGATGTTATAGTTATACCACAAATCCCATTCCAAGTGTGGATGGTTGTACACGGGATCACCTCTGCGTTAGACGAGAAAGTTGATAAGGAAATCTATATCTATATCTATACTACTTATAAAAGAGTGAGATGTTTGTCTACTTTTTAATTCCTAAAATACCCTTCATGTTCCCTTCCCTAAAAGCACGACCCATGTAGTTCAAACCTGTCTGTTGGTAAATGCTTGGGCATCTTTCTCCGTAATATTTTTGTACTCCTTTTGTTTAGGCTATGTCCAGATTGTTAACATGTCAGGCCTTTTTGGCATCGGGAGCCTTCCTCTATGATTTCTAATGGATCTTGAGAATTCAAGAGGTTTCTTTTCTCATTTCAATATTTTGAATTACAACTTTTTCCGTCTAATACTAACACGGATTATGAATCTACAAGTGTAGTTGAAAGTGGCATTGGTCAAGTTTATATAATTATATCATGGCACAAGATGTTAATGTAGAAGCACAAAAAGAGTTTTGCTCTAACACGAAGTTGTATACATATTGTTTTTCCAATTTTTGGGCCGTTACAACTTGCCTCATACAATTAGTTGGGAGTCTTTCACGGAGGCATAACCAAAGGAAGCTTTTTATTTTTTTTTCAGGAAGTTTTAGTTTCCATTGCCATTTCCATTTTGGGCAATGAGAAATTCAGTAATATAAAATCCTAATCATTAGTTTGCCGTTTGAGGAGTTAACCCCACAATAGATTTAAATTGCAATAGCTGTAAATGGCATGTCTTGTCAAATCTGTGCCCAATTCGTCAACCAAGCTCATCCCTTATACTCTTGGACCTCTTGGTTGATTATGATGCTAGTCATGCAATAGATTGGTCGACAAAGCTAGCAGTTGCTGCTTCTACAAGCAGCCATGGTCAATTTCTAAAGACCACAACTCTCTTAACTCCAGTTTGAGCCAAAAAATGTGCCCAACTATTCATCTATATGTCAAAATTTTCGATTTAGCTCAAAACCCTCCACGATGGGCTCGAGCTGCTGCCCAAGAGACTACCTGAGGCAAGCATTCACGCAATTGCTCAGACATTCTACAATTATTTCACTAATTTAAGTGGTAAGTGTGTGGGTTGTTAACTACTTACTCTATTTTCCTTAAGGGGTATACGTTAACTACTCTGAAAGTTCAATCTGAAGGAAAAGGTAAGATTTGTGCTTAGTGGTCTTTAATGGACACACAAACCCTAGGTTCAAGCTTCATTAAGTTCGTTATTTATTTCAAGAGGCCAGTGTATGACATTATATGTGTTGGAAATCAAAAAGTCAACCAAGGATTAGAAGTTCAATCTTCTTTCTTCCCTTGATTTAGAGCTAGGAGGAAGCATCCCCATTCAAAGACATTCACATAGGTCCTCGGGCAGACATCAAAAAGGGGAAGATTTAATAAAAGTTAAGAGCATAACTGCTAACCACTTGGTGAATAGGGTATCAGCTCAGTGGAGCATTTGATATCGGTCGAGTTGCAGCGGACTTGTAATTAAAGGCCACTTGATATTTTAATCCACACTACATACATGGATTCAAGCCTCACTAGGCTCAAACGATCTTCTCACAGGTCTTAGTTTACTGTGTGTACAATTTGTGATGATTTTTTAAAAGAAAGTAACAGGTTGAAAAAGAGAAGGTTACCTGCTACTCCCTCAGTACCTCCACCTCAATCCTAAATTTCATTGCGACAACTTATTCATTTCATTTTGCAATTGACCAGTATCACTAGGTCGAGCAGTCAATTCAAGGTATGGCACTCAAGCAATGCCAAGGCGGCTGCCCAATGATATAAGTCAGGGTCGATCAGGTGGGGTGGACCTCATCTAGGCATTTTGGGTTCGGAAACTCGCCCTGTCAGGCGCCTAGAGCCCATGAGAGCGCTTAACATTGTTGTGCATCAAGACAATCCAATCTCTTTTTTCGCTGAACTAGATGACTTGATGCCTAAAGTAATTACTTGCATGCTTTAGAACAAAGAGAATGTTGTTGGTAAAGATGGCATGAGGTCTGTCCAAAAATTTCTTCCAGAGGTAAAATGCAGCTAAAATGCAGCAAGTATGTCATAAGACAATATCTGTCATAGACAATATCCAGAATATTTGACAGTTGTCTAAAGACAAACTGAAATCAAAGAGAATCAATATCTGTAGTTCTGTACAATATGATAGGTCTACGCATCCTCGGAGGAAGTGCCAACGAGAGAATATGAATCAAATACACCTAGAATATACTCCCTCCGTCCCAAAATGTTGCTCCTCCTTTCCTTTTTTGGCTGTCCCAAATCAAAGCACCAACTTAACTAAGAAAAGTTGGTACTTTTTTCCTTTTTTTGGTACAATTATTCATGAAAGTTGGATTCCAGAAACAGGAGAAACAATTTGGGATGGAGGGAGTTGTTGTTAAGGGCCAAGTGGTAGAGGAACGGATGCAATGAATGTATCTAGAAGTAATTTGCAAATTGGGATAGACTTCAGATATTGTCGCCGGTAAATTACAGCAACTTTTACACGAGCCAAAAGTACAGCAATCACTTAACTTGCACTCCCGCAGAACTTCTACCATTTGAAACCATCGGAAAACATCCTATTCAAGTTTAATTTTCTATTCATTTCTCCATTACAACACAGCCCTCTCTTTAATCAACATTACACCAAACTCTCCTATCTCTAGCGGGCATCATATACGGACTAGATGGAAGATTTCGACAGTTTTGCAGAATTGAAAGTGAATCCCATCTTGATATGCTCATCAATTTCAGGTTGATCAACACCTGAACTAGTAAAATACAACTGATAGGTCTGCATGATAGCCACTGTAATGAATAAACAAATAAATTACAAAAATAAAAAGTTGTGTAGTCCTGGTGTATATGTTGATCAAATTATATCGAAGTAAAATTTATACGAATGGCACCCCCCACAAGTTTTAAAACCTTTCCCTGCAGATGCAAATTTGTATTTCAAGTTTCGGCAACCCCCAAAAATGAATTCAGGCTGTGTCCCCGTACGCATAAAGCATAATTTCAAAACACAGACCCATATTTCCAGCATTCAAAAAAAAAAAAAAAATTTATTTGAGCCACCATGTCCCTAAGTGCAAGTTTGCAACATATACCACACCAAGTTCATCAAAATATATACATGCATATATTTTTTCTTGTAAACATCAGTTCAGAGGCTGACTCACACCTTTTTTCCCAAACTCCCCCTTCTACTACATAGAGAAACTGCCAAGAAGGAAAAAAAAATTTAACACCCCAAATTTCTTCTCCCCTCTTTTCTACTTTCGCATCACATGTGCACAGGCATCTACTACATATACGCGTGCGTCACAATCACACTCACTGCAATCTACAAATTAATAACCGTAAACACGGGAAAAATAGAAAAGAGCATCAAACAGAAAAGGAAAAAAAATTAAAAACAGCAGAAGAGTGAGTGAGAGTAAAGTCCTAACCTTGAAATTAGGCGACTCCAGCGGGCGTAGAAGAGCATAATCCACCGGCACCTCTGTCACATCATTTCCCATTAAACTCTCAATTCCACTCCAAATTCTACACATGCATACAAATACATAAACATAAAGAGAAATTTAAATAACTAATCAGTGATCATACCTGAGAGAAGGTGAGAAGAAGCAGCAAAATACGATTTAAAATCATTCTCTGAAACCGAAGCCACGGCTAGGGTTTCAGATTTCACCCGCGCTTCAGTCTTCGGTGACTCGCCGAGTAACTGCTTCCTCTGCTCGACGCGAAATTCGCATCCACCGCCGTCATCGTCATCCTCGTCGTCATCAACTTCGTCCAATTCTTCTTCTTCGTCGTCTTCTTCCTCTTCTTTTTCTTCTTCTTCATCAACATCTGCTGTCGTCTTCTGTGCTTCTTCTTTGAGAGTCTGCTTACTCTCGTCCATGGCCGATTCGAAGAGAGAGAGAGAGAGTGAGAAAAGGTTTTCTCGAACGGTTTTGCTGTGTAATTATTTTATTATTCCATTATTTATATAGTGGTTTTTTCGGAGTATACAGTTTTTTTTTTTAGCGTCCGAATCTTTGGAAAATTTATCGCTTTTTTTTTGTTATATCGGATGCTTCGGTCTGAACCGGCTCGGAGGAGAATCCGAGAATGTGATTGGCATTGTTTTGTGTATTTTATCTTTTGCAATTCTAAGGGCACGTTGGAAATGTTTATTACTAGTATTTATTATTTATAGTACAGTGAGTGTTTCAATGAAAATTCAATGATATGTAAGCGATAGTCGAATTGTTTTGTTTATTCTTAGTTTCTTGGTTTTTTCAATATGAACTAAAACAGGTTCTGAAAATGCATTTTTGCAAGGTGTACTGTTTTCACATGTTCAATTTTCTTTAGAGTTGAAAAAAAAGGTACGGCCTGATCAAATTTCAGGTTGTGTGGTGATTCTGGTGAAGATGAACTTTAATTTAATGATTCGGTTTGTCGATCTCTAAGAATTTTGTGTAGATTCATTTGTTATAGAAATATTGTCTTTCATTTTTATATATAATAGATGATGATTATGGCTGTATTATTGAATTGACAAATAAGGATCTAAAATCGGAACTGGGATAATTACTTTCACTTAAAAAACAAATTTCGAGAGAATTTTTTTTGTTTCAAAAAAAGACGTCAATCTTAGAAGATAGAAAATTTTAGAAAACTATTTCCTCATGTAAGTTTTTTTATTTGTTGTCAAACAATAAGATACTAATATGTTAGTTATATCAAGTTATTATAAAAGTTTTCAACCCATAAACTCCCAATACCGAAATACTTTTACACAACCAGTCAAGCTAAAATCATTGGACTCCTCGCGTATGCTGATACGGATACGGGACGGAACCCGTAGTTTTATTGTTTTTCGTTTTCAAAACTAGTTTTGCAAAATTAACTTTGCATTGATATGATACAAAACCAGTAGTTGGGCTTTCAAGTTCTAACCAAACAGAGCATTGATATGGTGACCGAATCCGAATGTTTTTTGCGTGTCGTTCAAAGTGGGAGTAATAATTTATGAGTATTTCGTTTGATTTGCATTTATGTGGCTTTTGACTAGTGTTGACTCAGGTGCTTCGGATATTTGGCTCTTTTTCCCACGCCGTTGATGCGGCCGTTACTTTAGGTGCGGGAAATGAGGATCGTCGCACAAGTCGTTGACGTTTTCTTTTAACGGCGTCAAGAGTAGGTGCACGTTCCTTTCTGGACGTTTGACTCTCACACAGTGACCCCTGTTGTTTTCTTATTTTGCTAAATGACCCCTGTTGTTCTGCTACAAATTCACATTTGCTTGCTTTTTATACTCTTTTGTTGGGGCGAGCAAAAATAACCGTCAAACCGTGAGTCTAGTCCAAACTAATCCAAACCGATTGGTTGGCTTGGTTTTTTAGTAAAGTGGTTTGGTCCTGGTTTTAAAAAATTAGAAACCATGTTAAATGAATAAATGGTTTGGTTTGTGGATTTACATCAATGGTTCCAGTTCCAAATCGATCCGAACCGTAACATATATATGTATTAGATACTGTATCACACAAATTTCGAGTCTGGGAAAAAGAACAGAAAGATGCTGAACAAAGAGTCAATTTATTGATTGAAAAATTAGGGTTACAATCTCTGACGAATTTCTAATAAAAGAAAATAATCCTCTGATTCTTCTCTTCAAGAGTTTGATACGAGGGCTTGGTGCTTGTTCTCGAATTGAACGGTGAGATCTTCTTTGGTATTTGCAAAGATGACAGTGAATTTAACGGATTTTGACTTGAGGGCTTTGAAGTTTCTTCTTAAGTTGATTTGTTTGATCTTCTTCAATTTTGTTGGAAAAAAGATGATGGATTTGTGACCGTTGACTTGAGAGCTGTGGAGCTTCTTCTCAAATTGGTCTTTGAGATCTGCGTCAATTTGGTTGAAGGAGATGCAAATTTGCAGATGTTGATTTGAGGGCTTTGGAGCTTGGTCTCAAATCAGAATTTGAGATCTTCTTCAATTTGGTTGAAAGAGATTGATTACTTATGGATTTGGCTTGAGCGTTCTTCGGAGCTTTGAAACTTTGATCGAAGAATCGTCTTGTTGGATGTGGGCTTGGAGAATTCTGAAGGTCTTTTGGAGGCTTTGATTTTCAGAGCTCTAGAGCTTGAATGTCTGAATGTGTGTTGAAACGAGGGCTTGACAGTTTGATCCCGAATCAAACGGCGGAATCTTCTCTGAGATTTGTGAAGAAGATGATGACTTGATTTGAATGTTCTTCGGAGCTTTGAAGCTTCAATCGAAGAACTGTCTTGTTGGATGTGGACTTAGAGAATTCTGAAGGGCTTGGAGGCTTTGATCTTCAGAGCTCTGGAGCTTGGATGCTCGAATATCCTGATTGAAACTTCATTGTCTTGATGGAAAAATATGAGAGAGAGCACATTTATTTATAGGGATGTGGGATGGAGAGTTTATGACAGACTGCAATTATTTCCATAGTTATCTCTCTAATTATTTCCATAGTTATCTCTCTAATTATTTCCTTATTCATTTAAAGGAAAATAATTAGAATTTTATAAATATCTTTATTCTTATTTATTTTAAGAAAGATAATTATATATGAAGAGATATATAATTTATTTCACCAAATAGCATAATTTCATTGGTTAGACTTGATAAATAAATAACTGTGTCATTTTGACACGTGGCTCTATTTGATTGGACCCTCCACGCATCTTTGACTTTTGACCTATAGACACTTGGCAACACTTGATTGGCCATTTATTGTGCCCTATTTATTAGGTCCTGCAACACGTGGCAACTTGTGATAGGCCATAAATTTTACATGCCTACAGATACATTGAATAAAAAAATTTCAAGAGTACTCAATTAATTTCCTAATCTTATGTTCCATTCCACTACCATATTCCATCACTCCATAGATCAATTCTCTAAACTTCTATATATGATAACTTATTCCTGCAATTTCAATGCACTAAACATTCATGGCTTGAGTAGCGACCAATTGATTTCCTATTTTTTTTACTCGGTAACTAATTTCCTAATCCAATACTCTATTCCATGGCCCTATTCCTTCACGAATTACTATTATTCTATACTCTTCTTTAGTTGATTGCTGATAGTGACTTTTGTTGATTTTAAGAGAATTGGTTTTAATATAAGTATTGGTTTATTTTATCTATGAAATTTTAAGTGCTTTAAATAGTTTATAAAGTTAATATCTCAATTTCAAGCTAACCGTGGTTCAAAACCGAAACCGAACCGAACCGTATTTTAATGGTTTGGATTGGTTTGGTTCTATGAATTTTATGGGTTGGTTTGGTTCTCCAAGTTCATAATCCGTAGATAGTGGTTTGCTTCTTGGTTTAGTACAAAGCCGAACCAATCCTGTCCATGCTCACTCCTACTATTTTCATCCCAAATTGTTGGTCCTATTTTGGGGATCCAACTTTTTATGAATTATACCAGAAAAGAAAATAAGTACATAACCTTCTTTGTTAGTTTTTTTGAATTTGCCCTTTATTTTGGGACAACAAAAAAAGAAAAGAAAGGACCAACATTTTGGGACGGGGAGAGTATTTTCTGTTTGTGACTGGTGGGGAATTTTCGAGGATTTCTCAACCTAAGCCATGTGGTAACATAGTCTTTTTTTTAATAACTAAATGTCCGGGCCAGCTTGCGTATACCTTGACTAATTCTGGAGTCCTAAAAGTAACGACCGGACATATTCCACATTGACCCCAAGGTTTGAAACGATTGGCCTCCGTGAGATTCGAACATGCGATTTTGTTGTCAAGAACTTATTGCTTTCTCATGTTCATTTTGCTAACCTCTTGAGATTGGTAACAAAGTGAACGAGATTATAAGCCTATGAACGAGATTACAAAGAAGGATAATAGTTTAAAGGATAAAAGTTAAATTAATATTTACCCAAAAAAAAAGAAGAAGTTAAATTAACCCCACTGCCATTATCATATGGAAAATGCTACAGACACTAACTAGTGTACCCACTATTACACTAATTGTCCATGTGACACTCTTTTAGTGGATGAATCTATCCATGTATTGAATAGTGCATTGATGTGGTAATGCCATGTGTACATTTAGTGTAATTGTTGGTACACTTGTTAGTGCCTGTAGCATTGCTCTTATCATATCCCTCCCTATCTCTTCCTTTAAATAGCCGGAAAATATTATTACTTTCTCCTGGAGCACTACTACCACATTCTCGACTTTCTTCACAATATATAGGTATTGAGAGTAACTCATTTATCAATATGGTCAATAAAAAAAAAACTCATTTATTAATATGTGGTGAAAAAAGTTCAGAGCACTAATTAATCACTCATTCGCTCTCGTAGTCTTCGTAGTATTTTTTAGTATTTTGTTGAAAGTTTATTACTCGAATAGATTATAAATTGCAAGAGAAACGTGGTGTTTAAATTTTTTTTTGAAAAAATACAGCTATCAACAGAGAGAAAATCCAATTAAAGAAGGAAAACAAAAGATAATGGTCCCTTTCACCCTCCAACCGAGTTTATTTAGTGGCCTTCGGATTTTTATTTAGCCATTTATATTGGGTACAATCTTTCCTATAGCATATCACTCCGAAATCATCGACCAGAATTTGCTACGACACCCAACAGGCGTGACTGAGCTCTCTTTAATCCCAAGGTTTCCGGCTCACGCAGTGTCTGGGTTTAATGCAACAGCCACTGATTGAACCAGGTGAGCTCAATTTCAGTGATGCATATATTTCATATACACAGACAGAGATCCATATATATGAATATATACCCTGATGCATAGGTATAGCTGTATATTTTTTATGGGTTTCCTCCTATGAGTTCGTAGTTTAATACAACAGCCACTGATTGAACCAGGTGAGTTCAATTTCAGTGATGCATATTTTTCCACACACACACACACACACACAGAGATCCATAAATATGAATACATAACCTGATGCATAGGTATAGCTGTATATTTTTTTATGGGTTTCCTCGTATGCGTTCATAGTTTAATTAGTTAGAGCATCTCCAATGAGTAAATTCAAATGCAAGCAAAATTTGAGTAAAAGCTTCAACAATGAGAGTTGTAAATTTGAGAGGGAGACAAAAGCCTTATAAGAATTGGATAAAAATTTGAACTTTTCTTGATTTGAATGACAATTTGAGGAGAACTGAATTTGGTATAGGGTTTGAGTGAACTGATTGGAGTGAGTTTTAAGGGGTTATTTGCTCAAATTTTGGTTTGGATTGAAAAAATTGGGTATAAGGGCTGGAGATGTTCTTATGAGTTTGATCACTTCTGTATACTTCGGAATTTATGCATATTGTTGTAACTTATGTGAGAATGTAATCTGCTTCTTTTGACGCTTGGGTGTCTCTTAATGCTTCTTGGTAAGTGAAATTGGCAAATGTTGGAGAAAATTTTGTTCTATGATCTGTTCATCACAGTTGGGGGGACAAACTTGTGGTGGCTGACTTGAGTGAAAAAGGTGTGCACAATGACTGGGGTCAGCTGAACCCACTTATAGCTTTTTTTTGAACGGAACCCACTTATAGCTGGAAAGTTGAAAATTTTGCAGAGTCTAATTTTCCACTTTCTGGTAAATATCTACTATGATGACACCACTAGAAAAACCTCTTGAACCCATTGATCACATGTTTACAACTGCATCCTATGGCTGGCATTTGTGTCCAACTCACATAACTGCTAGGAATCGTAGAGAAAGCACACCTCCCTATAATGTTTTCCCCCTTTTTTCATCTCTGTCCTCTTTCTGAACCCATCTACCTCGTTTATTTTTCTCCTCAAAAGGCCAAAAAAATATACTCCTAGAGTATGAAGCAAAATGAAAAAAATCAACAAAATGAGGCTCTCAAACACTCCTCATAGTCCCATCTAAAAAAATCACCTCTCTTTTATCTTCCCTCATTATTTTCTTCATTCGTAGGTGGGAATTCTGTTTTTAAAAAAATGAAATAGTTAGAAAATGTAAATTACAATCTTTTTTCTAAACTCAAACAAAATTATTTTACAATTTTGAAAAATTTCAATTGATGAATCATTTAATATAGGTTGAGTTTCCAGTAAAAGAAAATTAGGGCAATCGATTTCAATGTGATAAATATTAGTAGTACTTGTTCTTTTCTTTTATTCTTTTGAACACATCCTAAGTACGTTAAACTACCTTGTATTTATGATTCCAGAAATGTAAATTGATTTGTCATTTTTTGAGATTTGTAAGACAAGTGATGCTATAACCCCAAGGGACCACCTTACTTCACACAAACGCATGAAAAAGGATTGTGGGAGGAATTAGAGAGATTAGTTTGGTTCATCGGAAAACTCTCCATTACGGAAAAGAAAAAGAAAAAAAAAGAGATTAGATAAGTGATGCTTTAAATCATGACACCACTCGTTATAATTTATGGAGTCGTTCTGGAGTCGCCACTATTCACTCGGAAAGTTGAGTACTGGATTTAGAAAATTTGGATACTGAAAAGAAGTTTGAAATGAGCGGTGACAATTAGCAGAGTGATCCATCCCCATCCTCATCAAGGGGCATAGTGACAAGAATCGGGGTGCTTTTGTTTAACAGCCACGGATCTTACGTTCTGATAATCACCAACCTCATGGGAGTAAGCTTCTAACCACTGGAGCACCACCTCAGTTGCATACAAATATGAAATATGCACTTGGAAACTGATATGGGATTTAGAAAGGGAAATTCTTGAGTGTCCCTCCCTATGTTTGGGGGATGCCATAAAAATGTTGTTACTCTGTGGTGAATGTTATGTCAATTTGTGATGGATGTAATGAGCGACACCGTAAAATACATGATTTTACCATTCTTATGCTGTTTTTGAGAAATGTTCTGCAACCATTTGTGGTGAAAAATATCACGCCTAGCGGTGAAAATGTTATGTTAGTTTGTTATGCCTCTTTTAGTTTTCGTTATGGCTTTTTGTGATGAATGAATTATGTATGCCACATTGTGGTGAAACCGTGAAAGTAAAAGGGGATATGAGGACACTATAAAGAAGATGGAGAGGTGTAGTGAGTACGAATGTAGAGAGATCCACTGACATAATGCCAAAGTTGGGGCTTGGGAAGCCATATAACGGAGACACCACATGATCGTATAATCAACCAATTGAAAATCTAACATTGCAGTATCCTCTTCTTCATCGTTGGGTTAGGGGGAGACAAGAGGGGTCGCCCGTACTAATTTTCGGTTTCTATTGGATGGTGACACCTCGTGCTCATTAGTGAGATGCTTTGGACCATAAATAAAGGAAGCATGGTAACGAGCAAAGAAATTGATTTGGATCTCTAGGCCTGCCTTCCCTGATGCCTTTCAGCTATACAAACTGAGAGAGTAGTAGATTCTTCGAGAAAAAAAGAGAGTAGTTGATTCTTACCAAAAAAGAGAGTAGTTAATTTTCAAAAAATTATTTTTGTATGTTATATATCTTCTATATCTTCAAAACGTTTCTGATGTGTCATTCTTGTGCTTCATGCATGTACCTTTCATTCATGGATACATCTGACCTCATATTATTGCTTCTGTTTGGTATTTGTTATGACTGACCATGGGAAGCCATGGAGGAAGGGGAAGCCATGGAGGAGGGAGCAGAGGGAGCACCAACGCCACCTGTTTCATTTATTGACAAGATTTCCACTTACAAGAAAAGGGCTTGGGAAACATATAAAAGCAAGCCAATCTCATATTGGGTTCTTCTACTCCTAAGCAGTGGAGCAATGCTCGTGGCATTCCCCGCTTCTAGTCTCCTCTCTCGTGTATATTATTCCAACGGTGGGAAGAGCAAATGGATCATTTCATGGGTTGCTGTTGCAGGGTGGCCCATAACTGCTTTAATCCTAATTCCCACATACTTCTTTTGCAAAACTTCTCCCTCTCCTGTGACACTAAAACTCACACTTTCCTATATTGTGTTGGGTTTCTTAAGTGCTGCTGATAACCTCATGTATGCATATGCATATGCGTATCTCCCAGCATCAACTGCTTCTCTTTTAGCATCATCATCCTTAGTGTTTTCCACCTTGTTTGGATATTTTCTTGTGAAGAACAAAATCAACGCTTCTACAATAAATGCAGTTGTGATCATTACTGCTGCTGTGGCGATTATTGGATTGGATTCCAGTTCCGATAGATACGACAATATCACTAACAGCCAATACATTATTGGCTTTGTTTGGGATATTGTGGGGTCCGCTCTCCACGGACTCATCTTCGCTCTCTCGGAGCTTGTTTTCATGAAACTACTTGGAAGGAGATCGTTCCACGTTGTTTTGGAGCAACAAGTAATGGTTTCTTTCTTCGCCTTTGTGTTCACCACAATTGGGATGATTGTGGACAAAGATTTCCAAGGGATGAGTTCTGAGGCTAGGAGTTTTGAGGGCGGAAAAGTTTCATATCTCATGGTTCTTATCTGGGGTGCTATTACTTTTCAGTTGGGAGTTTTGGGAGGCACTGCTGTGCTTTTCTTGGCTTCAACTGTGTTAGCTGGTGTTCTTAATGCAGTGAGGGTGCCTATCACAAGCATTGCTGCTGTTATATTGTTGAAGGACCCCATGAGTGGATTCAAAATCTTGTCTCTGATCATTACCTTTTGGGGATTCGCTTCATATATCTACGGTAATTATTCCTCGAGTAAAGAATCCTCATAATCTGTTTGTAGTTATGGTATTCAATGTATTGGCTTTTAATTCTTCAGTGTAGTACATATGCTATTGGAGATTAATAGGTGTAGCCATTGAATTCTATTCAAAGTGCAAATATGTTGTATTGCTCAATTTGGAGAATAATATGGATCCTTTTTTCGGAGTGGGGTCCTCTCTGTACCCAAAAACTGGTGTACTGTTATTTTTATAGATTTTCAACCAAGGAATTGTATAAGAATCTCCAAACACGGGAATCTCGAGAAACGATCCTGCAATTGAAAATACACTTGAATGGTGGTACACCAGTTTTGGGGCTTAGAGGACCTTTCTGTGCATCGGAGATGTTATATGCTTCATCAATGGAATTAATTCTGCAAATCTGTATTCATTTTTCCGAATTCTCATAATCAGGGCTTGTCGTTCGTTGTTGCTTATATGCTTGTAGATGGTTTGACCATCAATACTTCATTAATGGCAAAAATGCTACGGATACAGATGGAAGTGATAATGCTATAGTTTCTCAGCTATTTTAGTACGGGTTTTCTATTCATTCGAATCGAGTCTGCTTAGGAATTGTTCAATGACATTTCAAGCTTCTCTTTTAAAAGAGATTTTGGAATAAGAGTCTGCTTATGAGTTGTTCAATGACATTTCAAGCTTCTCTTTTGTATCTTGCAGATGATACGATTTCAATTCCACAAGCAGACATTTTTATGAATAGTTTTCTTGAAACGAAACAATAGCAGAAAATGGTTTCACTTAGCAAATTAGCCTGTTTGGTTGACGGGACTAATAATGAACGGATATAAATAATTTGACACGAGTTGTAACCCCATCAGAATACCCCTGGTACGCCATACTAAACGTGAAGTGATTAAGGTTCCGTCGGTTTGATTCTGGACCTGCATATTTAGTGCCCTTGATGAATGAAGTCCAATTTGATGCTCATATAAAATCAAACAAACGGGTCCTAAATTTGAAAGACTTATTTTAAATGGCCTCATTTGCTTGGTGGAACTTTGGGCTAACAGTTCCCTCTAGACACCAGGAATGCTCAGCAAATGCCCTAATCTTTGCCAACACCAACGACAGTTTCAGAAGACCGACGGGGCATAGATGGAAAATGACTGCCTGCATCTGCTCCTAAACAAATTCTGGACTCTTACTCCATTTCCTGCACAGCACCAAGATGTTTTCCAATTCTGAAAAACTATTTCAGCTAAAACTGAATAGAATACCCAAAACAATATATGGTTTTCATTTTTTATGCGGTTTTCTATGAAAGTGTTCTACAAAATATATGCATGTCCAGGCAAGTGTTCTGCAAATTATGATATCAGTTCAATATTCAATTCAGTCCAACAATGGAGGAACTTCCTTGTCAACATCGAAACCCCGCCCAAACTTTTTCCCTATATAAGCAACTCAAAGAATGTCCAACAAGCTTCCCCAAAATTCATGTTATGAATAACTGAAAATGGTGCTGCGGACTTCTAACCCATTTTGGACAACCAGTCACCAGCCTCGCGTGAAAGAGGAAGAGCAACAAAAGAAACTGAGGCATCAAACAGTGTCAAAGAAACACAAGCACACAACAGAATATACTAATATATAGATCCTGCATGTGTAAATTTCATCTTGCTACAAGAACAAGGGCCCTTTCTCCCGACAGAAACAGGTTTTTTAGTTACACGGCTTTCAGAAATATTTATAAGTATCAAGCACTTACACACCATACAGTCGATAAATTTTTGCTGTTAGAACATAAGGGTTGCTTTTCCCTATAAGCACAGCACATTTTTAAGTCTTGGGACCAATATCCTTGAGAGCACAGATTTGCTCTTCTCCCATTGCAGACATAACAGTCACCACAAGGTCCTTCCCTTCACCGAACCCATCCTTGATCTACACACAAGACATGAAGAAACAAAAAGCTGAGTCTATCTATGAATGGAACACATAAAGAGACTGGAAAAGTTAGGAACTCTGGAAGTAAAAGGAAAAACAGGTCTACACAGTGTACCTGGGTGAGGAGAGAGTCATCAGTGGGGAGCCTCAGATCATCCTTGGTGTTTCCATTGTCGGTCAGAAGACTCACCTGAAAAAGTAAAAATAGTCTTATTTAAGATCACAGGACGCAAAATGCCAATTCAAACATGATTGTCTTCTGGTAAATACAAAAAAAGAGTTTTGTTTGAGCATGGCCATGGAAGCGTTGAACCAACACGATTACTAATGAATTAGCTCAGCCAAGATAACCAAGGATACTCCAAGGAAAGTTTTCCAGGGAATCCAAAAAACAAAAAAAATGATAAAATCACCAAGCAGTTGTCCAATTGGTCAGGGGCTTACGAGTCCTCTCTATTGAGCCTCACTGATTCTACTCCATTCAAAGGGAATTTACACGAGAAAAACAAATTCCTTATCTTTTTAGCATGGCACTGATTTGACAGGGGACACTGTCGAACACACTACCTTTGCCATGTACCGTTATCTCGTTATCTAATCATAACAGAAAACTTACAAAACCATCTTCAGAGATATCAATGAGCTGGTAGTCGGTACGATTGACATGGGGAACCTGAGAAAGATAAAAGCACAAAATAATTGAACAAAATGAGAAATCAAAAATCAATGAAGCAGATTCAGAACTGATGGAATAATTACATGGTTCATAATGCAAGAAGCAGTTCCTATGTAAAAGTGAAAACATAAGAAACAAAAGAACAAAGAAAAACTAGTAACAAAGCAAGGCATTACATCACAGTTGTGGGACGAAGGGACAATATCTTCAAGCTTCTTGCCATTGAAGATATCTATTGCGACAAAGTGGCACTTTGCATGTCCATGTTTGCCTGTCTTCGAGGTGGAGACCTCCACAACCTGTTCAAAAGACGGAGAAAAGTGAAGACCTTACAGATCTTTACAAAAAAGCTAAACTTGATCCACAACTGACAACAAGAGGATACAGTATAGATCAAATAGAAAGAAGACTATAACTGTATCGTGCAAGGTACTAAGACTATGTATAATACATGCGCCGAAGACCGTTTATTTTGAGCTGGCAAGAGAAATATCAGTACATATGAGTAGAATTGCAGCATGGATTCATCATAAAAAGGTGTGACCAAGTGGTCACAAGCCTGGTCAGTGTTGGCATGTGAACTCAGCACTCCAAAGGCCTTCATCCTTCTTTTCTGCATATTTCATTTCACACTATATAACATCTTTTTTTTTTTTCTTTTTTTCTTGGTTGGCTACCCTTGTATAGTCATATATTGCTGAAGCAAGAACTGGTTAGTATGTCTCCTCACTGAGAGACCAGGGGACTTATAGGATTTGATTTAATTGTTGCGGACTCTTCACATGGTTAATGTAGTGTCCCATTATTGTAGTACAAGTGACTCTAAATGTCCTACCGACTGACAAAAGGAAATATTCTAGATGTGATACGATACATCCATTATTTTTGGATCAAGCACTATGGTTGAATTCTAGAAAGACCATGTTTTCTTGACCACCATTATATCCTACTCTTAATTTTGGTATTAGGATCACAAGAAATATAACATGGACATGAACTACATAAAGCAGCCTACATTTGGACTTGGTCTAGCTCAAGTGGCTGGAACAAATGACTCCTCTTACGGATATCGGCAAATCTCAGGGGCGGTCAACAATCTGTTTATTTCCCTTCGTCACTCCCTCTAGGGATTGCTACCGGGCTTAGGCCCTCAAAACTTAAGGTGCCTGGTAAACTTGTCTAGACTTAAGATAGATGCAACACGGTGGAATGTGATAACGACGATTAGAACTGACATCATGAGGTTCAGCTGAACACTGTCTGGGATGTCTGAGAATGGTGACTGCTTGTTTGCAGACAAGATTCAGGTTTGATCCTTCTTTAATGTCCTGCATCAGTCCCTAGTTGCATATGATAATCTCTATCGATGATACAGAAGGACATGCCTTTTGCTGATTGTATTTCGTTTTATTTCACCTTTCTGAGACAATGAGCTTCTTTACAGATCATGATTGTATCTGTGCTATGCTTTAGCAATAAGCAAAAATTAGAGGATGTGCATCAATGAAGAGGCTATATCAAATAAAGGAACTGATAAAGAAGTAAAAAGGTCTCCCCAGAATCTTTTCGACGAGATATGAACCTAAATCAAAACATGCAAAAAACATCAACTCTAACTTTCCCTAAATCCTGGGTTCATAAGGGGACAAAAAGAACACTCGAGACAGAGAACCCCACTAAGGTGCAGAAATCTCAGTAAGTAGACTCGCAGGTAAATAAACCTCAGTAGTTGCATCAAATTGAAATCGGCATGAACCGAATTTCTCGTCAAATGCATAAAGTAAGAAGTCATCAGCCAAATCAATGTTATTAAATTCATCTAACTAAAGTACGAAAATACTCATCGGACACACTTTTATGAGATTCTCAAGACATGGAAACTAGAGTATTTGAACTTCGAAGTAGAAGATGTGCTCTGGGCATAAGCTTCGGGTGGCCATGACACAATGTTTACCAGCAGCGCCGAGTTCCTTAACTAGATTGAGGTCATCGATAACAAAATTTGAGACTGCCTAGGAAACAAAAGTTAAACTGGGGCATAACCTTGGAGTGCTTAGCAATCAGACACACTCGAGCATCGCATCAAGGTTAATTAACTTTATGGGTCAGTGCAACATCTCCACTTAAGTTACACCGGAACAAATTAGGAAAAGGAAGAGTAGGGAAAAAAATTACACCGCGGAACTGTTATCATACGCAATCACTTTTGCATGACGACAAAATGTATCAGAATAAATGACTCGAGGGACTTTCCATAACCAGTTTGGTCTTGGCTACAGGATCTATGACAAATTGACACCCCAACAATTATATCGATAAGAATGAGCTCTGGTTCTGAGTGAGAATTCATGGGTCAAGTGAAATCTTTCCAAAAACGAATAAAGATCATGACAAACACCCCAAACTGATTCTTCAAACCCCATCCCCCAAGATGCCAAAGAAAAACCAATGACTCGAGGAACAAAAAGTCCAGCACATGCATAAAGTAGGCCTATTCATGAAACTTGTCCTCTAATGAGTTAATTTTAGGGTTTAAATTGCAGTATTAAGATGCATATTGGTGATCCAGCTACGTGTCAGCTGATATCAGACAATAGTCGGCAAAATACAGGTAAATACAAGAAACGTAGGATGAAATTTTGTTTGATATAGAACCCTGCTAAGTGTTAAGTTGTGATAAACACTATTAGACACGGAAATTTTGAATTGGATTGCTCTTATCCATTTGTATCTTTCAAATACGTAAACCAATCACTTGCACATTTTTTGTAGGAGTTCACAGTACAAACTTACCTATGAATGATGAACCCCTGTAACAGTGTTAATATCAGTGTTCTAAAAGTCGGCTGCCTAGGCCGACTAGTCCTCGTCCAGGCGCTAGGCGGTGGTCCAACACCTAGATTACACAGCTGAATAGGCAGCGTCGGCGCTAGGCAGCCCTTTCCGCCCAATTAGCGCCTAGCAATTTTTAAAACATTGGTCAATATTTGAGGTCTCTTCGCAACCGGAGACAGCTTAAGCAAGTTCAAAAGTTTTATATAAATCCCCAAATCACAAAAATCTTCTTATTCCCGTATACTACTTTGTCACTTGGAACCAATAACTCCGTCTCCATGTCATCCTTACACACTCAATCACTTCGTTAAAGAAAAATTGACGACAAATATGAAACACCCAATAAAATGTTGAATCAATTATACAACAGTAATGACTATAAAAAGAGTATATTCAAGACAAACCACCAAGATCTGGAAAAATTAACAGGTAACCCACAAGAAATTCCAACAAATAGAGTGAGAAAACAGACCCATAAGTATATGTATGTATGCATGCATATCTATGGAGAGAGAGAGAGAGAGACCTTGCAAGGCCTGTTCTTGATGACTAGGTAGCCGTTTTTGCGGATAGTTCCAGCCTGTTGTGGGAAGGTTTTGGAGGCCCCTGCGTCGGCCTTGGACTCGAAGTGATGCTCTTCGTCCGACATCTCTCTCTCACTCTCAAAATTTCTCTCTCTAAGAATGTTGAAGACGCCCGGGGAGGATTTCTGCCGTCTATAAAATAGGAAAGGATTCAGTCCATCGCAGCATCTGTATAATAGTTACACATCCATTGAAAGAGCTGCAATCCGAGTTGTTGGATCAAAGATTATCATGTTGATATATAAAATAAAAAAAACCATCTTTATGAGATCCTTTCAAATATTATAGGAGTATCAGTATTTATTAATACTATTATTATTATTAATCATTTTCTTTTTTTCCAATATAGTAGGAGTACATATTAGTGAAGTGCTAGAGGTGAATTAGTAGGTCAACAACGAAAAAAACTTGAGTGCCGGCTAGAACCATGTGGTGGTTACTTAGCGAGTATCCGATCGTCCAAAAGTGCTTTGAACAGTTTCAAAATTTTCTCGGCACCCTAACGCAGAGAGTCAAACAACCAAAGTTTCTTCATAGAGTCGACCTCAGACCTCCTTCTTGAAAGCCAAAAGATAAAACCATATCGATTAAGTGCCGAATTTTATTTATTAAAAAATTCACTTTAATCGAACATTTATAAGCACGTGATCGAAATAGATTTGTTCTATATCTATTGTCTAAATCATATTAACCTTTTCTTTTTTGAGAAACATATGTTGCCCGATCACGAGACTATCAATATTTGAACGATCATATTTTTTTCTACAGATAACGTAATCGAGGAATAAAATAAAATGAACATTCTTTTCTAATCACAATTATATTTGTCAAAATGATCTACTAATTCACTTATATCTAGTAGTGAATTCGGGGGTGCTGTGTACGGAGCCATGCACCCTTTGGCCGTCCAATCGTGTTTTGAATGCCCAGATGTGCTTTGATTTCTTACCGATAAAATTAAATCAAAATTACAGGACACATCCAGACTATTCAAAACACAATTGGACGGCCAAGTGCCTCGTAGTGCGCCAATGCACTTGAGGGGCCCAACACCACTTCCAGTTCTGTCCTTTTCCATCCAACCTGCATTGTACGATCTTTTCCCTTCGGCAGAACAATGTTTCAGAATGGATACTCTATCCGTTTGTAATTTGTCTTTTTGTTTTTCTTTTTTTACTATTTCGGACACCTAAAAGAAATGCATGTATTTTCAAATATATAAAATTTTAATTATGCAATAAAGATTTTTATTTGATAAATCTTTGTGAAATCTATTAAAGAAAATTTTCAAAATCCTAAAAAAATATTACTCCTATAAATCAAAAGATATAAATAATTTAAAATTAGCATCATGCCAAAAAAAGACAAGAATTTTGGGACGGAGGGAGTATAATTTTAGAGAATAAGTTTTGCCCGGACTAGGTTTCTGCCTTCACCATTTGTGGATCCCACCGTGCGTTGATTGGGGTAATCTGAACAATTCATTTTGTAGGGCCTGTGGAGTAGTGTGTTCACATAAAAAAAAATCAGATTGATTTGACATCGATAGGTGTATCAAAAGTGAATTTTGGTTTATAAAATGAACGACCTAAATTCTATCAATAGTTTTTAAGTTACACTATCTATAACCGTCTATTTCATAAGCCAAAATTTGACTTTTAGATATACATCGATGTCTGATTAGGCTGATTTTTTGTGTTGATATATTACTTTGTGGGTTCTAACGGTTCAAATTACCGCAATGAACGCACAGTGGGGCCGCCTAGTTGAGAAATAACTTATTTTCATGATTTTAAGTAATTCTTAGAAAGAATGGATAACTATTTATTCATGACAAATGCTGGTATTACTAAATCAAGTGAAGTAGTGGACTCGCACGTTTTCTTTTCTTGCTTTCATTTTCCACGCAAAAGGAATTAGATGCCCCACTAGGAGGTACTAGTAGCCTCATCTTAAAAAACAAGAAGGTACCGGTAGCAATCACCTCCTTCCACTGAACTTTTCTTTTATTCCCGTCAATTGAAAAACTAGCGTGGAAGCCCTTTATCCATCTAATATTAAATATGGCGGCGATAGTGGTGGTGGTGGTGGTGTTAGTATTGGTAGTAGTAGTGGTGGTAGTGGACAAGTGGTGGTCCTAATTGATGGAGATAGTGATGGTCCTAATTGATGGCAATAGAGGTGACAGGCACTATCCAACCGTCCATTTCAACAATGGACGGCTCGGATTTAATATGAGCATTGAATTAAATCCGACCGTCGATTGTTTGGACGGTCGAATGATGCGCACTGCACCGTGTAGTGCATTTTCTGTACTACAGGGACCCCTTGGCCAGTGGTGGCATGTGGCGGCCGCGATAGTGGAGGCTAATGGTGGTAGAGAAAGAGGTAGTATTTAAGTATTGTTAATCCTGTTTGAACTAGACTAACTTATTTGTTAAGAGGCATTTAAAATATGACTAGAAATTAAGATATTTATTATTGTTTGGATACTACTTGTGATTTTTGCCTTTTTGGTTTGTGTTATGACTTATAAAGTTTATTATGAGATGGAAAACAACTCCCGCGTTGTCAGCCCCGTTGTGAACTCTATCTCATTATGATCATAATTGTTAAGTTTTTAGACCTCGTCAAGAATATCAACTATAAAAAATTATTAAATCTGATAACAACCAAATATTGCAACGCATTTATAAATTACCATATTCTCAAGTTCGTAAAAATAAACCATTTTAATTAGCATAATGACCCGAGAAGGCCATAAATAGGCCCATAAATTACTATTGAAGAACCGTTTATGAATTAATGTGATATGTTGAGTAAAAAATGGGATCATATTACGAAAAGTATCTTTCAAATTACTGTAATTAATTTTTTCAGAACAATTAATTTTTTTTTTTTGGAAATAGAGAGAAGATTGCATAGATAACAATAGAGTTTACACATGAGCAAACCAACAATATATACAACAAAGCAAACATAGAAACATGAAAATAACAAACACAACATCAAGCAATGAAGCGAAAAGGTCCTGTCAACCGCCATCCCCCGTGTCAGAGTGACGCACAAAAGAGGAGATAGCATGATGGACTAAGTCAAGAGCTCGCTGGACCTCTCTCCGTGAAGCCTTGGAGATCTTACAAAAATTCAGCCTTGAGATCTCCGTTTTGATGTTGTGTATCAAAAAAGTGTCGTCGTAGTGACACTCACTCCGCCCTGCAATATGCATAATTGCATTGAAACAGTCAGTAAATATATGGACAAAATTGTAATTATTAACTATGGACCATTTAACCGCTTCCTGAATAGCAAGAAGTTCCGATTGGAGAGGGCTAGAGCTATAACATGAGCAAGCTTTCTGGGCTAAGAGGAACCATCCGGCAAACGAGCCGTGAATCCTAAACCACACCAGGAGTGTCCATCTGGGCATTGTTTTTAGCTACTGCCACAACTTCATTGCTATGGAAGGCCACATTAGAGAAGATTAATTGATTTCTTTGCTATCAGAACAATTAACTTAAAAGGGCTCCATGATTTGGACTAGGAAAAGGGCTCTCCTGGTGACTCGTCGGTGATGTCCACAATCATTATATTCCCACCAACTTGGTAATACAAAATTTATAGATTAGATTTTAAGTTGCATGCACTGAAATTCTCTCATCATTTTGGGAATTTAACTTTTAATGATCTTCCCACAGCCCAGATGATGGCACAGTTGCCGAAAGGAAATCAACTTCTCCATGAAAAAAATGGAAAGGGGATGGTGTTGTCACTTCAGAGACAACATGGATGCTGGGCCATCGGCCACGGACGGATCAGATTTTTCAGTAGCGGACGATTCAAATTTGTTCGGATAAGATGTGATACAAGTCGCCATGGCCAGCAGCTGGCCGTGATTGGCCAGCATCCATAACCCCGTGTCAAAAAAAATGGAGATAGACATGGCAAGGCTACCACTTTATTAAGTGTCTATTGAAGCATTTTTCACCATCTATAGGTCCAAGATTAATGATTTGTTAGGATTTCAATTTAATGTAACATTACCAATTGAGGTAAGTATTTGGTTGCATTTTTTATGCAGGGAATTAACAAAATCAACAAGAAAACAATAAAAAAAAAATTGATCAAAAAAAAAAAACAATAAAAAAAATCAACTACCAAATTTCTACAACACATCAAGGTGACATAAATTGTGTTCATTGTTTAATATGTGAAGAAAATTTGAAGAGGCTTGTCTCTAGTCTATTTGATGGATTCAACCATGCTGTTGCAGTTCCAAAAAAAAAAAAAAAAGTGCTATTAGAGCCTGTAGGTTTTACCATAATTCTCATTCTAATGATTTAAATGATTCGGATCATCAAAGGAGACGTGAAGACGTCATGTCTCTCTATTATTTAAACTAAAATGGAACTGTGGTGAACTATACGGGCTCAAACACCATAGTTTAATCTACTAAGTGAACCGGAGACGAGGCGAAAAAAGTCCAATATACTCCACCGTGATAGCAACCTCTAGATCTCACATCTACAAATTGTCATCCTCGACATGCTCTTAATGGAGTAGTTGTTAATTGGGTTGGCATCATATTCTAATGTGCTAATCATTCATATTCCTACAATCTAGTCTGGCAAGAGCCTCTCTTTGTTGAGACTTAGTGATGATTTTAAGGCATTCTTTGCATATTGTCATTTTGATGAAATAGTTCCTCACTATTACTAGGGGTGAAAATCGGTCGGTTCGGTTCGGTTTTCGGGGTGTTCACGACTGAACCGATTGGTTCGGGGTGATTTTGCTGGGAACCGATCCCGACCGAAAAAAACAATGGACTGATCGGTTCGGGGTGGTTCGGTTTTTTCGGTCCGGCATTAAAATTGAGATGGACGGCTGTGATTTGTTATTTTTTGCGGGGTCAATTTCAGGAAACCGAGATAGGGGTGGTTTTCGGTCCAAATAGGGGTGGTTTCGGGGTAATTCGGTCCAAATCGGGATGATTTTAGGGTATTTCAGTTCGGTCTGACAAAAATTCCGGGAACCGAAACCGAACCGAGATGTATTTCGGTTTTTTTCGGTTCGGGTTTTTCGGGTTTTTTTCCAGGCTGGACTGATCGAACACCGAACCGAATTTTCGATTTTTCGGTTTGTTCGGGTCTCGTCGGGTTTTTTTTCACCCCTAACCATTAGGGGGAGACGAGTCAGAACCAGATTTCGGTTTGAAATCACTTGGAATGCCCCAATATTATTTCATCATGATCCTATATTAATAAATGTGAACTAGAAGTTAAACGGATTATTCATGAGCAAAGCATTGCAAAGTAATTACCGGATGCATTCACCGACATAAAATACAGAATACAAGACACCAGCTGCTAACACCCAGTGAGGATTGAAGTCCCTGCAGTACAAACAACTGGTGCACCAACAAATGAATCTAAGGCATGCCAGAATCGCGAAAGACCTTCCCTGCAAAGGATGTAATCGTCGCAAGACGAAAATCTAAGACAAAGAATACAGCGCTCTGGAAGAGGCCAGACTCAGCAAACAACAGAGTCGATTGAACAAACCAACAACTTGACCCATCATATATATTTCAGAAAAACTTATATACAGCCTTAATATATCTCACTGTCGTCGGTCATGATTACAGTATAACTTAAAGACGAGTCTAACCATCATAAACAAGAGGTCTTTTTCCCACTGCACTTCACCTTTATGCCTGAAACTATCACACTTTCATGGGTAAAATGGCTTCAAATGATAAATGTACCCATTTCCCATTCCAATCTATATCTACAACAAAACCAGTACCAGTACAGTGTTAAATATACAGAATGGCTGAACAATACCAATGGAAACATGCGAAATGAGAGTCAGCCATCGACAGAGCAACTGGTGTTGAGAAAACTTACTTGGATCACAAAGCTTATTCTTTCTTGTTTGAGGACCTGTCCTTCTTCGGTCCACCCAGAATACGCGAGATCTGTAGACCTCTACTAAATGCCTGGTTAAAGAGCATCCGTGTTTGGAGTTCGACACAAGGGGGAGCCAGGCCAAAAATGCAACTGGGGCGAATAGAAGCAAGCCCATGATTATTTCATAGCCACGTGCAAGCGTTCGAACTGATCCCCAGACTCCAGCCCAATGAAGTAGAGGCCTCAAAGTTTGCGCAACCTTTAAATACACGGGATCCCCAGAAACATGGTGATTAGTCAAAGGACCAACATCATATGAAACATTAGCCTAGAGGCAGAGACAGAATTTTCATAAAGTGGTAGCAAAAAACCTTATCATACGCAGAGATTTTCCTATTTAAGAGTTGAGAAAAGTTAATTTCCAAAAAGAGGCAAAAATAAAATGATACTCCTGGAGGCGAAGAAAAACTATTTTCCAAAAAAATAGTTGTTTCAAACCGAGGTTTCTATTAAGTTCTTGATTTTGTAATAAAGTTCTTAAATTGTATACAGAAACTTGGGTCCCATCCAGACCATTGATCAGTTACTAATTTAATGATACTTGTGTACTGGCTTGAAAGAACAAAAGTGAGAGGAACAAAGAAGATGTAACTCACCAGAAGCAACCCCCATCCAGTTGGCATGAAAGCAAGAATGCATACTAAAATGTCCTGAAATTTCATGTGGATGGGAAGTGCTAATAAAAGAATTAGGCCAGTAATGAATGTGAGGAAGATGAGGACCTTGATGAATCGAAACAGAAGCTGGTAGGTTGCCCTAAATCTCTGCCTTCCAATGGACAACACAGGTGCTGAATATTAACTTCAAATAAGTCTCATCAGATGTGTCCCGCTACTCGTCCATTGTCTACCATGACATACAAAGTATGCCCATGCGTTTAGCTATGAGCAGATTTAGGGTGGTTTTATTTTCTGTAGGTTTTCCAAGCAAATTACTATTTTTAGACCCACAAGACTACAAGAGCAGTACGAAAGACCAAAAGATGCTTGTTTATTTCACTGTGTAAAACTAGTTTGCTTTCTTACATAGAAAACACAAACCCTTGTATATAGCCTCAACTTGGTATTAACGGAAGGAGAAAAAGAAGAAAAAAAAAAAACTTTCGCAAGATAAAACTTGGTAAATGAAGAAATTTTACCACTCACCTTGATCGCAAACAATATTACAAAGATCACAAGCCATGATATACCATACACCTGTAGCCCAAAGAAAAATAAAGTAAATTCAACTGCCACTTAAGCGAACAAGATTGAAATTTCTTATCAAAAAATGCACATATTAAAGTAGATATGGTCAAGGAAAGTACCAGAACACTTTTGGTTTTCCTGGTAACGTTCATGTGATATACAAGCCCATACTGATAGATGAAGAAGCGCAAGAACAATAAAATCTCAGCAATGATACCCCGCAACCCAGAATGCCGAAGATGCTCTTGTTCCTTCTCCCACCATGATTCCCAGCTTTTTTCAGGACTCACACCAATCCCTCCCTCCGCGGTTGTTCATCAGTGATTTTTTCCCACTCAAACCCAGAGGAAGAGAAAACAGCTCAAACTCGAACGGCATGCATGCATTGGAGACTATTTCCAGGGCCGGCACTGGGGCGCAAGGCCTAGCAGGCCATTGTCTTGGGGGCCCTAGTTTTAGTCCCAGTACTGTAAACAAATCCAATAGATTGGCGTATTGAATTGTTTCGTACGCGAATTCAGACAATATTTTCATAAGTACTCGACATGACTCAAGTAACATATGAACAACAAGAGCGATGGACTTACAAAGGTAAGCCACCCTGGGGTTGCAGGGCTCGACTTCGTTAGCAACGCCGAGAATTGGTGCAATCTCAACAAGTGACAATGGTACCACTACCACCTCACTGTCCATGGTCTCTCTTAAATAACGGGCCGCCTGCAGTCCGCAGAATCTGCTTCTACCTCTTATTGTGAGCCATGTCTTCCTCACTATGGTCCTTTAAATCCTCTAATTTACCTGCGAAACCACATCAAAATTCCGAGAATCCAATATCAGCAAATAATTCTATTGCCGATCAAAAAAAAAAATATATCGGCAAGTAATTCTATTCTACTGAATGGAGTGTCACGCAGTGATTAACCTCCCTTCTAATTCAACCAATCAAAATTTCGTGATATATGAAACTTGGAATATCGATTGGTTTGGCAGGTAAATTAACTGTCTCTAATTTCCCTGCCAAGCCAATCCATATTTCAAATTTCCCGTATCATGAAATAATTCCGGTATGCTGAAACCATAAACGCTCTTTTTGGTTCTCGAGACAAACCCATAAACCTTCTTTTCGGGTTCTCGAGACAAATAAAACATGGTTTTAGTTCTTGAGACAACTGAGAGGATCAAACAAGAATTACCTAATCTTACAACAGAGTACAGGGTTTCTATTGATCCATCAGCAATCGAGCCCGCACGGCATTCATTTAAATTGAGAACTGGGACGGCATTTATGTCAACAGGCTTGAGGCTGACTCATCGCTTAACTGAAATGAAGCATGACAGCAACGCAGGTAAAGTTGACATTGAGTATAGTATTTTTTTGGGAAGTTGACATAGTACAGGATAACGCTCCGTTCGTTTCGGACATGGAGTATAGTATTTTTTTCAGAAGGTGGCTAGTAGTGGCGGCCACCACGGCAACTGTTTTAAAAAAATGTCATTATTATCGTAAGGATGTTTTTTTTTTTTTGTATTAGCAACCGTATAATCTCGGCACCACTAGGTTTTTTTGATACCCAAAGAAGTGGTCCAAGTCATTTTTTAATGACCTATGTGAAGTACATAAAATTGTAGAAATCAAAATTAAGAAAAAAAATAATTATATTCATACTTTCACTTCAATCCAAACTCTTTCTTTACAGAGAGAAAATGCATTGGTAAAAAAAAAAAAGATACATGTTTGCTCATTCTCACTGGAGTTGCTCATTCTCAGCATATTGTTATATTTTCGAAACGATTGTGCATCATTTATTTGCTGGCTTGATTAAAAATATTATCCTTTCTGACTTCACATAACGAAAGAAATTACATTTGAATTTTCCTTGACAAGTTACAAGGTCAACGCTTCTAAGCATCCACTGTCATGTCAGAGTTGTATCAAGTTTTGAACAAAACAAGAAGGGAAAATTTCAAAAGACTTCCAACTTTGACCCTAATGTCTCAAAAGACTCGTGAACTTCAATAAGGGGTTGTTCTCCAATGAATTTTATCAAGATTTTGATAAAATCAACCCCTTAATTTTATGCATTCGTAAAGACATTTGATAAAATCTGTAGATTTTTTAGATTTTTGAATGCAAAAATTCATAGATTTTATCACATGTCTTCACGAATGGATAAAATCAGGGGGTTGATTTTATCAAATGTTGATAAAATCCATTGGAGAACTTAGCATAAATTTCAATTATACTCCTAATCTATCACTCCGTTCGTCAATTTACCCCCTGTTGTCCAAACCCGTCAAATTGATGACGGATTATGCTAAGTTGGGCTCCAATGTCCGTGACATTGCAAGAACCTCAAGGGATGTATCTATTTTTGTCAGAAATCTCATTGGAGTTCAGTGAAATTTTTTTTTTGATAATCAAATAACTTTATTAATCTCTGAAAATTACAAAGATTAAAAGAGAAGAGGGAAGTTACATCCAGTAGGAGGGAATTTCACCCACACAACCACAAGAACGCAACAAACCACATCGACCCCAACGGTTGGCAAGGAACAAAACCCGATCAAAATTCTCCATGTCAGCCCATCCAAACGATATCCCAAGTCCGCCGCCGCTGCCTCCAAGACCTAATCAAACCAGGAAATGACGCTGAAGCCGCCAAACCTGCCATATCGACGAGTCCCGAACGAGCAGTTGAAACTCCGAGAGAGGCAGCCAAGACGCCGCCAAAACGGATCTTATAAACTGCCCGGAATAGCAGCAGCCGAGAAGACCAAACGCCGTCATTGCCGCCAGCATCACCACCGCATAAACTCAAAACGCCTCCGTCAAACTCCTAGCCTTCGACACCCATCAAGCCACCAATATCCAAAGGACCGAGAAATAATAAGCAATGAAGATCAAAGAAGAGGTCCGACCCGAATAATGGAAACCCAAGTAGACATCAACCACCGCTGCACATCCACCTACGCCGACCGGAAACTGCTGCAACACACTGCAATCGACCATCCGAAGCCACCGCAAACCTAGCCGTTAGGCAAAAACCGATCACTCCCAACAAAGAAATCGGCGAAGAGAAGACGCAAACAGACGGAAGAAAGAGGAGCCACCAACACAGCAAAATGCCCCCACAACCCCGACGCCGTTAAGCCAGAACCAATAACACCCAGCAGTGAAATCAGTGGAGAGTAAGAGATCTGATGCAGGGGGAGGCAGAGAGGTGGAAGAAGATCAGGGAACCAAAAACCATCAAGTACTCCAAGCCGCGCCGCCACGAAGCGCTGCCTTTCCCAAACTCCCCCGCAAACCAACAGACCAAGGAAAGTGTCGACCCCCGAGTTCAAACATGCCGCCGCAAGACGCCACTCCACCACCAACAAACCAAGCCTCACGAACCTGCAAAAGAGAAGAAAAAGAGAGAACAAAGAGAAGAGGGGGAACAGAAAAATGGGAAAAGAGAGAACAATAGGGAGAGAGAGAGAGGAGAGGAAGAAGAGGGAGCCCGGGGGGAGGAGACGGAGGCGCCGCTCCCCCCCCCCCCCCCCCCCCCCCCCCAGGCGGCTGCAACCCTAGATCTGGAAGTGGAAGAGGTTTAGTTTAGAGAGAGAATTCAGAGATTAATAAAAAATTTGCCGTTCAAAAAAACAAAAGATCGCCTGAGGTCAGTGAAATTTAACCTAACCTATTTAGTTTTACATGTAAATTGGATTAAAACAACCCCTAACGTAAGTATTAAGAGGCATTTAAAAATCAAACTAACATGAAATTAAGTTATCAAACCTACTTAATTACTCCCTCCATCCCATTTTAAATGTCTACCTTTCTATTTTGGGATGTCCCAAAATAAATGTCTACTTTCTTTAAATAACCATCCAAATATACCAAACTTTCAATTCTACCCCTAAAAAGTATTCAATGATTTGACAGTTTTTGATATGCATATCATTCTTAAATTGACAATATCTTTCAACATATAATATTTTTCATGATTTTGAAAATTTTGTATAATAGAATTAATTGAAATCTACTATCAAACAAGATCCATATGACATATTTTTCGAGATCCATATTGAAGGATATAAACAATTTAAATACATTTAATTGACTCACAGTTTTTAAGGTTACTTTTGAAAATTTAGAGCAAAATTTTGAACTTCTTAAAAAGCTCGATTTTCCGTAGAGGATATTTAAATTGGGACGGAGGGAGTACTTACTATGTGATACCTTCAATTTATTTTATTTTTTTTGGGTAAAGAGATAGAAATGTATATTAAATCAAAACCACTGGCCCAAAACAGGCAACCAATACAAGCAAATACAAAACAATTGGCGCAAAACCGCCGGCCAAAAAAGCCACCTACAAAAAATAACCAAAAAAATACAAAAAATAAAAACGCTGGAGCCATTGCCGGAGCTGTCACCACGCCACTGCCGCTGCCATCGTTGCCAGGAGTTTGAATCTGGAAATCCTAAGCTTTCATTGATTTTTGGTGTGTATTATAGCTTATAGAAATAAATAATTTGTATTATGAGATGGGCACAACTCCCCTGTTGGGCCTAGTTGGGAACCCTGTGCCTCCTTTAAGGATCGCAATTGTTACTTCTTTAGATCTCATCAATAATATCAACCACTAACCATCATCAAATAATTGCACCATTTTTATATTTAGTAAGTTTGATCCATTGTGCAGACCTTATTTTTAAATAGAAATACGCGATATATGTATGGATATTCGTCTAATACACTTGATTTTCAGCATGATTGATAATCTCGGGAACTCAAAAAAATAAATGATTTTAATCAGCAAAATGGCCCAAGAAGGGGCCTACAAATGGGCCCAATAGTACCAGAAGATCTTACTTAATTTGAAAGCTACCTTCAAACCAGAACAATTAAAACTTGAAAAGGGCTCTCCGGTCCGCAATCATTATATTCCCACCAACTTGGTACTAATAAAAACTCATGTTGATCCTATTAATTCTGCACGAATCAGACATGGGATTTTGTAACATTCAGGATCTAGGAAAAATAGTCCAGAACTACTAATCTTAAGACTATCAATCTTTTTAGTCAGCGAATCAAATGAGGCCTAAGAGATTTGATTTCAAGTTGCATGCGCTGAAATTCATGTCGGGAATTTAATTTAATGGAGATGACAAGGCTATCACTTTACAACCATCTATTGGGAGCTGGGTTACAGTGCACGCGCGTTTTTATTATGTGTGTATTGAAGTATTTTCCAGCATCTATAGACCCAAGTTTACTTATTTGTTACGATTTAAATTTCATGCACGTTATCAACTAAGGTAAGTTTTTTGGGTGCGTTATTTGATGCAGGGAAGTACAAAATAACCTACCAAATTTCTATAGTACATCAAGGAGACATTAATTATTTTCATTGTTTTAATATGTGAAGAAAATTTAAAGAGGCCTGTTTCTGGTCCATTTGATGGATTGAACCGTGTTGTTGGAGCTCCTAGGGTTTATCATTTCGATAATTAAAATTAGAGTTGTGGAGACTTCACGATTGTATTATTTAGACCAAAATGAGCCGTGATGAACTCTAGTAAGTGAACAGGAGACAAAGACTCGTTAAAGAAGTCCAATATGCTCAACCACCAGTCCAATAATAACATACTATATAGAATATGGATGTTAACATGAACATGACATTAACAGCTACATCATGAAAGCCTTGACTATTTGTATTGACTAAGTGAGGTAATGATGCATTTTCTTGGTATCTATTGTGATAGGAACCTCTCTCACCATACCTTCAAATTGTCGTCCACATGCTCTTAATGGGTTGGCATCAGAGCTAATAATTTTCTATTGTGATAGCGAAAACTTCGACGTAGGGGTTGCTTCCTCCAAAGGTCTCAGGTTTGAAACTTTTCAGGTGTTATCAACTCTTTTGAGGTCAGCCAATATAGAACTTTGCTCTGACTTTAAATGCCCGTTAGTAGATGATAAGATTAGTCCCCTCAGTTGAGATGCGCGCAAATTGACTCCGACACCTAATTATCAAACAAAAAAAGTCTCTCTTGGTTTGTCATAATATATAGGGCATATCTATCATCTCTATCACTATATAAGCATCAAACTTTGACCTCAATAACAACTACCTTAGAATGAGATTGACAATATGAGGTGCAATCTTGCAGAGATAACAAATTACAAAAGTCTACCAAAATCTACTGCAGAGGTTTGAATATTTGACACATAGGGCAGTGAAGGTGGACTCAATTAAGGCCATAAACCAATCAAGTTACTGGAGCTCGGCCTACGTTTTGCTCAAAATAACTTACTTTAAATCAGCTTGTTTGTAAACAAGTCAAGTGTTACGAAATTTTGAAGCTTTATTAAGCTTTAAGTTCAAGCTCAAATTTATTTAGCTTTATATGGAATCTTGAACTGAATTAAAACCACGTAGAGAGAGAGAGAGAGAGAGAGAGAGAGAGAGAGAGAGAGAGAGAAGATCTCTAGCTATGTTAAGCTGTCACGTGAAGATCGAACAAAGACTCTGTTCGTTTACGTGACCTTTTCCAAACATCAAGTTGCAAAACATATTCCACTCTGCTAGGTTCGGCTCGTTTAGCAAATCTTTCCTCCCAAAATATGATCACATGCATGGCTCATGGAGGGACTAGTGGTCCAGTTTGGTGGTCCATGGTCGTATCAGTACAGGAGAATGGCTCCTCAGAACAATAATGGTGCCCACCACATTTACCACCAGGTCCATCAAAACATACCAGTCCCAACTGTAAAATTAAAAGAATGCACAGACAAGCAAACAAAAATGCTGCCCATCATTTATTCTCCCACTACTTATTGAAGGCATGCATCTGCCTCAGAGAGCTCCAACACCATTAACAGCCTATGTAAACTTTTTGAATGATTGGGTCAAATATGGGCAAATGCATAAACAAGTGTTCCTAGAAAGCAACAACGTGCCATTTAAAATTACAAGACCCCATTGTTTATAGGGTACCCTAAAGTGTTAGCTCAAAGGTAAGAAAGAGTAGAACTGTGTCTTACAAACACATGTTCTAGATTCATAACAAGAGAGGAAGAAACAATTGTAAGGAAAAGAAACAAGCCAAATTCCAAAACAGTGTCTGAAAATTACTGTACATGTCCATCCATTGCAGCAAAGAAGAACCCAAAACATAGGACCAGAAAACCTCAAAACAGAAACAAAAAAAAAATTGCAAAGAACAAAGATGTTTTGTTCCTCATTGACTCATACTTGGGTCAATATCTTTAAGAATACCAACTACCTGTTGCATGCTCGGTCGCTTTGAAGGAAGATCAGCTGTGCATAAATATCCAATCTTCAAGGCTTCCTCCATCTGTTTGTCCGATCCAGTTCCACGAATTTTGGGATCAATAGCTCTACACCCTTGGTTTCTCCTCACTAATCCTCTAGCCCAAGTAACCAAATTTGCTTCTTTCTCATCCGGATAGTCGTCTCCCACCGCCTTTTTCCCAGTAATGAGCTCGAACAGAATAACCCCGAACCCAAAAACATCAGATTTCGGTGTGGGGGTCTTTGGGGATCCAGTTTCCGGTTGCAAAAACTCCGGTGGCACATACCCAGGGGACCCACGAGTGAGTTCATCTTCCGGTCCATTCCCAAAAATCTTTGCCAATCCAAAATCAGACAGTCTAGGCTCCAAACTAGAGTCAAGATAAACACTACTAGCTTTTACATCCCTATGAATTATTGGAGGCGAGCACCCATGGTGGAGAAATGCTAGGGCACGAGCAGTGCCAAGCGCAATCTTGTGCCTAAATCGCCACGTCGTTAACAACCCTTCAGACCCCACATTTTGAATACCATTGTTATCGCCCTCTTCCCACGTATCCGTGCTCCAGTCTTCAGTGGTTTGAACCCCTAATGGCAAATCATGGAGCAAGTTTTGCAAATTCCCATTCTCCATATAATCATAAATGGCAATCCTTTGATCACCGGCTAAGCAGTATCCGGTGAGAGGGACAAGATTAGGGTGCTTGATTCGACCAAGGTGCTCAAGCTCTCTTGCAGCTTCTTGGTCTGTCATGGTTGAGCCACGAACCAAAACTTTTACAGCTACGTGGATCCCACCGGGTAAGAATCCTCTGTAAACTGGACCAAAACGCCCTTCCGCCAACAATGTGCCACGGTCAAAATGTGAAGTAGCAGACAAGAGGTCTGCAAATGTGAAATTCAACAATGGTTTCTCAAAAATGACCACTGGGACAGAAGTCGCGAGCTTAACATCTGCTACCCATGTGGTGGAATCAGTTTGGAACGAAAAGGGACCGGAAAGGATCTGTTCCTCTTTGTAAGAAGTCTGTTTCACTACCCACATTCTGGTTTTTCTACGGCACCCAAACGCTAAAAACAGTAACCCCACAAGTGAACAAACCAAGGCGACAGTTAAAGCAAGAGCAAGCTTGAAACCATTATCTTGGTGTGATTTCCTTCTGAAGAGAACTGGGTTTGCAGCAATCGGGCAGCTATTTAGTGACTCAATGAAGGATTCTTGGACGGTTTTGGGCGAAAATTCCAAATCACAAAGGGTCAAGTTGTTGTAGGAGAAGTTGAACCTCTCCATCCATGGTAGCCTTCCCAAAACGGATACTGGGATGCCTCCACTTAAATTGTTATAGGAAACATCAAGAATTTGAAGGTTTTTGGTACGTAGAAGGGGAATTTGGCTGACTAGGTGGTTGTTGGAAAGATCTAGTGTTTTCAAGCTAGTCAATTCTAAAATTTCAGATGGGATGTCACCAATGAGGTTGGTTTCAGACAAGTTGAGATACTCTAAATCAGAAAGCATACTAATTTCTGGAAATGGTTGTGCAGAGAATCTATTTGAAGCAAGATTGAGGTGCTTTAGATTCTGGGCATCACTCAGATTACTAAAAAGCTCCCCACTAAGTTGATTCTCAGATAAGTCTAAGTAAATCAAATTTGACCAATTGAAGCTAGAATTGTAGTTCACCTGAGAAATGTGGCCCTGAAACTTGTTCTGGCTCAAGTCAATCACCTCCAATGGCTCCTGAAAAACACCGATAACCGAACCGTGAAACGAATTCTGCGAAATATTAAGATATGTAATGGAAGAGGAAGCCAGCCCCTCGAAATCTGAATCGCGGCCCTGAATCCCATTTCCAGCAATGTTCAAGGACTTGAGCTTAGGCAATGCAGCAAAAAACCCATTAGGAAGAGTGCCAATTAGCTTATTTGATGACATATCAATGGAAACCAAAGACTGGCAGTTCAGAATCCCAAATGGGATATTTGATTCGAACCCATTAGAACCAAGCTTAAGAACTTGAAGGCTAAGAAGGGAGCTAATGGCATCTGGGATTTCGCCGGAGAAATTGTTAGTCGAAAGGTCTAGGGTTTCAAGTAGGCCAAAATTGCCTATATTGCTTGGGAGGGTCTGAGAAATTTGGTTAGAAGAGAGATTAAGAAATTTCAAAGAACCCAAGCTCCAGAAATCAGAAGGCAAACCAGTGATATTGTTATTGCTTAGATCTAGTGATTCAAGATTTTCTAGCTTGCCAATGGTGATATCAGGAATTAAACCAGATAAACCCAAACCAGAAGCAACTAACCCAATAACATTTTCTTGGTCACAGGATACTCCTTTCCATGAACAAACAGGACCAGAAGAATTTAAACCCATCTTGTGGAAGAAATCAGAGACAAAGTATTCATCAGTATTGGGTTCTTGACAAAATACTAAAACCCTAAAGAACAGTGATAGAACAAGAATAAAGATGAAAAACCCAATACCCATTTGAGGAAATGAGCTAAAATCACAGAAACAGTTAAGGGAGGAAATGTATCAAAACCCTCTAACCATTTCAAAAGCTTCCTTTTTTCTCCTCTGCAGCTCCATTAAATCCAGAAAAACAGGCTCCATCAAGTGAGCAGACTCCAAAAGACGATTACTGGGCAAAAACTCAATCTTTGATGGGTGGTCATTTTTTCCCTCAGGAAAACCCCAACAATCAAAACAAAAGCAAAAGTAGCCTGTGATTGGAGAACTGCTGTTCAGGAAACAAATGGGTTTGTGAGAAAACAACTGAAGATTGGTTTCCAGACAAGGAACGTGACCTCAAATTACCTGGCTTATGAAAGCCAACAAAAAAAAAGAACCTAACTGAAGCCTTTTTCAAATGAAAACAAGGGAGTGCGGTGAGAGAGAGGGTAAAATGTTGGGAAGAGAAAATTGACAGTGTGGAGTGGAGTGGTCAGAAGTTGAGGCATTCATCATCATAAATTAAAGGGCTGGAGCAAATGTAATGTTGGGTTGGTGAATTTAACAGGAAGGTGTTGGTGGGAATTCAATGATTCCTCATTTAGTGTATTGATTGATCATCTTTTCTTTCTTCTCTCAGTTGAAGATGTGCCTTTAATGAGAGAATGCAACTGTTTTGGCTCTTTTTTCATTTTTTGGGAAACTAAAATATGGGTACAAAAAAAATTCATCATACAGTATTAAAAAAGGTCAAAAGAAAGCTGGCACTTTATTCTGTTTGCAAAAATGCATCGCATTTCCAAAGCTTTGCTTCCTTTTCCACTCCACATATTGACTTTTGCACGTTTTGCTGGGACAGCCCATACGTTCTTCTGTTTCCTTTTTCTTCTTTTTCATTAGTTTTTTCATTATTCTTTTTTTCGTTAGTTAGACATTCTGGTTTAACTTATATACACCTCAATTAATTCATTAGGGCTAATTGCACTATCAAATAACGAGAGGCTCGATTAAGCTCTCTGAATTGACCCATAAGAACCAATAGTACATAATAAGTTTTCAGCTTGAGACCTAGAAGGAATGGGGGGTGATGTGCACCCCTCCACCGTGCGATCGCATTTTATACGGCCCAGATGTGTTCTGATTTTTTACCGGTAAAAATTAATCAAAATTAAATTCAAATTGTCGAACGCATCCGAGCCGTCTTAAACATGATCGGACAACTGAGGGGTGCACAGAATGGTGAATTAATTGTCAAATAAATAAGTTACTATATTATTACTCATTTTACTAATTGAAGCTTGTACACGATCTTGATTAACATGGGAGTATTAAAATTTGGCAAGATCTTGGTTTCAGATCTAATTGTCTTGTCGGCGAATTATCTTACCTTGTTAGAGCATGTCTAATGCCTTGCCAACTTATGAATCAAAGAACATTTTGGAGCAAAATCTTCCGAATATTAGCTCTGGCGACCTGCTAATTATCCAGTTAAAAAATGATTTGGTCAAAATCTTTTTCCCCATATCACCAATAATTTATGAGAATTAATGTAAAGATTTTAAGTAATTTAATGGTAATAAATGCTGCTAAAACTTATGGAGCAAGGTTTCAAAAGTAGGCTAGAATTATTGGATATGCTCTTATTGTAGCCATTTCAAAGGATAAAAAATAATTTCGAAAAATTGAATAATTTGAGAACATTTTGAAGCCAATGTTTTCCGGGGAAAAAAAACCAAGTGAGAGTAATTTCAAAATGCAAATAGTCATTCAATCGTTCAAACGTAAAAGCATAATTTGCCACAGTGTGTTCTGTTAATATTTTTAACAACCTTACTCTGATAATTTCTTCAATTTTCTTTCTAACAATTCAAACTCTAATTGCATTTTTTGAGTTCCTTTTTTTTTTTTGTGCAACGGAAATGATTCATTAAGCTAAAAAGGTTTCAAACATAAAGCTTACAAAGCAGAAAGAGAACAAGACAGTAAGAAAGTCCTACAATAGAGAAGAGAAAATAGAAACTAGTCTCTAACACGTCCTATGCCTAAGGCATCCTCCATGACGCTATGTCTCGCTGGCATGGGAACTTCCTCGCATTCAACAAAGTCTTCTTCTTGCTCCGCGCCCAGGTGTGCTAGAATGTCTGCGCTGGAATTGGCTTCACGGTATGTTAATTTGAGTTCCAATTTCCAACGAGAGAAGGGTATGATTAAATTTTTGTCCTTTCAAAAGATAGGCTATTGACAAATTTTAACCAAATTAAGTCATGCATTGAAGCCCGTAAATTTTTTTTTTTTTAAAACAAGGGTAAATTTCACTTACCTCCCCTGAGGTTTCTGACAATTACAGGGACCTCCCTCATGGTTGCTGAAATTTCACTGCCCTCCCCTACTTTTGAAAATAAATGTCACTTACCTCCCTTCCGTCAACTTTCGTTAAAAAAGGTGACAGAAAACGATGACATCATCCAATTTTCAACTTTAAATGCCTGTTTTACCCCTCACTCTCTCTTCCATCTATAAGTACAGTACACCACCACAATCCAACTTCTCTCTCTTATTTTTTTCCTTGTATTTGAAAAAAATGTACACCACTTATTGTTGTTTTTTTTTCTCTAACATTTTCAAGGTTATAACCTGCTCTCTCTCTCTCTCTCTCTCCTATCATTTTTTTCCTTGTATCTGGCAAAAATGTAGACTACTTATTTTTGGTTTTTTTTTTCATCTAACTTTTTCAAGGTAATAATCTGCTCTCTCTCTCTCTCTCTCTCTCTCTCTCTCTCTCTCTCTCTCTCTCTCTCTCTCTCTCTCTCTCTCTCTCTCTCTCTCTCTCTTATTTTTTTCCTGGTATCTGGAAAAAATTTACACTTATTGTTGTGTTTTTTTTTTTTTTTGGAAATCATAGCATTAGCATGGACATTCACCTTCTACCAATAAAAGAAATGTGCTAAGGGCAAGGGCCAAAACATGGCCTACTCATGTACTATTATAATCCCAGAACCAGAATTTAGTATAGACCATAAGTCATTACATAAGCCATAATCCTAATTAATTACAAAAGCCATAACCAATTTACAAAAGTGGGTGTATCCCATTGGCATCATGTACCCTACACCTGCTGCACCAAAATATCCACAAAAAAGGTGCTCCATTACCAAAACATTCTGTAATGGCAAAAAAGAAAACTAATTCAGAAACTGTATGGTTTAATTCAACATCTAATACAACAACTATATGCAGTAAAAGTACCTTAAAATGTTTAGAAGAAAAAAAAGAAAAGAAAAGAGTACAACATTACCAAAAATTAAAGACTAGGATCAAAGCTGTAAATTTGCAGACTTAGCCGATGCAAAATCTAGGAAGCAAGGGTTGAATATCACGAACAGACATGGCTCAAAACCATAAATACACGAACAAAAAAACAAAACGAAATTCAACCGAATATACTGTATATTGGTTTAGACCATCATCACTTGTTAATTAGGAAAATCATAAAAGGAAACCCAGTCATGGAATTAATTTACACCGCATACTAGCAAATTGCTCATCTTCTCCTTTTCATCGATTTTCAGAAAAATGTCGAAAACCCAATCATTCAGATTTCAAGAACCGTAACCTAGAAATTAGGAAACCCAGAAATTAAGAGAAAAATAAGAGTAACCCACTATTAGGAACAACCGTTTAGAGACAAAAAAATTAGGAAACCCAAAAATTTTAGAGACAAATAGTCCTTAACCCACTATTATTTCTCCAAGTTCATTAAAAAAAAGGTAAATACCGTACTATTTTGAAAACCCCCAATTTTTTTCAACTAACCCTAATCAAAATCCTATAAAACCCAGTTCTTGATCAAAATAGAAAATCGTTGTAAAACGATGACACAAACATGAATATGAGAGGAAGGAAACATACCTGGAGATGCATGTCTCGATCTTCCGTTTCAGATTTCCAGAACGTCAAAGCACTTCGATCTACATCTCGACCGTGCTGAACAAGATGAACACGATGGTTTTGATGAGAGTTCACCGATCTGTTGTTGATTTATCTGTCGATTTCCGTAATTTTATGTGCGTTCTCTTTCTTCTCTCTCTCTCTCTCTCTCTCTCTCTCTCCCTCTCTCTCTCTCTCTCTCTCTCTCTCTCTCTCTCTCTCTCTCTCCGTAGAAGTGTGTTTGGGTGTTGAACTGATCGACTGAGATGGAGAAGGCCAAGTGTTAGCCTTTATATATGTAGGGGCAGCAAAGTCATTTCATCATCAAACTTAACGCCGTTAGCTGCAAATTGACGGGAGGGGGGAATCTGACATTTACTTTCAAAAGTAGGGGAGGGCAGTGGAATTTCAGAAACCATAAGGGAGGCCCCTGTAATTGTCAGAAACCTCAGGGGAGTTAAGTGAAATTTACCCTTAAAAGAAAGACCGTGAGTATTGATCATGACTATTTTTTACTTTCACAAACTTTAGAGATAAAACTTTACTCTCTTTTTTCTCCTGTACTTTGGAAATTCAGAAGCTTAAACTTTATTACTCCATCACAGTATCGGATCCGGGAGTGTTGTAGACGGTTCCATAAAGCGACATCCGGGCGTTGATCTCGACTCGTTTCACTATACCATTTTCTTGCAGGTGGCCCAGCGGTATTTCCTGGCTCTCCCTCATGGGAGAGCAAGTTGGAGCTTTAGTAGAGGCGTTTGGAGTCCAGAGCTATGGAAAGCTTCTGGATTTCCAGTGAACTAACGATAGTGGCGACTCCAAGAATTCGGAAGTGTGGGGTCATCGCAATAATGACAACTAAAAATTTTGTTCCAACAAAAATCACATATAAAGCTCAACCTAATAAACAAAAGATATCATCAAAAGGCATAAAATAGTTTTCTATGTTTTCAGTTTTCACCACAAAAAAAAAAAAAAAAACTACACAAGCTTCTACAATTGCATTCGATGCGGTTTTGAGTTCTGAAATCGTTGCATCATAATCTCTACGTCGATACTATCAAATAATCCCTCCGTCCAAAATTGTTGTTTCTTGCTCCTGCTTCAGTTTTTGAACCATTCAAACAATTATCTATTTTATAATCTATAATTTTAAAATATGCGTCTGATAAAATTAATTGAGATCTATAAGATTCATATTAGATATACTCCATCTGTCCCTTTTTAAGTGATCCCTATCGGAATCCGTGCAATTTCAAACCCCTATAAAACATATTTCTTTATATAATTTTTAAAAAAATTCTATACCAAATTAAAGTGCTCATTGAGTAAAGTGCTCATTGAGTACTTCAATTTGGTGCAAAAAAAATTTAAAAACATGCCACGGAAGTGCATTTTTTAACGGCTACAAAAATACACGTTTCTTAAAGGTATCATTTAGAACGGGACGGAGGGAGTATATATCACAAAAAAATCTAAACAATTTTTATAGAGGTCCCAATTCTGAAATAGTAATTAGGAGCAACAATTTGGGACGAAGGGAATACTTCCTTAGCAAAACAGATCAACCTCTCCATATCATCAAAAGAACAAAATGAGTGACAAGAATTCAAACAAACCACACAAAAAGGGGGATGAAAGTTGAGAAATTATCCAGTGGTGTCAGCCCTAAATTTATGGGGGTTCATTTATGAATTTCCTAAAAAAATTTAACATAGTAGTTGTATTTTTTTTTTTTTTGCCGTGGGGTCGGCTGACCCCCCACATTTCTATGTGGAGTCGCCCCTGACTAACGAACTCTCCCAGTAACCCCCAACTAATGTATACCGTGTGACAAAATAAAATAAGTTCTGTGTAACTTTTCACTAGACTGGATACTTTCCGTCTAAGAGAAAGTACTGTCCATAAAAGAAACATTTTCTGTTTCTATGCTTAGAGAATAGAGATGTAAACTTTTGTCTTTCCATGCTTCTGAGAACAACTTTAGCTCCCATGGGGTGAAGTGATAGTGGACCCCTTAAAACATGGTAATGTCAAATATTTTTGAGCTTTTTTCCAAGTTAACTTTTGTCCTTCTGACTATGGTGTTGGTGTTGGCGTTGGTGTTGTACCAAGGTGACCCAAAAATTGTGCTTCCCTGTCTTAAGAAAGTGCTTTTCGTTTTCCTCTTTGATTTTTGGGTATCAGAATGTCTAATCTCTCTTTTAGGTTAGTTAATTAATCATGACTTGGAAATTTCTGTTTCGAGTTTTCAAGGCCTAACACTCATTGAAGCAGTAATTTTCCCCTCTTGGTTCTATATTTGAAAATCCCAAATGTGACCACCTCAATCTATGGAGCATGCCAGCATGGGACCACCTACCTAGACCACAGATTAATTTGCACTCTACCGGTAAAAATACACTTTTACTAGTCAAAGAATGGTCTTAATGACAAGAAAAATACACTCTTACCAGTCAAAGAAGGGTCTTAGTAACAACCCAGTGAGTTAACACAGGAAGAATCCTATTATATATTACATAATAGAGGGATGTAATTGTCTTGGAAATTTATCTTTTCCCCCCTCTCTTTTATACACACGTACTCAATCATACAATACAAAAGAAAATTTAAATGGAAATAGAAGAAAAAATACAAAAGAAAATTTAAATGGAAATAGAAGAAAAAATACAAAAGAAAATTTAAATGGAAATAGAAAATTTAAATGGAAATACAAAAGAAAAAATACACTCTTACCGGACTAGTTTTCACGCTCCTTAACTAATCTTTTTTTGGTACATAGGAAAGACAAAGAAACAGAAAAAACAGTTACAGCCTTTCAAAGGCCACCCCCCTCATGTCTGCTTCAAGGAGGGGGATGATAACATCTGGGGGAGCAATGTGAGAGACCCACTTCTGGTCTTGATCCACTCCCATATTCGCAAGTTTGTCAGCCACTTGATTTCCTTCACGATAAATATGATTAAGCGAGCATCCTGTGATTTCGAGCAAGGCCTGACACTCCTTTATGAGGACCTTGTGGGGAGAATGATAAGGAACATCTCCCTTGATGAGATCAATTGTTGTAGCTGAGTCTGAATCAATTTCAACAGCTTCCATATTCTGGCTCTTCACCATCTCCAAGCCACGAAAGATACCCCACAGCTCTGCTTCTAGACTGGTACAATCCTCCAGCCGTCCATAGAATCCAATCACCCAGTGACCACGTTCTTCTCTGAAGACGCCTCCAAACCCAGCAGGGCCTGGGTTTCCTTTGCTACTGCCATCAGTGTTTAGCTTCAATTTGCTTGTACCTGGAAATCTCCATGCAATAAGTTTCACATGTCTATTTGAGACTGGGAATTGGGTTGCAAATGCAGACACAATCTCAGATGTAAACATCAAACACTGTCTATAAACATTGTCCGAATCAAAATTAATGTCATCAAACACTTTTTTGTTTCTAGCAATCCAGATTTTCCATAACGTAACCAAAATAAGCACTGAGTTTGAATAAACCCCTTTGTCAGCACTGGCGTGATTGACATTTTCCTGCAGCCATAGTCTCCAAGCATGTATATCACCCGTAAGAGGTACCTGAGTACTGGGGATATTGGACCATATATCTGCACTAGATGGGCAAGTGAAAAACAAATGATTCATGTCCTCACAATTAAAGTTACATCTAGGGCAGTTCTCACAAGCAGTTAATCCCCTGGTACTTCTCTGTTGATTAGTCAAAATCTTACCATGCATGCAAGTCCAGAGGAAGCCTTTAAGCTTAGATGGTACTTTAAGCTTCCATATCTAGTTCCAGTTCATATCAGAGATACATGTATCAGCTAACTTATCATAAGAGGATTTCACAGAAAAATTACCTTTGTGATTCAAGTTCCAGTTGGGGGTATCCTCCATAATGGTATTCTTGGGAATCAAAATACTAGTAATCTTATTCATATCACTCATGTTGATAATCTGGCTGAGAGAGGCCACATCCCACTCTTTATTCTCATTAATGAACTCAGCCACTTTGACATTCTCATTGAGGATTTCATGATCACTATTATCTAAAGCCTTATCCCCACACCACCAATCATGCCAAAAAGAAATATCTTTGCCATTTCCAATAATCCATTTGATGTTTTTCATCACAAAGTCCCTAACTTTAATTATACTTCTCCATGTGTGAGAAGCTTTTTTATTCACAGGCCAATCATTAAGACTATGATGCTTCAGATATTTTCTATGAAGTACTTGGATCCATAAGGGTTTTTTTTCAGTGGAAATCCTCCAACCAAGTTTAGCAATAAGAGCTAAATTGGATTTACCAGCTTGTCTAATGCCTAACCCTCCCTTTCTTTTAGTCCTGCAAACTGTATTCCAATTAACTAGATGAATCCTTCTTTTCTCAGTCCTATCCCCCCAAAGAAAGTTTCTATTAATTTTGTCAATCTGATTGGTAATAGAAGCAGGTAGCAAAGAAGTTTGCATAGAATAGTAAGGGATAGTGGAGGTAACAGATTGAACAAGGGTGGCCCTTCCCATAAGGTTAAGAGACTCAGCCTTCCATCCAGCAAGCTTCAAATTCAGTCTTTCAATAATATATTGATAGTTCCTTTTAGACACCTTAGAGTGAAGAAGAGGAACACCAAGATACATACCAAGGTCTTTGGTGAGACTAAAACCACACAAATTGCTGAGATTCTTAGCATGCCTGGGATGAATATTAGGAGATATAAACACTTTAGATTTATGCTCACTAACAACTTGACCAGATCCTTAACTAATCTTGTGAGACCAATGCCACCGTCCACTAGCGGTGGCCCATTTAAAGCCAAAGCAAAGCTTTATATGGACTGGCCCCAAAGGAGTTGATAGCACCTTCAAGATTTCGAACCTGAGACCTTAGGAGGGAGCAAATTTTAAAGATATTATGTTGTGTCTTTTTCCTCTCCCCTTAAAATTCAAATTATTTTTTTTTTCCTCAAATTTTTCCGACCAGAAGAAAAATTGAAATAGAAGAGGAATTTATAGAGTTCTGAAGGAAAAAGAAAAACCCCACATGCCCATGTCAAGTGAGTCTTATCATTTCACACGTTATTAACTGGCCAGGCTATAATGACCATAACTCTACACAAACCTACCCATTTTACTTGCAAAACTAATCATAATAAATTAACATTAAGCTTCACAAACACTTATTCATGTCTATTTACATCATCAATTACTGTAATACCTATATCTGGTCAAATCTCGAATGATCAGCAATGCATATATCATACTCCCTCCGTTCGGATTTATTTGTCCCCCGTTCTATTGCAACCGGATAAAAAAATTTAATAAGTATTATGTGTCAAATATGGATATTGATAGATCTCGATTAGTTCTAAAAAAAATATTTTGAAAATTACATAAACCATTATAAATTATAAAATATAATCATTTAAAAAGTGGCATGAACTTTCGAAATGGACTAATAAATCCGGAAGGAGGGAGTAATCCACAAAATCGACACAAAAATCTCCAAAGTAGAAAAAGAAGATTTGGCTCAAATTCTTATCATAATGTCAACATAATCCACTCCTATTGTCTTTCATTGATCATGAGTTTGTTTGGGGTCCACAAACCTTCACCCTCTCCCCAACTCTGCCCTCCACTCTTTGACTGTTTGTGCATGCATCATTATACTCACTCACTATGATTAATTACGTATCGTACATAAAATCTCAGAATTAATCCACTGCTTAATCAATAGAATTGGAGTTGGATCCTCTCCGGTCCTTTAAAAGAGATTAGACGGTCCAATCTGTTTATTTACGGGCCCTTCTAGGATCTATTTCAATGATCGCGACCAACCTCTTGCATTGCATTACCTGATTACCATAACGATAAGAAAAATTGTTCATTTTTAAACCTTAATAACTACACGAAAATTAATGCTGAACGGATATTATTTGTTATGTTTTCGGGACTCATCTTTTGTTGAAAAAAATGGATTTCAAGGTCGTACCAAACGATATCAAATTAATATGATTTTACCATTTCCGATTTTCACGACAAGTCTTAAAAATGAACTGTCCCGTTCATTGAAGTGGATCTGGGTAGGGCTCACAAACAGACGAATGGGACCGTCCACTTCCTTTTGAAGGACCAGAGAGGTCAAAGTCCAACACCCACTCACTAACTCGCGTGACTTTAAAATTGCAATTGCTTTTCTTAAACAAGAAAAACAGGTGTTTAGAAGTGGTTAAGATTGTCCTCACCCAAGAAATATGTTTGTTACGGCTAATACCGATAGAAATCAATTGTTTGTTTTTTTTCCCCCTTGTAGCTCTGCTTCTACTTAACGTAGGGCTAAAACTAATATAGAATACTTCACCATTTAATCATAAGAAAATACTATTTTTAGGCTTTTTGCTTACGTTTTTCAACAAACAGTTTTATATACTATCTTAAACTCCAGCACCAAGAAGGGAATTTGTTTTTCATAACGTTTTGTCTTGTATATCATTAACTAGCGTTGTGCCCATTTGATGCGGAATCCGGGGGTGCCGTGCACCGTGCAATGCATACGGGCCGTCCGATGCCCGGAAGTACAGTCCAGATTTGATCTCCATCTCTTTGCATCCTATCCGTTCATTGGCACACGCAGAGCGATCAAATTTGAGGGGTCCTTCCGGGCATCAGACGGCCCGTAGTGCACCGCACGGTGCACGGCATCCACCCCAGTTCCGTTTGATGCACTGGAAAAAAAATTACATTGGTGTTTTTTCCGGCCCCGAGTATAGAACAAGCACATCGCAAGTAATTACCATTAAATCATGCTATGCCCGGCAATTGAACGAGAAAATTAAATAAAAAAAAGATTTCGTGAACGTTTTTCTCCGCGATATGTTAATAGAGATAAATAGTGTAAATAGATTTTATTGACCAATTTGATTTTAAAACAGTTAAAATATAGGAATATAAATGCATTTATAGAATTTTACCAATAGATTTTATCAAGATTTGATAAAATCAAGCGCTTGATTTTATCCATTCATGAAAAAATTTGATAAATCTTAAATCTATTCGGGAACAACCCCAAATTGTGTAGATGAGACAGACAGAGAGAGATGAGCACATCAAGGCCGACAGGAAAGAGAAGTTAGGAGGGAGAAGTCTTATTGCATTTCTTTTTTTCATGATTCGGATTGATGGTGGGGGTGGGGCCGTGGGGTAGTTTTGACCTTTGAGGGATAACAAAGAAATTGATTAACCGATAGGAAAGTGATATTGACACTCTTTTTTTTTTCTGTTGGCATTTTTTTTTGTCTTTATTAGGTAAAAATTACTCTTTTACACTATATAGATAAAGACACAAAGAGAGTATCAATAGAGAAAAGAGGAGTGTCAATATTAATTCCCTAACCGATATCATTCATTAATTAACATCCCCGAACACAAATCCTAGATTTCCCCATTTTAAAATATGCATGGTGCTAACGTCAAAACTGTTTTTGATTGTGCCAAAACTCTAGTGCATAAAAATACTTGTACTTGCACATAAATACATGCATTTTTATGCACGAGAGTTTTGGCACAATCAAAAACAGTTTTGACTTATTACTATTATTCATTTAAAAATTGTTCCAATTAATGATTGTGTCATACCAAACTTCCACCTTTCATAGTGAATAATTTTGCCGTTATGGGGTCTAGCCACTTTTTATTATCAAATGCAGGAGAATTACCAGTGGCAAAACCAGGATTCTTTTACGGGGGTGCCGAAATATAGAAATTCAAGTAGAAGAAAGAACTCTAATTAACAAATAAATGCATACTAAAAGGCCCTAATCAGTTCACCTGGCCTCCTGAAAATAGTTTTTAGTTTAAATACAAGCAAATCAATGGTTTACACTCAAAAAAATCTTTAGTTTCAAAAAGAAGAAGGATCATTTGATAAATCTTGGTGAGTTTTATTTAATAAAATTTTTGAAATTGTAAAAAACAAATTGAAAAATATAGACAATTGAAAAATTGCACGCATGCAGATAAATGGACAAGAAATTCAGGGCTAAGGGAGTAACCGATATCAATAATTAACATCCCCAAGCACAAATCCTAGAATTCCCCATTTTAGTGCCACCAAACTTATTACTAGTATTCATTTTAAAAATGTCCAATTAATGATTGTATTGTACCAAACTTCCACCTTTCAAAAACAACAATGATACTAATTAAAAGGATGGCAATTAGTAGGGGCGGTCCTACCCACAAACAATTTTTTTTTTTAAATAAAATTGTGAAACAAGTCTTTTACGTACGTGAACCACGATCTAATTATGTTTCTTTTTAAGTCTTGAACGATGATCATAGTGAATAATTTTGGCATTATTTTATATATACTTCAATACAACTTGTATATACTACACAATTTGAAAAGTTGACATTGTTATTGTCCTCGCACATTAGATTTACAATGTAGCTAGTACCATTTTGGGGCATGGAAGGTCGATTTCCATTAGCATGGAACATCTATTATCACCCTCTACAATGTATTGGGTTAGAAAGTAGATGAAGAACCCAATACAGCATGGAAACATGGTGCATAGAATGTAAATATACTATATATGTAGGAGGTACGTATTAGTCACAATTCGATTTGCACACGCATTCCGTGTGTCCCGGCCTCTAGTTCATATATAATGAGTTTTACACTAAAGAACCATTTCGTCAATCACCTGAGATCGAGCTCACAACAACAAAAACCAAAAACTTACATAAACAACCATCCAAGAAAAAGTGTGAAAGGGTGGTCATACATATCGTTGTATTTTTATTTTTTTTCTTTCCATATGGTACATATTTCAAGACATTATTAGGTGGCATGTTATCCAAAAGGATACAACAAAAAAGTTTAAGATGTTAATATAAAATATAGATTACTCTCACCAATCAAAAATAACATAGTATTTAGCATCATTTAATGTTTCATTTCACTTAATGACAAGGACCATTAGGTCAATAAAGATACTTCCTCCGTACCCAATTTTTGGTCTAAAATAGCACTTTTTATTGTACCAAAAATATTGTCTCAGTTGAAAATAATTGACAAAATCTGATAAGTTTACTCTTTTATCTTTATTTTTTTTGATGATGTTTTAAAGCGTACAAGGGAAAAAAAAAATACTCCAATGGCACAATTAATGATCCTTGGAAAGGAACTCAGGGACCCAGTTGAGCACTCCGCTAGGCAGGCCCTGCCTAGCACGTCTCGACCGTCCAAAACACATTTGGACGGCCGAGATGCACTTGGCAGGGCCTGCCGAGCGGAGCGCAGCAAAGCCCCGGGTTCCTTGGAAAGAGGGGCAACACTGTGCGTGTAATAAATTTAAGATATGTGCGGAGTACTTGTTTTGTGGCCCAAACAAATGTAGTACTTGTTTCTTTCGAAGTCATGATTTGAGATGGGCAATGAAAAGATAATTGAACTTTTCCAATGTTTCCACATTTAAGGCACGAGTGTTGTGGCATTAACCCCAACCCTCAGTTGCCAAACATTTTTTACGGACTGAGGTCTCATCCAGTTTTTTTTGTCTTATTTTTTTTCTTATACAAATCTGTTTTGTCTATGTATCTATCCATGTTCTATCAACCAGTTTTTTACGTGGACAACATACTCGATGAGCTCTATAAAAAGAACGATTCAGATAATTGTTGTAGGCCCATTAGAGGCCCAAAATTGGACCAAACTGAACTGTAGAAAAATTGGATGAGACCTCAATCCCATTTTTTTAGCTAGCCATTTATTTCAACACAATATGTTAATAAGATTTTAAGTACCTTATTAGATAAATTCGATCATTACGGAGATCGTGTTCAATACCATAACATACACCAAAAAATGACCCTGAAAATGTTTGAGAAATTGAAACGACGAAAGGTTTTTTTTATCAAGCCGTAGAATTTTGATAAATGACGGATTCCTATTCGTAAAAATAATATTATAACCAACCGAGTAAGTTTTAAATCAACGAGGGGAATAGGACTCATTTTACTAAATCAACGCAGGGAATAGGAACTTGTTCAATAGTAATAATTGTCATGTTCTCAACATGACCATACCCATCTTAAGGCCTACGATTTGATTGTTTTAAGTTTCTAAAAACTTTTTACATAAACGAGATTAGATTCCCTATTTGAATGGGTTTGGAGCTCTGTGCCCTATGCCCCTATATTCTTGTCTGATGCCATTAATTTCCTAATTTCGAGTTGATTTTTATAATTGTATTTTGTTCTCATAGGTGTGTAGATTAAACAGAGAAAAACATCCATGCATTTCGACCAATAAACTATTGTAGGTTGAGCTTGGCGAACTAGCAAAGGAGTTAAAGCTAATGGCCAAATCAATATGCCTTGTGTAATAGTTGGGTTACGTAGTTTAATTTAATTAGGTTGGTCAAATTTTTTTCAAGAGTAAATAGAAACTGGAAAGTAAAATTTTAGACCTTGGCTTTTTTATAGGTGTTAAAGCTATTTTAAGAGAACTTTCAGATAAATAGGCTAAAAATCAATGCATTATCTCCTCTTCGCTTGGCTCAAAGTTATATTTTCCTTCTACAATCTTGGTTTTTTTTTTTGGGGAGAATGAGAGAGAATTTCATTAATCAAAGGCTACCGAGTACAAATAAATACAATTGAAATTTGATAAATTACAAACAGGAAAGACAAAAAAACGTAACCAGATACATCCAACGTATTGGCTAATTCAGTTGTTAATTTTCAGAAGACCCGCGTGTGACTTGCCGATGTTTCGCTGTCCCGGTAGTTCCACTATTTTTTTTATTTTTATCGGCAACAAAAGTTTATTAAAGAAACTCGACAAAAGTTACATCGAGCGAGAGAACAAAATCCAATCAAAAGTTGGAGCACCCAAAGGGCAAAGTCCGTACACCTATGGGCCTGAAAGCCCTAATAAAACATTGAAAATTATAGCCGATGGCTTACAAAACCCAGATATACAACAAAGCACAAAAAAACCTAGCCCAAACAAGTGGGCAAGGCCCAACCCATAGAAAACCCTAAACCTAACCCTAAGCCAAGTGCAAAACATCCTCCTCCACCGCCGCCAAAGGGCCAACCCTAAACCTAATCCTAAGCCGGTAGTTCCACTGTTGACGAAGTTTCCATACAGAAACTGACCGATACAAGTTAAAGTGTTGTGTCTACAATCTTGGTAGTGGAGTAAAATTTACTTGCATTGTTCTTGGTCATGTTGGAGAAATATATGATCCAACAATTAATACAAGCCCACTTAGTTTCACTTTGGTCCAACAATTATACAAGCATTTTACAAAATTGCCCTCTATAACTTATGGAAGCATCCGAACTTAGAATGGAAATTCTATTATTTCTACCTCTAGATTCTATTATTTCTACCTCTAGATTGTATTGTGCTTCAACTTCTTTCAATTTATTATTTTACAATTCTCTATTTTTCCTTTCTACTATTAGCTAAGATGTAATGCTATTCTTTGTTTTTGCTCCTTTTTAATTCCATAATCCTTTGATTTCCTAATGATTTTACTTCATTAATCCCACCTGTGTCTAAAGTTCAAAAGATTCACCTTGGACATTTTCATCTGATTCTTCTGCAGCAACGGGTCTCTTCCACAGAAGAATTATATTTAAAGTCCGGACCGTCCAGAACACTTTAAACGGTCAAGATTGCTCACTAAACAAATGTAGCGAGCAAGCTCACTACAAGCCCTCCGTACTCCTCTAATCAGTCACAGACTCACAGGACATGAGACATTGAAAAGCACTTCTTTTTGTGGAGCTTATTTTTTCCATTAGATGCATAAACTTTTTCAGCAGCTTGGTAAGAGTGACAGAGAGAAACATGCTTTGATAGAGCAAGCCCGGAGAATGTATCATCATTTGCTGCCATGTTTGTGGAAGCTGCACTCTATAAAGGCACCTTTTGGCATAGAACACCTTAGTAAAATATAAAATAAAATAAATAAAAAAGGACAAGAAAATGCCAAACTGGCATTGAAAGAATTGATAGAAGTGCAGATCTAATTCACCCTTTCAGACAAGAACACTCAATGCTTAAGAAACTTTAAAAAGTGTCCATTGATCTTGGTTTACATTCTTGATACAAAATTTAGCTTGCAACATACCAGTTCAAAGCTTGTTACATTCCATAAATAAAAGAAAGCTCTCACAGCTGGTACAAGAACTTAAATATTCCAACAAACAATTGTTCATACAGATTCCCAAGTTGCCCTGTTTCACAATGAGCAAGACCCAGAAGATATAGAAAAGAAAAACTCTCCAAGGCAAAATTATTCCGTACGCATTCCACGTTACGGTATACCAAGATATCTCAAATCCTGAAAGGTCGGTTTCCAGAGCTGGACTGGTCCATCTTCACCTTCTTTAACTTTGCCTTCTTGCTCGCAATTGCTTGGAATGGGTTTGGTCCACCAAAAACATTCTCGGAGATCCTAACCTTTTTCCTCTTTCCCTGGTCATATTCTTCATCCCTGTTTAAGTCGGAACAGACACATCACCATAAGAAAAAGGAAACAGAAATCTAACAGTTTCTATACAGTCAGCGAGAGATCACTTGGGTTACAACAGAACAATTTTCCCGATGCCTAGAGAAAAATAAACATCGACAAGGCCTTCTCTAAGGAAAAATCTGTATTACTTTTAACTTTCAGGCAATAGGTCTAGCCTTGCCACATGTCCATGTGCAATATAGAGCCTGCTAGTACCAAAACGGACTACAGAACATATTGTATAACCCTGTAGAAGAACTTACTACTACACTGTTTGTTCTTCCAAATGAAGTAACCAATATGGTCACAAATGAATACTATTCTTTCTACCAGTTTTACTAAAAATATTACAATTTCCAACTTAGGTAATTGGAAATTTTCAAATTTCAAAATTTTCCATGCACTCAAATGATTGGTTTTCAATTAACTTATCAGCTTCAGGTGGTCAGAAATTCTTCAACCCAAACACCAGTGGTAGTGCTGGGGCATGAATTTGACTTAATTTGATTAATCCTGTCAACACCCCTATAATAATGGGTAGACCACTATAATGTGACAATCATAAGCAATCACATTGATTTCACATTTCTAGCGAAACTCTCAAGACAGGAATACATGAAGAACACAATAACTCACCATTCATCACCAATGTAGCCAACTCTAAAAGACTCCACAGCACTTGATTCTGTAACCTGAGATGAAGGCAGTTCTATCCCATCCCAACGTGCAACTGCAGTTTAAGCAACAGCCACCATTACTTCAAATTACTAAATTATGCAAAATACATGTAAAGTCTATCTTTAGCACATGATTTAACATTCAGAATCACTCACCAGTTTTCTCCTCCAAACCTCTGGTAAGCATGCTCATTAAGCCATTTTGAACAAAGGCTCTACTGCTTTCTTTTGAACCATTAGCGCCTCTACCATTCGACTGATTTCCTGTGAGAGGAGAGCTAAAGTTTCTCTTTGGTGGGTTATCCACTGCAAGCACAGCACCGTTTTGACCAATTCTCTGTCGAAATTCTTCAACAATGATCCCCCCCGCTAAATCGCAATCAGAACTCTTAAAATTCTTTGGAACTGCAATATTGTCTTTCTTATTTGAACATGATTTCAACCCCTTTCCTTGAGAGAGAAATGTACCATTAAGTGACAGTGTCCTGGTTATTTCTGACGTTGATGGATTGCATTCCGAGTCCATTAAGGGCTCTTGAGTTAGATTGTTAATCTTTACGAGGCGCCTTTTAATCTTTTTGTGCTTCTTCTTCAGCGGGTTTAAGTATGCCCTAAAAAGGATGCTGGAGCCAAGTCGCACACTATTAATCTGACAATTGGAAAGCTTCTTTTTCAATTTTCGTTGGCGCTTATGCTCAACAGCCCCATTTTGTGAAGAGATATTTGGGGTTTGTAAGCCTGACAATTCTACTGATTCTATAACTCCCTTTCTCTGCCCAACATCGCCAAAAGAACTTTCCTTCAGCAAACCTTTCTCCTGATATGAATACAAATAATTCTTAAAACACAAGGAAAAACTAGACGTGACCAAGGAATTAATTCTGAATCACAAGGTATGGAAAGACCATACATACCTGACTATTGTCGCTTGGCCTATTTAAGGGTTTTACATGGTCAATACACACAGCTTCTTTCTCATCAGAATCCTGCGATGAAGCCTCACTATGTATCTGGATAATAATAGCACCATCGAGTTAAAAGAGTATCAAGCCGCAATCTCAACTAGAAGGGAGAGAGAGAAAAGATATGACAATTGATTTTTGCTCTCCCTTTTCGTCTACAGTCTTCTTTTTTTTGTTTAATTTACGAACAATGTTGCCATTGCATGTGTCAAAAAATTGATCAAATGACAAGGCAACATTGTAAACCCACATGAATAAGGACAAAAAAGTAGTGCAGACTACAGACATACAAAACTGAAAAACTGACAATCACTACCCAAACATAAATAAAAGGAAGAAATCATACTCAATTACCTTTTGAGGGGTGTTTTCAGCAATACATGAATCTCCAGCCGAACTATGGGGCTCATTGACGTCGGGTGTCATAGCAACATCACTCATATCTTTCTTGGTACTTGTGTCATTGACCTTAGGGGCCTTGTCATTCACATTGCTTTGATCTTTCTTGGTAACCAAAACTTGGGAATTGGGGGCTTCCTTGATATACCTCTCCTTGTTGCAATCATTAGTTTTACCATCACTTGTTGCACCCAAAGCATTACTAACCGTCTTATCAGAGCCCTTAAAACAAGCTGATTGTGTTAACTGTTCTCCTCCATTCGGATGCAGAATAGAAAGCTCACGTACTGAATTGTTGGATACTGGCAACTTAGATGAAAGGTCTATTGTAGGACCCTTAGCTTTCTGAATAGACGCTTCCTTCACCAGGCTTTCCTTCAGTCCATCATTGATGATAGCCTCATTTCTCGTTACAGCAGCAGAAGAGTCCACACCATTTATTCTTTTATCAATTGGACCATTTTGAACTGTTTCCTTTGAACCTTGATTTGAAGTGGAATACATTTTGTTTCCAATGGCATTTGCAATCACGCTTTCTTTCTGAACAAAACCAGCATGCTTCTTTAAAGCAGAATTTGTTCTGTCCCGAACATAGAATAACATGTAGGCCTTCTGCTCCAAAACCACCTTTTCACTAACTTGGCGAACCTGATTTCAGAAAATTATAGTCATTCGAAATCATTGCGACACATACTCGAAACAATTTAGGATACTATTAAGTATAGAGCCACAAGCAGCAAGCATTCTCTGACGTCGACATGTGAGATGTACTTTAGGAATCAGGATATTATGATAAAAAAAATGGTAGCCTTTACCAAGGCAGTCATCATAAAAACAATCACCATTGTGCTAGAGAGATCATAAATCAGCACAAGTATTCATTGACGCAGCAGGAAAAGTATATATATGAGACAAGTCCCTTCATCTGTCATATCACACAGTAATTTTACGACCACAGTATGCTAGTCAACATACTAGTACATGGTCCCTGCAACTTATAGCAGACTGAAACATCAAGGCTCGCAACAAAATAGCTTGGAAGGCCATTGAACTTTAAATCAACAAGCTATACTGTTGAAAAGGGGCATATTTCGACAAGTCGGGCCAGGAGGAAAAGATTCTTGGGAGGTTTGCACTTGCCAAATCTCTTAGCCTCGTAAAGCCATAACTGAAAGAGCACTCAATGACTAGCATACATCATGTGAGTCATGCGACCAAAATCAAATCGCTCACTAGCCAATGAATTTTCCTTTTAACCCAGATATTCGATAGCCGACAAGGAATTCAAATGGCTAAAAAACGATATCCCATGTGGTCACATGAATGCATTCTAGGATTGTGTTAAAGAGTTGGCACTTATTTTGGCCTTTAGGCACCGGAAAACTTATTCTGAATGTGACTCCATCAAAAGGCCTAGTCCCTTCATCATGAAAAGGTAACATTATGCCGTTTTTATTTTACAGCAAGAACACCTGAGTCGAAAGAAATACAAATGGCAATCATTTTGTGACCATACCCCAGCACTGGCTTGCATCATGTGACCAAAATCCCTTATCCAACGGGCCGTTGAATTTGTTGTTCATTCTGATAGCCCACAAAACTGATAACCCACAAGATATACAAATGGCTGAAGCTGATATCCAACGTGGTCACATGAATGCAAACTAGGATTGCGTGATTGCATAATTTAGGACTTTGAAATGTATGGTAATTTGCTTGGGGCAGTGATGGAATCTTTCAAGGGGTTTTTTTCAGTACGGACTATCGAAGCTATGGGTTTTAGATGTGCTTTAGAATTAGCTCTCCAATGGAACTACTCTCGTGTTATTATAGAAGGAGATGCTTCACAAGTGGTTCAGGCGCTCAACCGGATAAAGAGATATGCAGATTGTGACTCGGTTATTTTGGACTGCGTCCAACTTGCCTCTTTATTCTTATCTTGTTCGTTTTCTCATGTAAAACGTGATTGTAACAGGGTAGCTCACTCGGTGGCTAGGCATTCCCTGTCTGATGTTAGGATGGTATGTTGGAGGGGTGATTATCCCCAATGGCTATCATCTCTAGCCTTCGAAGATATTAGGGCTCTTAGCCCGTCTTCCTATTAATAAAATTCTTATTCACGAGTTAAAAAAAAAAAAAGAAATGTAAATCAAGATACTATGGCCTTGTTCGTTTCCCTGTTTAGTTTTAGTTTTAGTTTTGATGGCATCATCATTTCCCTCATTTCTCTCTCTATCTCTCTCCACTCATTACACCAGCTGACAACATCAAAACTAAACTATCTAACCAAACACAGCCTATACCATTTTGTGTGCCATATATTCGATATACGGTTTGGGTCAAGAGGATACTGCTCATGAGAGGTTCGCGCTCAACCATTCCTTGAGCCTTATAAAGCCACCGATCGCGATCAAAGGCACACCCACCCCCAACACTAGTTGACACCATGTGGCCAAAATCAGCTAGCTCACGAGCCAATGAACTCCTTATTAATTCCGATGACCAACAAAACCGACAGCCCAAGCGGAATTCAATGGCTGGAGCTGCTATCTATGCGGTCACAGACTCACATGGATGCAAATTAGGATTGCATGATGCAAAGTCAGCTAGCTCACAAGCCAATGAACTCCCTATTAATTCCGATAACCACCGAAACCGACAGCCCAAGCGAAATTCAATGGCTGGAGCTGCTATCTATGCGGTCACATGGATGCAAACTAGGATTGCATGTTGCAAAGTCAGCTAGCTCACAAGCCAATGAACTCCTTATTAATTCCGGTAACCAACAAAACCGACAGCCCAAGCGGAATTCAATGGCTGGAGCTGCTATCCATGTGGTCACATGGATGCAAACTAGGATTGCATGACGCAAAGTCAGCTAGCTCATGAGCCAATGAACTCCTTATTAATTCCGATAACCAACAGCCCAAGTGGAATTCAATGGCTGGAGCTGCTATCTATTTGGTCACATGGATGCAAACAAGGATTGCATGATGCAAAGTCGCCGCTTGCTTTTAGTTTAAGGTTTCAAACAATCATACTCTCAGAATGAATCCCGGATAAGGCTTAGTCCCTTCATCACTAGAGAACATCTAGTTTGGGGCTAAGGTACTATATGGGAAGAGTTTAGAGACCCACCAACCCCAACATAAGGTTGGCCCACAAATAGAGTCACCAAGATGCAATGGAAGGAAAAAATAAGGATAAATAGTACACTAGGCGAGTCCCCAAGTATGAAGGATAATCTAAGGGTCCACATTCTGAAAATGTGGAAACCCTATTTACACTTCACTGTAGATGTCCAAAAGACAGCGTACACAAAAGTGCACATCCAAGTCAAGAAAAAGAAATTTACATTAATTGGTTTTCGTTAAAAATTTTAAATCATACTATAAGCAAATTAACAAATCCGCAAAAATCAAGCATACATCTCTACCTTAGGAAAAATCCCAACAGCGAGACCAAAAAGTTATACCTGATGATCATCAAGCGAGTACCACATGCCGCTTGATGTGCGAACGTAGCAGTAATAATGGCCAGAATGGGTGCTCCAGCCAGCATGTACAAGAACACCATAAAGAGTATACTTCAAGTCTCCCTCCTGCCAAATAGAAGAATACCAGTTACGATCACATGCAAAAATCTTCAAAAACACAAACAAAAACGAAAGAACAAGTTACGGCACATAAAACATGGAGTGAGATCACCGATCAAATTGGTAACCTTATTGGCTGAAAGATTTACCAAAAACATGCAACAGATTTGGTTGGTAGATAAAAACCAAATGCAGTTCCATCACCAATATATTATTTATTCACTTTATCTAATTTTTATTCAATGGAAAAAAATTTCCCACCTTTACCTATATTAAACAAGAATAAAGCTGGTTTTACTTAGAAGTCCACTTACATAGGGACCAGTGACAAAAGGTTTCAAGTCCAACGTCGGACCAAATTGAACTTTCTTGTCAATCTTTTGCCCAGGTTGATGTGCCCCAAAGCGCTTTAGATGGATGGCAAGAACATGAGGGGCCTGGTGAATAGTGAGCTGCTTAAGAGCCTTTACTTTGTGCTTGCACTTTTGACACTGGTACTGCCTCTCTCCTCCATCCAAATATTCTTTGGCAGTGAAGTGTGTGAGTGCCCTGTTCAGTGATTCTGCCTTGACGATTTCAAGACTTAAGTCTAAGAATGGATCAAACTTGTCGGAGCAGAAGGAGCATTGCATGCATTTCACCTGAAAATAACGATAAAATTTTTGAAGATAACAGGAGTCTAAAATTCAAACTAGACTTCTCTAGTACACTGAGGAAACATATCCAGAAATTTTCCCAGACCATTGTCAGTCCTTAAAACAGCTGAATATATCGTCATTCCAAAGGACGAGAACGTCTTCCACAAGCAAGCAAGAAAAAGTACCTGGCTGCGGAGGCGACCGCCAAAGATCTTATGGACCAGACTTTTCTCATAAGCACTTGGTGATTCACTCGGTACTCCTACAGGTAAGCAACATTTGTGCATCGACTCCAGCAAATTTACCATGTACTCATGCGCGTCCTCTTGCCTGGCATTTCGGAAGCTCCGAGATATGCCTAATTTGTGGTCAAGGATTTCAAATTCCAAAAACCACGAGCAAAATGAAAATAAACCAGGCAGTGGTCATTTTTAATTCAGGCGAAAGGTGGTTGTAAACAAATATTTGAGCCAGATGGCTTCTCACTGTCCGCTACGTCCAACTTGCGTAGTATTTGTAAGCTTACTGAAACCTCAGTTATGAGTAAAAGAAACTTGTATTGTCACTACAGGTTATGCAAATAAAACACGCAGACGGGAAAATAAAGTTGCACGTAACGAAAAAAGGGGCATATATCTTCCCTAGAATTCAAACTTTAAACTCAAGAACCACAACCAAAGGGCAAAGTAGAAAGTAAAGAGTGAAGATATTCACAAAAGAAAAGTAGCAATAACATTTTCAAAAAAAACTCTTGCATCTTTAGCAGAAACTTCAAGAAAGTGATCAAACATAGATCCCTATAAGGATACACCTCAAGTTTGATACAAGATCCTTCGGTGCCAAACTCCTCCCAGGTAATTGCAAGGCACGGCTAACATGTTTCTGGATAGCACACAAAGCACAAAATCCAGCAGTACGGCCTGCATGAATCAAACATATTATGAATGGCTAACTTAGTTCAGTTTTAGGTACATTATTACAAAATATTACGACACTTTCTCACAAGTTAAATAAAATGCATCATACAAACACATGTTTAGAGAAAAATAAGCATGTAACGAAATAAAGTGCACTGTATGTCAAAGACAAACAAGAAGACAGTGTTGGGTCTTAATCTGTTAGATTGTCACCTCTGAGGTTGAGCCACGGTCAGATAGGGTATGTCCCCAGATTAAGTACATGTACAGAGACATTCAGCATTGCAGAATAGCATTCTCAAATCACGAGGTTCGAAGCAACAAATTTGCATGCAATATTGGAAGAATGAGGCGGCAGAGAAACTTACAAGAATTTTGATGCTTCCCACTTTGTAAATAAGCTGCTAAAGGCTCTGTGTACGTGAGACATTGTAATACTGAATTGAGGAAACAAGTATTTCCAAGATTTTCAAGTCCTGCACCCTGTGAAATTAATCCATATTTATAATATAAGCAACCTAACAACTTACAACCAAGTTTATTGCTAAGACTGAAGGCATACACATAACCCAATAATAAGAGAACACTTTTTCCCTTAAACAGGAAAAAAATTCTAACTGAACAAAATTCTGCAAAGGAAAATGTTACAATACATGAAAACTTTCCCCGAAACGGTCCAGGAAAGTGAAATCAATGGCCCAGATTCATGTGTTTGTGAATCCAGGCCATTGATTTCACTTTCCTGGACCGTTTCGGGGAAAGTTTTCATGTATTGTACTACTCCTCTCCTGCAAATAAGTGAGCAGACTACCTGCATAAAGTGCTGACCAAGCAAAAACCTCCAATACAAACTGGCCAAAAATAGTAACTTCACCCGAAGTCACACCGAACAGATGACAGAACTATTAAAAGTGCAAAGATCATGTATGTTACATGGACTCTGCTAAAAGTATCCGCACTGAGCGTGGGTCTAATCATCAATCCTTCCAAAACATAACTCCTAGGATACTGTAATGCACATCCAAAAGTAATACCTGTGTACGGTGACACGCATTGGAAACTAACTCATATTGTATGCTGTATGATGATCTCCGCTAATTAACTGTAAATTATCTAGAATACACTTGATATCAAATTGGACTCCACCCATGTAAAATTATCAAATTTGTTGCCTACCTAAAGTGAGCTTCTACTTTTCCAAAAACAATGTCTACGCGAGCTTCTAGGTTTCTAAATATCATAAAATTGGAAGATGCAAATGTCAAGATTGTGTACCGGCATCCTGCATTGGACACTTATCCTATACTCCTATTATTGCAAGTTTGTGACACTTCTTGTATTTGGAAGAGTGCATGCACCGTCGACCCTCCAAAATGTCTACACACTTTGTCTATATAGGTCTTCAAATGATCTAACAGACCTGTTTCTTGCTCAGTCTTAAAACTCTCCCAGGCACTAAACAAAAAGGTTTCGTTCCAAAGGTCTCGAACAACCATGCAGTAACAAGGTTATAAAAGCCGGAACTTGGGAGAAAGTCCACTTTGTGCTCTTCACTCGTAAACTTTTTTTTCCAATTTTTTTCTTGAAAATGCAACAAGGCAATGTAAGCCACTTCGTCGATAGTCTTGCCTCATGAAGTAGAGGGAAGATTCAAAGATAAGGTGGCTCGAGTTTATGTAGCTTATGAATATGTTAAGTACTGACAGTGATATTTAATCAGCACTAGACCGTCCATAAGCACAGCTACTCATAAACATGATAACTAACTATTCAAATCAGCTTGATCAAAAAAAAAAACTATTCAAATCAGCATAACAAGCTGAAAAGGACCTACAGATTCATATACAGATCAATCCAAAGCAGAAATTCCCAAAAACACAAGAGTAACTGCGTCCAAGGGAGAAAAAAAAAAACACACTCACAATTCTCCTGAAAGTAATCTCAAATCTGAGCTCAAGATCCAGCTCAAAATCCAAAAACTCCGATGACCCATCTGGTTTCTTCCCACCAAAACCCGAAAAACAACTTCCTTGGTTCGATCCACCTCGTCTATGAGGATCCGACCAAAACATAACTCCTAGGATAATTTAAAGCACATCCAAAAGGAATACCTGTGTATGGTGACGCATTGGAAACTAAACTCATATTATATGTTGGATAATTATCTCTGCTAGGCGCGAATAGACTGTAAAATATCTAGAATACACTTGACATCAAATTGGATTCCATCCATGTAAAACTATGAGTTTGTTGTCTAGCTAATGTGAGCTTCTACTTTTCCAACTACAATGTTCGTGCGAGCTTTTAGCTTTCTTAAATATCGTAAAATGGAAAATGCAAATGTCCAGATCATCCTGCATTGGACACTTATCCTATACTCCTATTATTGCAAGTTTGTGACACTTCTTCTTGCATTTGGAAGAGTGCATGTACCGTAGACACTCCTAAATGTCTAAATAGTATCGACTATTCCCCACTTCGTCTATATAGGTTTCCACATTCAATCTAACAGACCTGGTTCTCGGTCAGGCTTAAACCTCTACCTCTACCGGACACTAAACAAAAGGTTTCATTCCACAGTTCTGACAAGTGACAACCATACAGTAACAAGGTCATAAATGCGAACTTGGGAGAACACTTTGAAGTTCATTACTCATTAACTTTTTATTGAAAAGTTTTTTTCTTTTTTTTTTTTAAGTAGAACAAGGTTAGGTAATGTAAGCCACTACGTGGATAATCTTACCTCATGAAGTAGAGGGAAGATTGAAAGACAAGGTGGCTCGAGTTAATGTAGCTTATGAATATGTTAAGTACTGACAGTGATATTTAATCAGCACTAGACCGTCCATAAGCACCACTACTCATAAAATTGATAACTAATGATTCAAATCAACAAAACAAGCTGCAAATGACCTATAAACTCATAGACAGATCAATCCAAAGCAGAAGCGCCCAAATTCCCAAAAACACAAGAGTAACTGCGTCCAAGTAAGACTAAAAAAACCACTCACGATTCTCCTGAAAGTAATCCCAAATCTGAGCTCAGGATCCAGCCCAAAATCCAAAAACTCCGCCGACCCATCTGGTTTCTTCCCACCAAAACCCGAAAAACCACTTCCTTGGTTCGATCCACCTGGTCTATGAGGATCTGACCTCGTAGGGTTCAGTGTCTCCAGCTTAAACCCCCCGCCGCCGTTACTGAAACCAGTGAACGGCTTCCTCGCCAACTGGAACTCGATTTTTCTGTTAAACAGCGTCGCCTTAGGCTGATCCGATTGGTCCTTCAACCCGTTGATAGGGTTTTTATTCGATTTGTAAGAATCGAACAGAGTTTCAGCCATTAAAACGTCTCTCTGTAATTTCGCATCCAAAATCCCTCTCTATCCCTGTATCTATCTATATATGTCTATATTCGTACATACACACACACTCACCGCACTGCTTCTCTCTCTCTCTCTCTCTAGAAGCAGAGATGATGCATTCGGCTATCGGTGAAGAGAGAGAGGGGGAAAGGAGGCGGAAGAAATGAGCACCATTAAACCCTACGAACCCCGAAGCGACATATAGTACTAACAGTGGGTGAATTGTAGTGGATTATTATTTCTGGGTCCTCTGTGGCATGGTGTAGGATTAGTGGGTAAATAAGAACCAATGGCTAATCGACAGTTCATTAAACTAAGGGCTTTTATGTCATTTAACGTCTAAGATCAAATTGTTGGATTGACTTATAATCCCTAGTGTTCCTACCTGTCGTGCTATTTAGACCTCGTGCGGACAAAAGTTTGTGAATTTTGCTTTAATTACTATAGCTTTATTATTTTACCCCTACTCTTTTCCTTTAATTACTATAGCTTTATTATTTTATATCTTTTATTTAGTTAACTCATTTCTTTATATTAATTCATTTAATTATTTTATTTTATTAAGTTTTTTTATTTAATTCATTTATTTTATTTAAATATTTATTTATATCTTCTTTTTTTCTCTTCTATCTTTTTAGAAATTAGTGGCCCTCCTTTAATTACTATAGCTTTATTATTAATATTAATTTATTTCTTTATTACTTTATATCTTTTATTTAGTTAACTCATTTCTTTATATTAATTCATTTAATTATTTAATTCATTTATTTTATTTTATTTAGTTTTTTTATTTAATTCATTTCTTTTGCACAACGTATTTTTGTCTATAAAAGAAAAGGCTAGGGTTTGAGTAAGTTGATTAGAAGAAAACTAGAGGCTAGGGTTTGAGTAGTTGATATACTAATAAACAACTATCCTAAAAAACATATGAGACATGTCGACAATTATGAAACCACATTTGCAATTTCGCCTTAGTTTTTTCTTTTACGAAAGCAAGAATATTAGACAATGTATTGTTAAGTACCGAAAAATGTTGATTATTTTTAACACATAGGTGTTGTCTGCAATACCTCAAGGTAAAAGCTGAGAGGAAGGAAACTTATGAGCAAAAATTGTGGCGAATTTGGTAGTTCTTACCACAATAATGTGTATAAATTAAAAGGTCATACGGTGTTTAGATGTGGTTAATTTTTTGGATTTTTTTCTTGCACAGGTGTTTGTCTTGAAGTCGTAAGTTCACGATCAATGGTTCCTCAAGCTGCACAAGTCTTGATTTGTGGTTTCGCGTACTGGGTGTCGTGCCGGGACTACAATTTGGAGGGAATATTGATTAGGGCTGCACAAGTCTTAATTAAATAAATAAAGTTAAAATAGTAAATCAAATTAATAAAATTAGAACCAAAAAAACAAAATAAAAAAAAAAAGGAATTTGGGCCGGAAAAGGGGGGGCGGGGGGCAATTGGGGGAGAGGGTGGGGTGGGGCCCGGGGTGGGCATTGTCAGGGGGGGTGCAAAGCACCTCTCTTTTGCTTTTATGTCATAAATTTGTCTACGCAAATGCTAACAAGCGCTACATAGCGTTGGTTATACGGATCCCGATGGGCGAATACTGGCCCCCAATTGCAGATTCCCACAAAGCCCAAGAGTGAAATGCGTGCGACTGGTGCAAGTCCAGTCTTGTCTCCTCTCTCTCTCTCTCTCTCTCTCTCTCTCTCTCTCTCTCTCTCTGACTTTTCTCTCTCTCATCACTTTCTTTCTCTACTATACTCCCCCCCTCTCAACCCACTTTTTTCTCACATTTTATTTGTTACAAATAAAAATGTGTATTAACTTTTATTTTATATATCCAAAAATAAAAAAAGTTATATATTTAAAATCTACTCGACAACATCTATTAAATAAGACCAATATTGAATATATAAAAGATTATTCAATATACCCAAAAGATTATTTTTTCTATACATAGTATTCAATATTGGACTTATTTTATAGATATCGTCGAGTAGATTTTAAATATATAACTTTTTTTATTTTTGGATATATAAAATAAAAGTTAATACACATTTTTATTTGTAACAAATAAAATAAAAATGTGTGAGATACTAGTAAAAAGTATGAAGAGAGAGAGAGAGAGAAGTAAGGGAAGAGAGAGAGATTGGAAGGGACGGAGGGGAGAGAGATTGTCAGGGATGAGAGAGAGAGATGTGGCGTTAGTGGGGTGGGAGGGAGAGGGACAAAAGTACAAAAAGTAATAAACAATTGCCCCACTTTTGAGGTTAAGGGGTGCTATATGGCACCGGTTAGCCGGATCCGTCTGTCTAACATGAGAAATTTTTCAGTGTCGGGTGGGTATTGCTCACGTGGTACCCGCTCGGCAATATCAGTCTTCTAAAGTGTGATTCGACGGTCCAGAAGAGGAGAGAGAAAAAGAGGAGAGAGAGTGAGAGGAGGGAGAGGGAATCAATCTGGGCCGTCCAAAACACTTTTGAACTCCGAGATTGTGCTCGGCATGGACACGTGATACCCATTCAATACCCAAATTTTTTTGTCTAACAGAGTATAACATGTCGAAACTCTAAAGTGTATCGATATTCGAGATAAATGTGTCAATATCTATGAAAATATATTGCATAAATTTAACTAACAGAGTATAATGTGTTGAAACTATAAAGTGTATCGATATTCGAGATAAGCATATTAATATCTGTGAAAATATATTGATATCGATACAATGTGTATTGATATCCGAATTTGTTTGTTATTACATGCATATTATCTTCTACCTAATGCACGGACGTTAACGAGACCCTTTATTTTCTTCTACTTTTGTTTTTTTTGTTTTTGTGTCTATAAGTTGTGGAGAAATTAATGCATCAAGAATAAGATTGAGCACAAATTTGAACCACAAAAATATGTGAAGAAATTAATGCCTCCAGAATAAGATTGTGCACGAGTCTAAACCACAAAAATGTGCGAGATCATTCCTAAGTGTAGACTTCACACATTTGTCTAGTGTAAATGGATTCGGGGTGGGTGTTGTGTGGTAGATGATGTGCGCCGTGTTGTGCAGCAAAACGACGTAGTTTTGGGCATACCTTGAATCTTCTAAGGGCCTTGTTTGGAAGAAGAAAAAAATCGCTACAAAGTGCCTAAACCCTAAACACAAAGTACCTAAACCTGAAGTGTCTAAATCAAAGTGCCTAAAAACCACTATACCCTACCTTAAAGAGTCTAAATCCCCTAAAATTAACCCCAAAATTGAACCCAAAATTAACTCTCCAAACAAGGCTTTGGAAGTGTACCTAGAAAATGAGCAAAATTACGTCATTTTACCGCACAACACGGCGCACATCACCTACCGCACAACACCTCCCCTAGATTCCAGTGTAAATTCGTGCTCGCTAACTCCTCAAAAGCTGTGGTGGGAAAGGGAGTGGACTGCGGACAGTGGACCCCAGAAAGAGATTACGCTGTAACTGGTATCACTTGATTCGGGCTCTGGACCCATGAACCATGCAGAGACCAAGACGTAAATCATGTTTCAAGTGTTTTTTTTTTTTGGGTAAATCATGTTTCAAGTGTTGTTCCACACGCTTTTTAATTTTTAAGTTTCGTCTTTATTTAAATTATTTTTGCGTTTGTTAGGTTGAGTTTTTAAAATTATTAATTTGTCTAGACGTGAGAAATCATAAAATTTGAAAATTAGGAGAATAAAACAATGTTTTGTGACATCCAATTGTCTTTCCATAGTTTTTCTTAAATATTTCCCAAAAATTGGTTAGAAGTCATAATTTTTTACTTTTTATATTCCTCGAGTTAAGACGAATCAATAAACCACAAAAGTTTGACGCAAAACTAATAAACGCGAAAAAAAAATTGAATGAAAACAAAACCTAAAAAGAGAAAGACAGTTGGTGTGGTACATTTATAAATGCCGTCTCTTTATAACATTTTTTTAACAGAAAAATCTCTTTATAAAAATTGATACTCCACAATAGGGTGTGAAAATCCAGTTAATTGACCCAATCCTACCTGGATCAGGATCTCCTTAAGGGATAGGGTGGTGGTGGTACATATTCAGAAAAGTTGTCCAGAAAGTACCCAGAAAATTGCAATGAATGGCTCAGATTCACTTGAGAGAGAATCTGAGACACTCATTGCAGTTATCTAGGTACTTTCTGGGCAACATTTCTAGGCACTTAGTATTTTCCGATAGGGCGGTCCTGTTCAACTTGTTTGCAAACCTTTTTCGGGTCCATTGTGATTATTGATATTGTTTTTCGGTAAAGAGATAGAAATGCATTAAATTAAACTACCGCCCAGAACCGGTATACAAAACTACCAAAACACAAAACCACCAGCCAAAAAAACCACCGGGCAAAACTAACAATAAAAAAAGAAACAAAAAAATAAAAGAGCAGAAAAGAAACCGCCAAATAGTTTAAAAATAAGTTTAGATCTACCAAAGACTATACAAATTTGATTTGAAATGTTGAGGGAAAAAAATTAAAGTACTTACTAATTAAAGTAACCACTTACTCACTTAGTGTTGAAATGTAAGAATTTATCTAGAAAACAGGCCTCATTACAAAACATATGTAAAAAAATTACTATATAGAACAGATTAAAAAGTGAGAAAATCCGGATTTGAAAAGGCAGAAAAAGAAAAAGAAAATCTAACTTCTCTTTTGTTAATTGCTGAAAAACAAAAAAAATGAAGCGTTAATAAAATTATTTAAAATAGCAAGCATACCATGTTGACCTCTTTAGGGCAACCACAAGAGTAGGGCTGTAAATGAACTGGGCCGTTCGCGAACTATTCGAGGCTCGATTCGGTAAGAGCTCGTTCGAGTTCGATTCGTCTACTAAACGAACTGAACTTGAACCTCAATATTAGGCTCGTTCCATAAATGAGCCGAACCTGAACCTAAGTGGATTCGGCTCGGTTAGGCTCGCGAACCTGAGGTAAAAACGAATTAATAATACTTTAGGGGTTTACATGTAAATATTTTATAGTTGAGAAACTTTTATGTAATTTGTTATTCTTTTATCCTAACTAAAGTATTATACTACGAACAGATGGGTTTTATCCCTAACTAGAGTACTCTATTTAGTTCTCAATAGTTTTTTTCTTGTGTTCTTTTTCTTTTGATTTCTTGATTATTGTGGCAAATTTGTTTAATTTTTTGATTATTGTGGTAGATCTACATGTAATATTGTTTTGAAGCATATCTGTTTCCCCTCTCAGATTGTGTTCTAAATTGCTAACGAGCCCTGCCGAGCTTGATTCGAGCCTTAATTCGAGCCTAAATTCGGCTCGTTTGAGTTTAACGAGCCCTACCGAGCTTGATTCGAGCCTTAATTCGAGCCTAAATTCGGCTCGGTTCGGCTCGTTTGAGTTTAACGAGCCCTACCGAGCCGAGCCCGAACTTTAAAATTTTTTCACGAGCCGAACTCGAGCCCACTTGTCTAGGCTCGAATCGAACCCGAGCCGAACTCATGCCTTAACGAACTGATCCCGAACCCCATAGGGTTCGGCTCGATTCGGCTCGTTTACAGCCCTACACAAGAGGCTCCATAAATCTCTCCCTATACCTATTTTACCCATTCAAGCCATAAATTTCGGCTACAACAGCCTCCTCGAAGAGTTTGGTAAAATACAAACCTCTCTATCTCCTTTGAATGCCTCTCCAAATTCCTCCCCATTTTTTAATCATTTTTCCTTCCTCTCTCTCTCTCTCTCTCTCTCTCTCTCTCTCTTTCCATGACCCATTAAACAAGCCCATTAATTAAAATAGGGAGGATAATAGATAGTAATTGTTAGAGTTTTGAAAGAGACGTAGATTGGCAAAATGAAAATTATGTATTGTTCACTTTCATTTTTAGAGAAAAATTTAATGAGTCCATTCGGATGCCGCTTTACAAAAAATAATCTAAAGAACTATTTGTTGCTTCCTTGATTGAAAGAGCCCAACCCATGATGGGTTCTCTCTTGATTGGGCCCGTTTGGTTCACTATCTTCCAAGGAAGTGAGGAACTACTAGGAAAGTCGTGTAAGGCACGGGCCCTTGTGATATTTGGTTGTATAATCCAATTTTTTTGTAAGAGAAAATTGCACTTTGGTCCCTTTTCATACTTTAGCTCTCAAAGTGAATTCAGTATTTTGAATCTCAACAACAACAAAAAAAAAGTAACAATAAATTGGTAAATTCAGTATTTTGAGTGAAAACGCACAAGTTGGCATTTTTTTACTCCATCCACGATTTAGAATTGTTGTTAGGGTATTTTATTCCTCAACTACTATTCCCTCCGTCCGGATTTATTTGTTTCTCGTTTTGTTGCAACCGGATAAAAAAATAGTGATATTTTTAGATTGGTAAGTAATTATATGTCTCGTATAAATCTTGTTTGATAGATCTCAATTAGTTCTGTAAGATAATGTTTTTAAAAATACATAAAACATTATAAATTATAAGATATGATCATTTGAAAAGTGGCACGAACTCCAAAAATGGACTAACAAATCCAGACAGAAGGAGTAGTATTTATTATGTGTGCGGATCACTCTAACATGTTGCGCCACGTGGTTCCTGTATGGCACTTTCTGTAGTGCACATCCGAACGGTCTATCTCCCCAATCGATGGTTCAGATTTGCAGATGGACTCTTAATGGTAAGAGTTAACAAACATACTTGAACCGTTAATCGTTAAGATAGACGGTCTGAATGTTCACTACAGGATCCCCGATTCTTGACATGACAACTTCATCTTTTAGACGGTCGAGATTACCAAAGCAAGATTGTAGTGGTTTCATGGTATGGTATTTCCACTAATAGAAATATTTTTTTTTTTCAAAAATCAAGACAGATCATTCTCTCATAATACCTCACATAAAAAATCGTGAAAATCCAGTTTATTTAAAAAACTCAATTAGTGGAACACCCTCTGCATAGTTTTCCAAAAGATTTTAGCAACCCAGTTGCTAAAATCACCATGATTTTAGCAAATGAATTCAGCAGGTGTTAAAATCACGGTATTTCAAATAAAAAAATTAAGTGTTTCCGTGTATTATTTTTGAATTTTTCACACCGAATTAAAGTAGACGAGGAGTACTTTAATTTGGTGCGAAAAAATTCGAAAAACGATACACGGAACCACTTCATTTTTTAATTTCAAAACCATGATTTTAGCACCTGCTGAACTCATTTGCTAAAATCATAGTGATTTTAGCAACTGTGTTGCTAAAATCTTTTGGAACTGAGTTTGTCATTTGATAAAATCACCTCATTTGCTAAAATATTGGTTGATTTTGTCAAATGACAAACTCAGCCTAAACTGCATCGGATTGTCCTTTTGTGACAAGTTTATTTGTCAAATAACAAGTGAGAATAGATTAGTATACATGTTTATTCTGTATTTGATTGCACAATTTTGACATGAGAAGTGTGACAAGACCCAAAAACTATATCCTTCATAGATGAAATAACTCAATAAGCAAGTTGAGATAGAGTGGGATCATCATGAAATTGAATAGAATGACAGTGAAACGTGGTCTCTTCTCTATTACTCCCTCCGTCCCAATTTAAATGCTCCCTACGATTATGCGTGCCTTTTTTAAAATTCTTGTAGTTTTTATTCTATAATGTATTATATATGCAATATGGATCTTATTTGATAGATCTCAATTAGTTCTATTAGACAAAAAATTTAAAAACTTTGAAAACATTACCAATAAAAAGATATAGACGTTTGAAATGACACGAATATTCGTAGGGAGCATTTAAAATGGGACGAAGGAAGTATTTTTTTATTGAACAACTCAAGGTGGTCTTAAGTTTAACATAACCCTCACATAAAAAAGAAAAAAAGAAGAAGTTTGTCATGACCCTTTATGTGAAGCCCCACCGTATTATTGTTGGAATTGAGTAGGAAACCACAATAGTCCATCTGTGACTAGTTCCCACTTGAGATGAGAATTCTAGAGATAAATAAGGGTCAATAATGACGGAAAAACTTGGTCTTTTTTTTTTTTCTTTTTCTTGAGTAAGCGGTGGCTAATTAATACGGTAGAGCTCTTGGATATCCCACACTGCATCCCGGGATCAAATCTCATTCTCCCTTGCTCCCACGTAATAGATTAGGAATGATGAAAGACAAAAAAAAAAAAAAGAGGTGGCCTTAAGTTCAACATAACCCTTAGAACCCTTCTACCTGCACCGACTGGGGCGCACCGACCACGTACCGACGGCGTCGAGGACGCCGTTGTGGTTCCCAACCGATCGATCCGAGCCGTTCATCATTCTCAAAATCGAATTCCGAGTGGGCCTACGCGGGAATCAAGGCAATCGAACGGCTTTATGAGCTAGATCCAAAATCACCCCATTTCATTCAAAAATTACGACGTCCCCGACGCCGTCGATACGTGGTCGGTGCACCCCGTTAGTGCAGAACGAATTATTGTAACCGTTACGTCTGTGAAGCCCCACTACTGTATTATTGTTGGAATTAACTAGATAGGAAACCTCAATGGTTATCTGTAGTTTGGATACCTGTCAGCTGTCGCAGCCCAATTGACAAGTTGGGTTGACCCAATTTGGGCTGACCCAGTCATTTGTCTCCAGAAATTTGACTTGTACTCTGGGTTTTGGAGAAAAAAAAAAAAAAGGAGAGAAATCATGACACGTTGACTCAGAGCTACCAAAGAAGTGTGAAGAAGGGACTTAAAATAATTGAAGATGGCCTCTCTTTTTTTTTTGAACCAAAAACTAACAGATGTCCCTTTAATATAAAGGTAGCTTCTAATATTCTTCAAGATTTTTTCATTTATGTTTAGATTTTTAGTTTATTGACGAAAAGGGTATTGTTTTGTTTATATCTATAGAATATATTTTATAACGAGGCTTTTCTTTTTTCTTTTTTTTTTGCCCCACAAACAAGAGCATCCTTTCAGCAATCCAATCCTTTTTTTTTTCCATGGGTTAATTTCACTAACCTCCCCTGAGGTTTGCATTAATGTCACTGACCTCCCCTCAGTTTTTTGATATTCCACTGCCCTCCCTTGCTTTACAAAATAAGTGTCAGATTCCCCCCTTGCCGTTAAAAACGCCTAACGTCGTTAACTTTGATGACACATTGACGTTAATGCCCTTAAACTTAAACTTTACTTTATTTTTTCTTTTTTGAGTGCATATTACATAAAATTGTTGAAAGGAGTGAAAAAATAACTTAATTATTTACTTTTTTCTTGGAACTTTTTTTTCTTTAACTCAAAACTAGTTTTTTTTTTTTGTTTTTTAGTTCCCATAAGATATACTTCAACATTTTGATAATAAAAATAAAATTATCAATAATCACCTAAGCCCACTGCCTGCATTTTTTTAATACTTTTTTTCGGTTCCTTTTTCTTTTTTCAGATATAAAGCTAACTAGACTCTTTTTTCTTCTCTTCTTTTTACATGATTTACATAACCATGCTCTCTCTCTTTTTTCTTTTTCTTTTTTTTTATTAGAGTTAATAATGGTCTAAAATATTTGTGCACACTCCTAAAAGGGTGTGCACACCCTTGAGAAATATTTGTTTCTCCTAAAATGGTGTGCATATTTGTTTCTCTTTTTTTTTTTTCTTTTTTTTTTCTTTTTACACCAATTCAAGGATCCCGTTGAGAAAAATAATAGTGTAATTTTTTCCCCCCAAAAAAGACTCATAAATACATTACTTTGATAGGTTTTTTTTTTGGTGCAAAATGTTTGTTTCTCCTAAAAGGGTGTGCATATTTATTTTAGACCATTATTAACTCTAATAAAAAAAGAAAAAGAAAAAAGAGAGAGAGAGCATGGTTAAGTAAATCATGTAAAAAAGAAGAGAAGAAAAAAGAGTCTAGTTAGATTTATATCTGAAAAAAGAAAAAGGAACCGAAAAAAAGTATAAAAAAAAAATGCAGGCAGTGGGCTTAGGTGATTATTGATAATTTTATTTTTATTATCAAAATGTTGAAGTATATCTTATGGGAACTAAAAAACAAAAAAAAAAACTAGTTTTGAGTTGAAGAAAAAAAAGTTCCAAGAAAAAAGTAAATAATTAAGTTATTTTTTCACTCCTTTCAAAAATTTTATGTAATATGCACTCAAAAAAGAAAAAATAAAGTAAAGTTTAAGTTTAAGGGCATTAACGTCAATGCGCCATCAAAGTTAACGATGTTAGGCGTTTTTAACGGCAAGGGGGGAATCTGACACTTATTTTGTAAAGTAAGGGAGGGCAGTGGAATATCAGAAAACTGAGGGGAGGTCAGTGACATTAATGCAAACCTCAGGGGAGGTTAGTGAAATTAACCCTTTTTCCATTAAAGTTAGTTGTCATATCATCTCTTTTTAAGAGATCTTCCGGAGACACATAAAAAAACACAAAAAGAGACACTTCATCTCAGCCCTTAGTTTCAATGGCTGAGATTAGAACTTAAAAGTGTACATACTCTCTCCCAACTCCCCATCTCACTTGATCTCTCTCTCTCTCTCCACTTCCCATCTTACGTTCTCTCTCCCGCGAGTCATTTCCCCCACTCCGACGAGTCATCTCCGGAGACCATCTCTCTCTGTCTGCCGCCCCCTGTTTTGAAGAAACAAAATGACCCAAAAAAACCTACATAAAACCTAAATCGAAAGGAAATTTCTGCTGATTTTTGGTCTTCAACTTCGAGAGCAATCTGCAACTTTAAAAAGCTTTAAATACTAGTGCAATGGGTCTGCGATTATTGGTTGCGCGAACCATATGCCTTAGAATCGGGGCACTACCATTCTACCAGTACCAAATTTGGGATGTTTGGGGAAGAAGATTGGAATTATTTTAGGGTGTGGACATGTTTTGAGAGAGGGAACTTGTTTTTGTTAAGTTCTAATCTCAGCCATCGAAACCAATGACTGAGATGGAGTGTCTCTTTTTGTGTTTTTTTATGTGTCCCTGGAACCGGCCCCTGTATATATATATATAATCACGCTCAAACACTCACACAATGACACACTCACTCATAAAACCTTTGTCAGTGAATGTGTTAGTGTTTGTGTGTGTGTGTGTGCGCTAGAGTTATCTGCCCCATCTCCCAGTCCTCCTCACTTTTTGGGGAGTCTATCTCTATTTGAATAATGTCTTTTATGATCAAATAAGAAAACGTCTCACAATTATAAAATGACGCTGACCTTTAGGCACGACATCCACTAGTACTACAGAGTTTATACACTAATGACACACTTATCGCACAAAAAAAACTACTTCAGTCTTTAAATTCATATCCCCTCTTCGCTGATTTCTCACTTAACAATGAAAAAAAGTTTTCATAACTTCGCTCACTTTGAAACTTCTTTAGCGGCAAAAATTTCGACTTTAATGGTGAATTGTATATCATTTGGCATTGGAAACTCTGCAGTGCGGCATCTAAGTCGTCACAGGTCATCTCCTCACAATACATCGATCAATATTTTTAACACTTTTAGCACTTCTAAAAAAAAAAATGGAAAACCAGCCTAAATCTGCTTGACCACAACATACTGCTTCTTATTATTTCCTAATAAAAAAGAATAAAAGGGAAAATAGTAATAGTTTAGTTCCTTTTCCTTTCTATTTTCTTTCACTTTTTCACCGTCCAAATAAAAAAAAAAGGTATAAGAAATAAATTGAACAATTTGTTTTTCTTTGCTTGGATGGGATGAATGGTTGATGGATGGTTGGTTTCATATTGATATAAGTATTAACTTAATACTTTCCAAAAACACAAAGTATTAAGTTAATTCAGATAGAAAACAAAAGTAGGAAACTTGATTATCTCTACTTGTTGACTCATTTGGATGGTAGATAAGCAAAATTTCAAGTCTAATCACTTAATTAGGTTTTGGGTTGATATTAAGATACTTCAATTCCATAACAGAGATACCTCGTCTCTTGATCAAGAGAGCCGTTTGTAGGAGCACTGGTTCGAGATATTCACTATCTAATGCGGATTTAGGTTGTGTTTGAATCATGAATTTGTAAAAAATATAAAAAAATAGAAGGATAAATATTTTTTAATTAACTTATATTTTTCACATATTCTCTCATCTTTTCTTGTTCCCCTTCCTCACAGATGCAGGTGCTTTAGGCCCCTGGAATTTTATGAATTTTAGGGGGCCCTACTTTGGTACTCCTGATTATAGTCCACCAAAAAAAGAGTCTCATCTTTAATCTTCACTTTAAGCCTCCGAAAAGTCAGGACCGACACAGCTTCCTCGACATCATATTTTTACGTACAAATAGTAATCCAAACACAGTGAAGTGTTTGAACCTGGTATATGTCCAACTACCAATTAATTACACAGACTTAGGCAACACATACAATAATTGGAAGGAGTAGTACTCACTTAGAAAGCAAGGCAACAATTGTAAATGATGATACCATAAGTTTGAAGTAAAATTCATTGTTTCAGCTTGAAGGAAGAAACATGCGTACCAATGAATCCATATCCACCAACTAAAGTCACCAGAATTTGGTATCTAAATTCTCAGAAAAATTATATGGTTTTTTCTTTTTCTTTATGTTATTTTGTTGAGTAGGTTTTTGTGTTTTTTTGTTTTGTCCCACTATTTATTTGAGCATTTTTTTCCACGGCCTGCTTAAAAATTTATATACGGAGTAGTTTTTTTGCAGGTAGTCACCCCGATCCACTAGCGACAATTTTTTTTTCTTTCTATTTTGTTGGGAAAATTGATTAGTGCGGTAAAAAATCCTAACTAAAATTATATATGACATGTTTTGTTTACGTACGGCAAATGATTTTTTTGAAAAATTATAATATATATACATAATCTCCTATTCATTGATAGGATGAATTTAATTTCTAAAAGTCTGCAACGATATTGCATATTTTGAAATAAAAGGGTCATTCTATTGTTAGCCCACTGGGCTGATAATAACCAAATAAGCAAACAAAAACCATACATTTCAATATACATTTTTTTTTACACTTTCAATATATTTTCACACACTTTCGTACACATTTCGATATGCTTTTTAAACCTTAACGACAGTCCACTAGACTGATTTTAGAATTTTCCATTTTGAAAATTATAGTACGATTTTAGAATTTTGCATCGATTTTGAATTATTGGTTCGTCTCGACAAGAGGAATCTAAAGAGTAAAAAATTATTAAGTGTTTTTTTAAAAAAAAAAACAAAAAAATCAATAGGGCTCTTTTTCATTAGGTGCATCAAATATATGATTCCCATTCAATTACGAAAAGAAGCCCAAAACTATTTTTCCACATCGTGATAATTTCATGTAGTCTAAATACAGTGATATTTTGCAAGAAAAAATTGAAAATGCCCTGATCGATTTCGCAATTTAAAATTTCATTTTCGTCTTCCTTTCCAAGACTTAAGAGATGAAAAAGAAATGAAAACGTGATAGAAAGGACCAAATTCAGTGCCGTTTTAGTACTTTTTAAGATTTAAAATAGCTGAAAACGTGATAGGAAGGACCAAATTTTGTGTCGTTCT